>CM053038.1:56524324-56890036 GCA_028564925.1 Lithobates sylvaticus
GATGAGGGGTATTTTCAGGGGATTAGTATGGTGGAGGGTTTATGGGGGATGGGTTAGGTAGCAGGGGTTATTTGCAGAGGAATGGGAAAGGTGGGAGGGGGTTACCTGGGGGGATGAGTTGTTTTTGGGGGGATGGGTAAGTTGGGGTATTGGGGTGAGTATTGCTCAGATGAATGATTGTGTGACCCCGGTCCATGTTCTGTCCCCCCAGCTGACGGCTGATCAGAGTCTGCAGGGTGTCGGTGGCCAGTATGAGTCGCTTCCTCGCTGTCCTTCGCAGTTGGCTGATGATGGTTTCCATTATTGCGGCTGGAAACACTCTGCAGAGCTTCCGCGACCACAGCTTCCTGAGCGATAAATTATACACGGGGAGGCCGAGCCAAGGTAGGAGAACGTCCGCCCGCTGCCCCACCTAATGTGCCTGGACCCTGTCCCAACAATCACCTGTGTGGGACCCGGAGTCACTGGTACGGACGCTGTTTGGCTCTCATGATTTAGTAATAGCGCAGTACACATAATCAGCCTGTCCCCTTAGGTGGCGCTGTACTCGCATGCAGTTAGCGTGTTCTCTGATGATGATCCCATCTCTCCACCATCCTCTTTCTTTTCCTCCCAGTGAACGGCCTGCAGGCTCGCACCTTCGGGATCTGGACGCTGCTCTCGTCTGTGATTCGCTGCGCATGTGCCATCGATATCCACAATAAGACGTAGGTTTGACATTTTTTACCTGCTTGTTGTCACCTCCTGTGTGGTGTCACCTTCTCTGAGCTCAATTTTGTTTTTCCCTACAGACTCTACCACCTCACCCTGTGGACTTTTATCCTGGCGCTGGGCCACTTCCTGTCTGAAGTCTGGATCTATCACACTGCTCTGATGACCATTGGAGTTATGGCGCCACTTATGGTCGCAAGTGAGTAACTAATGTCCCATCCTCCCTGCTATCACTGCTGTCCCAGTTACACCATTGTGTGTGTGTGTGTGTGTGGTCTGCACTCTGTGTGTGTGTGTGTGTGTGTGTGGTCTGCACTCTGTGTGTGTGTGGTCTGCACTCTGTGTGTGTGTGTGTGGTCTGCACTCTGTGTGTGTGTGTGGTCTGCACTCTGTGTGTGTGTGGTCTGCACTCTGTGTGTGTGTGTGTGTGTGGTCTGCACTCTGTGTGTGTGTGTGTGTGTGTGTGTGTGTGTGTGTGTGTGTGGTTTGCACTCTGATTGTGTTTGTGTGTGGTCTGCACTCTGTGTGTGTGTGTGGTCTGCACTCTGATTGTGTGTGTGTGTGTGTGTGTGTGTGTGTGTGTGGTCTGCACTCTGTGTGTGTGTGTGTGTGTGTGTGTGTGTGTGTGTGTGTGTGGTCTGCACTCTGTGTGTGTGTGTGTGTGTGGTCTGCACTCTGATTGTGTGTGTGTGTGGTCTGCACTCTGTGTGTGTGTGTGGTCTGCACTCTGTGTGTGTGTGTGTGGTCTGCACTCTGTGTGTGTGTGTGTGTGTGTGTGTGTGTGTGTGTGTGTGTGTGTGTGTGTGTGGTTTGCACTCTGATTGTGTGTGTGTGTGTGGTCTGCACTCTGTGTGTGTGTGTGGTCTGCACTCTGATTGTGTGTGTGTGTGTGTGTGTGTGTGGTCTGCACTCTGTGTGTGTGTGTGTGTGTGTGTGTGTGTGTGTGTGTGTGGTCTGCACTCTGTGTGTGTGTGTGTGTGGTCTGCACTCTCTGTGTGTGTGTGTGTGTGTGTGTGTGTGTGTGTGTGTGTGTGTGTGTGTGTGTGGTCTGCACTCTGATTGTGTGTGTGTGTGGTCTGCACTCTGTGTGTGTGTGTGTGTGTGTGTGTGTGGTCTTCACTCTGTGTGTGTGTGTGTGTGTGTGTGTGTGTGGTCTGCACTCTGTGTGTGTGTGTGTGGTCTGCACTCTGTGTGTGTGTGTGTGTGTGTGTGTGTGTGTGGTCTGCACTCTGTGTGTGTGTGTGTGGTCTGCACTCTGTGTGTGTGTGTGTGTGTGTGGTCTGCACTCTGTGTGTGTGTGTGTGTGTGGTCTGCACTCTGTGTGTGTGTGTGTGTGTGGTCTGCACTCTGTGTGTGTGTGTGTGGTCTGCACTCTGTGTGTGTGTGTGTGTGGTCTGCACTCTGTGTGTGTGTGTGTGTGTGGTCTGCACTCTGTGTGTGTGTGTGTGTGTGTGTGTGTGTGTGTGTGTGTGGTCTGCACTCTGTGTGTGTGTGTGTGTGGTCTGCACTCTGTGTGTGTGTGGTCTGCACTCTGTGTGTGTGTGTGGTCTGCACTCTGCTGCAGTGTTTGCTGGGACTAGATCCCTTCATAACAACTGGCTAAAGACTGGGGACACCAGAGTATATATATTTTGAAAGTTCACTTTTTTGGTTTTCTTAATTTCATCTGAAAGCATTGTTTGAAGAAAGTTTGATACGTTTGCTGTACCATATTTCCATTATTATATTACATAGACAGATCTGTAGATTCTTCCACTAGCAGTTATCATGGAATGCGATTTAGCATTCCTTCCCAATGAATGCTAAGATGAGCTCATCTAGCCTTAGGCAAGGCCATACACGGTTTAAATCTGCTGAACTGGCCGAGATTTGAACGATGTATGGACAGGCCGATTGTACCAAAGGAATTTGATCAATAAACTTGGGTACAACCAGCCTGCCAGATTATTTTATGATTATCAAGAGATCGGCCAGAAATTTGTCCATCGACTTCTGAACCGGACAAATTTCGATCCATCAATGGACACCTTAAGTTAGCTATAAACGGTTCGAATCTCGGCCGGTTTACCAGGAACAAGGCAAGATTTGAGCTGTTAATGGGCACCCCGAATGTACCAAGTTGATGGATCCCCCTCCGGGATAACACAGTGATTGTCGCTAGTGGCCATAGCAGCCGCTGGCAATAATCGCAAGAGAATCCATCAGGCCGGTTGTACCCAAGTTGATTGATCATGCAGCCTGCCCATTAACGTTTCGACTTTCGGTCGGGTTCTGCTGAGATTCAAACCGTGTGTGGCCGGCCTTAAGGTGGCCATTGATTGGTATTTGGGTGGTTCAGAAGGCACCAGACACATTTCAATCCATGTTTGGCTACTGTAGCTGAACAAAAGTCGACCTGTCGATTGATTTCTGTTCCAGCGCCCTGTAGAGTAAAAAGCGATCGATGTGTGTATGCAGCCGATGGCTGCGGCAATGATTTGTGTGTTCTGACAGCGGGGGAGCCTTCCTGCTATCAGAATACAATAGCGCAGTGGGGAGGATCCCCCCATCAGATGTGTGGAAGGGGGTTCAGTTCAGTTTTTTTCTCATTCAGCCAAACTGAACCAAGTACAGTCAGCCTTATAGAGGGTGTTATGGGTTAGAGGTGAGTCGTGGGCTGACATGTGATGGTTGAAGGCAGAACATGGCATGTCATAGGCTGGCGGTGGGACATGGCGTGGGCTAACTTGTGACTAGCAGGAGGTGGAGTGCAGCCTGGGCTGAGATGTGATGGTCTGAAGGTGAGATATGGCTTGAGCTTGTGACAGTAGGGATGTGGCATGGGCTGATGTGACTGGCTGGAGGTGTAATGTGGCCCAGGCTGATGTGTGACAGGCTGCCCAGAGAACATGGAGTGGGCTGCCGTGTGAGGGGCGAGACGAGGCCCAGGCTGCCGTGTGAGGGGTAGGTTGAGGTGCAAGCTGACTTAACAGGCAGGGTGTCATGTGGGCTGAAGTGTGACAGGCAGGGTGTGACACTGGTTTGCGTGTGACAGGCTTGATGAGATGCGGGTTGACGTGTGACAGGCAGGATGAGATGCGGGTTGACGTGCGACATGCAGGATGAGATGCGGGTTGACGTGCGACATGCAGGATGAGATGCGGATTGACGTGCAACGGGCGGGATGAGATGCGGATTGACGTGCAACGGGCGGGATGAGATGCACTGGTTGACATGTGACAGGCAGGGTGTGGCGCTGGTTGACGTGTGACAGGCGGGATGAGGGGCTGGTTGATGTGTGACAGGCGGTATGAGATGCGCTGTTGACGTGTGAGGGGCAGGGTGTGGCGCTGGTTGACGTGTGAGGGGCAGGGTGTGGCGCGGGTTGACGTGTGAGGGGCAGGGTGACATGCGGGTTGACGTGTGATGGGCAGGGTGTGATGTGCGGGTTGACTTGTGACGGGGCAGGGTGTGATCCGCGGGTTGACTTGTGACGGGGCAGGGTGTGATCCGCGGGTTGACTTGTGACGGACAGGGTGTGATGCGCTGGTTGACGTGTGAGGGGCAGGGTGTGATGCGCTGGTTGACGTGTGAGGGGCAGGGTGTGGCGCGGGTTGATGTGGAAGGGGCAGGGTGTGGTGCGGGTTGATGTGTGAGGGGCAGGGTGACATGCGGGTTGACGTGTGATGGGCAGGGTGTGATGCGCGGGTTGACTTGTGACGGGGCAGGGTGTGATGCGCGGGTTGACTTTTGACGGACAGGGTGTGATGCGCTGGTTGACGTGTGACGGGCAGGGTGTGGCGCTGGTTGACGTGTGACGGGCAGGGTGTGGCGCTGGTTGACGTGTGACGGGCAGGGTGTGATGCGCTGGTTGACGTGTGACGGGCAGGGTGTGGCGCTGGTTGACGTGTGACGGGCAGGGTGTGGCGCTGGTTGACGTGTGACGGGCAGGGTGTGGCGCGGGTTGATGTGTGAGGGGCAGGGTGTGGCGCGGGTTGACGTGTGAGGGGCAGGGTGACATGCGGGTTGAAGTGTGATGGGCAGGGTGTGATGCGCGGGTTGACTTGAGACGGGGCAGGGTGTGATGCGCGGGTTGACTTGAGACGGGGCAGGGTGTGATGCGCGGGTTGACTTGTGACGGGCAGGGTGTGATGCGCTGGTTGACGTGTGACGGGCAGGGTGTGATGCGCTGGTTGACGTGTGAGGGGCAGGGTGTGGTGCGGGTTGACGTGTGAGGGGCAGGGTGTGATGCGCTGGTTGACGTGTGACGGGCAGGGTGTGGCGCTGGTTGACGTGTGAGGGGCAGGGTGTGGCGCTGGTTGACGTGTGACGGGCAGGGTGTGGTGCGGGTTGACGTGTGAGGGGCAGGGTGAGATGCGGGTTGACGTGTGACTTTGCAGGGGGTGAGGCACTGGTTGACGTGTGACGGGTAGGGTGAGGCACTGGTTGACATGTGACAGGCGGGATGAGACGTGGACTGACACGACACATTATGGTTATGTGAGGCGGGGGACGAGCACAGATTCATCGGATGATGTGATAAGTGATCTGTACTATTCTCCTTCCCTGCAGGTTTCTCCATACTGGGCATGCTGATCGGATTCCAGTACCTGGAGGAGGTTATACCGGACCCCCCAGCTACCTCCATCAAGAAGAGAAACTGACACCAGAGACCCATCGCCCTGTCATGTCCCCGGGGCCCTCCCATCACAAGGTGCCAAAAGAAATCAGGCGGAGTGCAGAGACGGAACATTCCATAACGTGCCATTTTTTCCTTCATATAATTTTTATTTAAATAAAGAGAAGACATTATGTGGGTGTCCTTGTCACCATATGCCCGATGATTGTTGCACGCTCCAGTCTTTGGTAGTCCAGCCCTGAGTCTTGAAGTCGGCGGGGGCCCAGCCCTGCCCTCAGACGTCCTGGCGAAGCAGAGGATCTGGCCCCTCACAGCTTTCTGCTGTTGTCATGGTCATCACCACCTCCGCTTGTTGCTGTACGGGTGCCTGGACGAGAAATAAGAGGTCTTAATCCGTGCACGGTACCTGAACCCATCACCCCTCACCAACCACCACCAAAGCGATTCCAAACCAAGGCCACAGGATTATTATCAGTGGGAAGGGGGTTAGTACACATTGCATGCCACAGATAGACACCTCCCCATACAGACAGACCAAAAGTTACCGGAACAGACCCCTCTGTTACCTCCCTCCAATTGTAGCCCTGGGGTCTCCAGACCACCGCAGACCATTCCCAGCCACCAGGATTTCCGGGCCGTTCACTGACTTTATATGCTGAAAACCAGCATGTGCAGCCGCTGGGATCTGACCGATTACTGGGTCCTCCTTCCATCCTGGAGGAGTTTCTTCTTGTCTGAAAGGTAATGGTGTCCCCAGCCATTAGAATTAGGGCTAGGATTGGAGTTGCACTGGAGGGGACTGTTCCATGATGTACAATCTTCACCACAGAAGGTGAAATAATAGAAGCTGTTCAACACAGCACTTACCTTGCAGCAAGCGGCCACATACCGCACCATACCGTATGTCCACAGTGGGGCTTTCTTGCAGAGGCTGCAATAATACAAGCTGTCAGCAGAGGGCGTTCTGCACCATTCACCCCACAATGGCAGCTTTGTCAGAGGCTGTCAGCATAGTAAGCTCTGCACCGTTCACCCTAGACCAGTGATGGCGAATCTTGGCACTCCAGATGTTTTGGAACTACATTTCCCATGATGCTCAACTACACTTCAGAGTGCATGACAATTATGGGAAATGTAGTTCCAAAACACCTGGAGTGCCAAGGTTCGCCATCACTGCCCTAGACCATGGGTCTCCAAACTGTGGCCCTTTGCTTGCCTTTATCTGGCCCTCGGGGGACTATTCCTCCCACTGACACCAACAAGGGGGCACTATTCCCTCCACTGACACTAGGGCTGCAACTAACGATTATTTTCATACTGGATTATTATTATTGTTTCGATGAATCTGTTAATAACCTTAAAAAAAAAGTGTGGTGTAAAATTTAGTTAATAATATGTAAAGTTTAAAAAAAAAGGCAATTTATTCTTAAATATCTCTATGCAGTGGTAAATAAAAATAACCAACTATATGGTTAGGGAGAAAAATATGTAATCCACTCTGAGAATAACAGACAGAAGAGATATACTGTATACTATTAGAGGAGATATACTGTATAATCTATTAGAGGAAATGTACTGTGTAATCTATTAGAGGAGATATACTGTATACTATTGGAAGAGATATACTGTATAATCAGAGGAGATATACTGTATAATCTATTAGAGGACATATACTGTATATACTATTAGAGGAGATATACTATTAGGAGAGATATAGTGTATATACTATTAGAGGAAATGTGCTGTATATACTATTAGAGGAGAGATATAGTGTATATACTATTAGAGGAGAGATATACTGTATATACTATTAGAAGAGACATACTGTATATACTATTAGAGGCGAGATATACTGTATATACTATTAGAAGAGATATACTATTAGATGAAATATACTGTATATACTATTAGAAGAGACATACTGTATATACTATTAGAGGAGAGATATACTGTATATACTATTAGAGGAGAGATATACTGTATATACTATTAGAAGAGATATACTGTATATACTATTAGAGGAAATATACTGTATATGCTATTAGAAGAGATATACTGTATATACTATTAGAGGAGAGATATACTGTATATACTATTAAAGGGTGAATCTGGTAAATATCATCAGACGCAGAGATCACATTTTATTTATTAAAAAAAACAAACAATGTCTTCCTTCAAAAAAAAGTCATTTTGAGAACATTCTTTCAATTTTCTAATCGTTAGTGGGGGTCAAATCGACGTTCATTTTCACAGGGAAATTTGGAAATAATAGAAAACTTCTTGGTCAAAGGAATTTTCAGACAGTTTATGTAGTTTTCGTTCAGAAATTACATTCATTTTAAAAATCAGAATGTTAAAAACAAGTGAAATTTTCATACAACATTCTTTCTTTAAGCGAATGTACAAAGATTTTTCGTCTGAAAATTGATCGGTGTGGCCAGCATAAGGCTCGATACACACCTATGCAGTTTGCTTTTGATGTGTTTTCTGCAGTGCTTTTTGCTGTGCGATTTAAATTTTTTTGCTGCGATTTGCATTTTTTTGGCCAATTTGTTGTTGGGCAGATTAAAAAACACAAATTGCTGCAAAAACACACTACATACTTTTCTGCAGCTTCTCCATTGAAATATATTGAACCAAAAAAAGCACCGTATTGAGTTAAAAAAAAAAAGTCCTTGACCCTTTCCAAAAACGCAGCGGCTGAAAAATGCAAAGATGTGAACGTGTCCCATAGGAAACCATGTACATGAACTGTAGTGCGTTTCTACAAAAAGCACCAAAAAACACATAGATGTGAACCAGGTCTAATGCCCTGTACACACGGTCGGACATTCCGACGGACAATTTTCCGGCGGATTTTGGCCAAAACTTGTCTTGCATACACGCGGTTGCACAAAGTTGTCGGAAAATCCGATAGTTCAGAACGAGGTGACGTACAACGCGTACGACGGGACTATAAAGAGGCCAGTAGCCAATAGCTTTCGTCTCGTAATTTTTATTCTGAGCATGCGTGGCACTTTGTGCGTCGGAATTGTCTACACGCGATCGGAATTGAAACGAACGAGTTTTGTTGTGGGAAAAATTTTACATCCAGATCTTAAACTTTGTGTGTCGGAAATTCCGACGGAAAAAAAAAAAAAGCCCACACATGATCGGAATTTCCGACAACACTGTTCGATCGCATATTTTCCGTCGGAAAGTCCGACCGTGTGTACAGGGTATAAGACGTTTAGTAACATAATGGGGGTTAAAAAAACTAAAATTGGCCCTTTATAGTACAAAAAAAGCCGATAATCACTACTGTAAGGGGTTCATTTTTTTTTTTTTTTTTTTACTGTAGAACTGTGAAAATAATATTTACAGTAGCAATTATTTGCTATTTTTATACTATAAAGGGCTCATTTTAGTTTTTTTTTCAACCCCATTACGTTACTGGCCGATGAATCGATTTATGAAAATAGTAATCGATTAATTTCATAATCGATTAGTTGTTTCAGCCCTAACTGACACCAACAATGTGGAAACCACTCCTCCTGACTACTGACGCTGGGGCATTTTCTACTTCCACTGGTTCTCCTAAAGTCTGAAAGACAATAAAACCGGCCCTTTGTTGAGAAAGTTTGGAGACCCCCTGCCCTAGACTGCCAACTTTCAGAAGCTGCAACAATAGAAGCTGTCAGCAGAGGGTGCTCTACACCAGCTATTCTCTACCAGGGTTCTGTGAAACCCTACAGTTCCTCCAGGGGTCGCTAGGGGTTCCTTGAGCAAGTGACCAATTGACCTCCCATCTTATGGCGCCTGCACAGTTCCAGGTCCGGCACCAGTGGCGGTGCGTGCATAGAGGGCGCAGGAGCGCCGCCCCCCCCCCCCCCTCTCCTGCACCGCTCTATCACCAATAGATAGATTCATGCCTGAATCTATCTATTGTCACCGATGCCGCCCCCTATTCAGGTGTCCGGCCCTTGTCGGGCGCCGGGCACCACTTGGGGCACAGTGGCACCACTTGGTTTGTTGCATGGCACCAATGATCTTTTTTTTAGCTTGCTGTAAGGACATTCTTCACACTGACCACCAATGTAAGGGGCATTTCTTTGTAGGGGCTCCCTGAGACCTGAAAATTGTTATAAGGATTCCTCTGATGTAAAAAGGTCACCCCATGCTGGTGGCTCTGAGGCTGCAACAATATGAACTGTCAGCAGAGGGTGCTCCGCACCATTTAACCCACACTGGCTGCTTTTGCACAAATCGGAGATTGTGATTGGACGATTTATTATCAATGAATATTTCTCTTGTGTGTGGATTGTGCTTGAAATACTCCATATTGCCATGGCACGTGGTCCTTGAGAAATCCCCAGCGTTTTAGGTGCAGCAGCACCCACCAGCTGGAGACTGGACCAGAAAGCCACAATGAGGATATTTGCCAGCACACCACAGATCATCAAGTAGAGTCCACGCGTTTTTTAACCACTTTACGACCGGCGCACGACGATGTACGTCGCTTTTTTTTTGAAGACCTCGGTAACGGCAGCAGCTGCTGCCACAACCGAGATATCCATCTCTTCAGGCGCCGGTCGTAATTTCGATAATGGTGGTCATCGCGGCGGATTCGCAGCGAGATCACCGTTATCGGCGGCGGGAGAGGTGCCCCCCCCTCCCGCCGCTTACCGGAGCCGTCGGCAGCGGCGGAGGCGATCGGGTCCTATCCGTGGCTGGGTATAGAGACGAGTGAGGCTAAGATGGCCCCCACCCATCTCTATACCATAGCAGGGCGGAAGCGACGTCAAAAACGTCACTTCCGCCCATACGTCTTAAAGGCACATTTTTCAAATGTCATTTTTTTTTTTTTTTTAAATGACATTTTTAATTTTTTTTTGCATTTAAGTCCAAATATGAGATCTGAGGACTTTTTGACCCCCCAGATCTCATATTTAAGAGGACCTGTCATGCTTTTTTTTCTATTACAAGGGATGTTTACATTCCTTGTAATAGGAATAAAAGTGAGCCAATTTTTTTTTTTTTTTTTTTTAAAACAGTGTAAAAAGGAAATTAAAATCAAGAAAAATTAGAAAAAAAAAAAAAAATAATTTTTTAAAGCGCCCCGTCCCGATGAGCTCGCGTGCAGAAGCGAACGCATACGTGAGTAGCGCCCGCATATGAAAACGGTGGTCAAACCACACATGTGAGGTATGGCCGCGATCGGTAGAGCGAGAGCAATAATTCTAGCCATAGACCTTCTCTGTAACGCAAAACATGCAACCTGTAGAATTTTTTTAAACGTCGCCTATGGAGATTTTTGAGGGTAAAAGTTTGATGGCGGGCGCAATTTTGAAGCGTGACATGTTGGGTATCAATTTACTCAGCGTAACATTATCTTTCACAAAATATAAAAAAATTGGACTAACTTTTCTGTTGTCTTATTATTTTATTCAAAAAAGTGAATTTTTTTCCAAAAAAAGTGCGCTTGTAAGACCGCTGCGCAAATACGGTGTGAAAAAAAGTATTGCAACGACCGCCATTTTATTCTCTAGGGTGTTAGAAAAAAAAAAAAACAATTATAATGTTTGGGGGTTCTAAGTAATTTTCTAGCAAAAAAACCTGTTTTAAACATGTAAACACCTAAAATCCAAAACGAGGCTGGTCTTAAAGTGGTTAATAAAGCATGATCACAAAAAAGTTAGTGCAATGTTTTGGTGTCACGTAGGACCCCTTTGTCATTCATGTTCACATGCCTGACAAAACGGTCCTGCATGACTCTGAAACGTTGCACTAACTTTATTGACTTTAGTGATTATGCTTTAATAAAAACCGTTTGGACTCTACTTGGAGATCCATAGTGTTCTGGCAAATATCCTCGTTGTGGATTGTGCTTGATTCTCCCTACACGGTTAGGCCGGCCATAGACGGAGCAAATTTCTTTCCTGCAGCCACGGGTTGCAGGAAAATAAAAATTAGCTTGATTCCCCCATCAACAACTTCCTACAACATACAAGATAGTACTGTGCATATTAAAGGGTAATCAGATACCTACCATATGCATTGCCGCCTGATTCGCTCTCTGTCTGCGGAGGTCCGCCTTAATAAACCCTGCAAGACAGATTTGTGTAAATAGAGAAGCAATATTATGGGTGTCATAGACAGTATATAAGGGCAAAGAGTCATAGGGTTTTTGTACTTACCATAAAAAAAAAAAAATTTCATGTCCATAGTAATTCAGAAATTTGTGTTATACTTCCTTGCAAACAGAAAAATCTTTTTTGGCCAAGGCAGGGATGGATTGGGCCGAGTTGTCAGAATCCCCCCCCCCCCCCCCTGGATCTGGTAGAGTTGCCACTTAATCCCTTTAAACCCAAACACATATGAATTACACAGGTTCTGTGGATGATTAAGGTGCCCTGTCTGCATTAAATTGGCCTCAGAACCTGTGTAATTCATATGTGTTTGTGTTTAAAGGGATGAGGTGGCAACCCTAGGATCTGGGCCTGCTGTCCTTCCATCCTTCCTTCTTTCTTTCTTTCCCATCTCCTTCTTTCTTTCCCTCTTTCATCTCAGACTCTAACGACACCCCCTTTAGGTTATCTGAAAGATGGGTTTCAAATGTTTTGACAGGGGCGCAGTTTCAGTGCTTGCCATAGGCGACATTTTCACTAGATACGCCTCTGACTTCAAGAAATGGATTTGACAATAAGTACAAAAATCCTATTTCTTTCTTGTCCATTGAGGGACACAGTAATTCAGATACAATCTGGAATTCCAAAAGAAGTGTGACTGAGGTGTGGGCAACACAGTAGAAAACGCTAACTAGGAGGACTGGGGAGCCTGCAGGCCAGAAACCACCTGAAGGACCAATGTCTCATTTTGCATTGATGAGGTCGAGACCCTCTACTGGATAAGGGAGAGTCTGCCAACATGACCACGGGAGAGCACAAAGGGTCCATTTGGCACTGCAGACAAGGATATAAAAGATCACCCCCAGAGAGGAATGACACATGGAGTCAACCTGAGCCTGTGAGAAGTTGATTAACCAAAACCCAACAAACACAGGTGGAACAAAATGCGATTCCCAACTGGGAAGAAGGTACAAACAACCCAATGTGCTCAACAGAACACAACACTGGATATAATCCCTGGAGGTAACAGGTGTCAAAGAGGAGCAAACACAAAAGAAAGGTCCAGGTAAACAAGACAAGTTGGTTTACATTGGAAGGCCAAAGGCCTGCCATGCTTACCCCTTAGGGCCAAGGGAATAAAACTATGTGACTAAGGGAGGATGCCTAGCCAGACAACCAAGCTTGCTAAGCTAGACACACCAGAGAATGTACCTAATAGCCCACAAGGGCCTGAGCAAACCCTCAAGGCCACAAAAAAAAAAAAGAGTTTGATCCCACAAAGTCAACACGACAGAAGAATAAGGGTATCAGAAGACACAGCCACAAGGGTTGGCAGATGTGATAAACTCGGACTTAGCCATAGACATGAGAGATAGGGGCCGCCAAAGATGTTGTCACTGATACTCCTAGTGGACCCTGGTGCCTGCATAAGAAAGCTGCAAGCCCTGCCTACCCCTAACCACATCTATGGTTCTTGGAAGCTCCTGATCCCCCCCAGGTCCAACAAATCATCAAAAGCAAGAAATAAGTGCTAAGAGCATTCTCCTGAATAAGGCCTAGAACAAAGGATGTATCTTGTGGCCCTCCTCCAGGAGGCTACTGATCAGCCAGGGAGGGAGGACCAATCAACTGGTGAAGAGGTCCCATAAAGTAACCTGGACAAGCTCCGCTGTCAGCAAAGAGTACCTGCAGTAGCGGGCTAGGGTGCTGTACCTGCTGTCAATCCAGAGGCACAGCTTTTTCCAGAGAAGGTCTACACGCGACGTGAAGGACCTGAGGTACAGCCAGGTGCACACATCGCTCCTCTTAAAGCAGACCGTATGAGTTGAGAAGAGACAGATTCAAAGGTAACACCCTGCAGGGGATGTCTCTGGAGCATTCCGAGACACTTGGGGTTCAATGTCCACATAAAGTTGGCCATACATGGTCAAAAAGTTCTGTGTGCACATCGAGGTCCCTAAAGATGAAGCTGCAGAATCAGCGGAAAATGATCCAATAACAGTGTGGTACTGAGTTCCTTATTGCAATCTCTGGTTCCTTCAGAGGGTACAGAGTAGTTGCCCTCAGAATAGAGTATGGGTTACTGTCAGGACTGTCTCTTCTGTCTTTTTGTCTAGAGATGTTGTGCCAATGTAGCAGTAATGTAACTAGGCCCAAGTTGCGAGGCAAGGCCTCAGATACAAACCCAGGCAGCTGATTCTGATGGTCACACAGCTGAAGGTGACCAGGTCATTGTAGAATTCCACAAAAGCTTGCAAGCAGGAGCAGTAGTGGGATGATGCTTCCTCTTATACTGAGTGGCGGGGCAGAGAGCGCAGTGTATATGTGACACTCCACGCAATGGATGATGGGGTGAAAGTGTGGCAGTGGTGGGAATTTTGAAAAGGTACCCAACGATGTTGAAGAATAATAGATAGTGAGGTAGCTCCTTCTGGTTGGGTTTCAGCCCAACCAGCCTTACTCACTAAGTGACTCTTTAGAACCCGGGCCACACCTGGGGCTAAGCCATGACTCCAGACTTAAGAAAGCACACACAGGTCTGGAAAGCACCACAATGCAGATCCCTGTCCCAAAAGGTCACATTTTAAGGGTGGCACAGTGGTGTAGTGGTTAGCACTCTCACCTAGCAGTAAGAAGGGTCGCTGGTTCGAATCCCAACCACGACACTACCTGCCTGGAGTTTGCATGTTCTCCCTGTGCCTGTGTGGGTTTGCTCCGGGTACTCTGGTTTCCTCCCACAATCCAAAGACATGCAGGTAGGTTAATTGGCTTCTGTCCAAAAATTGGCCCTAGTATTTGAATGGGGACCTTGGATTGTGGGCTCCTTGAGGGTAGGGGCCGTTGTGAGGGTGCAATGTACAGGGATAGGGACAATTGTAGACACTCACTCAGGTTGAACTGGATGGACTGGTGTCTTTATTCAACCTTACTAACTATGAACTATGAACTATTTTAGGCTAGCCCCACACATCCAGTGATGTCCAGGTAGCTGCTCTCTTGAATCTTGATTGAAGTCTTGAGAAGGAAAAATCCATGAGTAAAAAAATAAAATAACGCAAAAAATGGTTAGTTTTTTCCAGCAGATAAGCTGGGGAAAAGATGTTCATCATTTTAGGACACTAGTAAAAAAATGAACGAATGCTGTGTGTGTGTAGAGGAGGGGGTTATTCTATAGGACTGGCTTACAGTTTTTCTGTTTGGCATTGTCCAATCCTGCTGA
The DNA here is from genome assembly GCA_028564925.1 of Lithobates sylvaticus. Taxonomy (NCBI): domain Eukaryota; kingdom Metazoa; phylum Chordata; class Amphibia; order Anura; family Ranidae; genus Lithobates; species Lithobates sylvaticus. The sequence continues at coordinate 56,538,981 of CM053038.1, forward strand.
AAATAGTAGTATAACCTGACTGTATCTGAATCCATGTGTCCCTCAATAGGCAAGGAAGACATTAATATTATACAGGATTTATATAGCACCAATAGTTTGCACAGCACTTTACAATGTATGTGAGACCATACAGTTACAATCCAATTGAAGACAAGAGGGCTAGGGGAGCCTTACTTGTGAGAGTTTACAATCTAAAAGGGAAGGGCAAATGTTACAAAAAGGTAATGACTGTGTGGGGATGAGTTGATGGAGAAGGTAGTTTCGTGGTTAGGTAGAGGTGGGATAGGCTTCCCTTGAAGAGATAATTTTGCAGGGATCACCTACAGACGGACAGAGAAAGAGAAAAGGAAGGGAGTTCCATAAAATGGGAGAGGCTTTGGAGAAGTCCTAGAGGCGAGCATGGGAGGATGTGATGAGGGAGCTAGAAAGCAGGAGGTCTTGGGAGGAGTGGAGAGCTACTTGGGTGAAATTTTAAGACAAATTTAGTGATGTAGCTTGGGGAAGAGTATTTAGCGGTTTTGTATGCTCTTAACCCCTTTCTGCCAACCGCCTCCCGACCCTTTAAGAGTTCTGAAAGCTGGAAAGCAGAGGCGGGCCTTTGGGTCATGTGACCGCTGTGATTGGCTGTCACAGCAGTCACGTGATCGGAAAGCTCCCGGTTGCAAATATGCATCGAGAGCTTACCAATCCCCTCCAGCTACCATGCTGGGATCGTGCAGGGAGCGCGCTCTCATCATGCCAAGTTGTTTACACAGGGCTGCATATATGCGGGCGCTCGGGTTTAAGGCCCACCCACCGAGAGGCCGCATATATGCATACTATCGGCGCCAAGGGGTTAACCCACGGATAAGCGGAAGCCAGTGGAGGGATTGGCAAAGAGGGGGTAGACAGAGCAGTTGGGTAAGGTGGATGAGTCTGGCAGCAGCAGTCATGATACATTGAAGGGGGGATAATCTGTGTAGAGGTTGGCCAATGAGGATGGGAGGTATCAGATAAAGAGAGTAGTGGGGAAGAACGCTTTAAGCCCCATACACACGCGCGGATTATCCGAGGACCAGGTCCGTCGGACCATGTCCGTCATACTTTGTCTGATGTTGGTTTTGCGTACACACGGTCGGACAAAGTTGTCGGAAAATCCGATCATTCTGAACGTGGTGACGTTTGTTGCCTACGACGGGACTACGTAGAGGCTAGTAGCCAATAGCTTTGGTCTTGTAATGTGATCTGAGCATGCGTAGCACTTTGTCCGGTCGGACAACCGTACACACGATCGGATTTGGTGTGATCGGACCGTGTTGTCGGAAAATCTATCCAGCAGGAGATAGGACTTTGTCCGTCGGACAATCCGACGTACACTGTCCGATGGTGCCTACACACGGTCTGATTTTTCAACAACATTGTCCGATCGGACAGAATCCATGCAAAAATCCGACCATGTGTATGGGGCTTTAGTCTGCATTGCAGTGCAGCACACCACACAATTCCCTTTTTTCACTCCATTTCATTTGAAGTGCACAAAAGGGACACTTCATTAAGGTCTTTGCATAGCAGCGAGGTGCACAATGCTGCTGTACAGTGACATGCGATCCAGCGTGGAATGCTGCAAAAAAATGCAGCACGTCTGCATTTTATAACATATCACTGCAGAAGAGCTCCAGGTCGCATTGCTGCAGGCTGCATTGTGAATAGGACACATAGAGAACAACTGTTTTCAGTGTGTTCTAGCAGCGACTGGCGATCTTACAGGGGGAGGAAATGTGAGTCACTGCAGTATGTGTGAAATGGCCCTCAGTGCGGCAGGGAATTACATACCTGTGATAATGGCACCAGCCAGCAGGAAGCTGCACAATAAGAGGTTTCCAGCCCGAACACTAAATCTCTCCAAAATCTGCCCTTGTGCTGTTGTGAAGATCAGTCCAAACACCTGAATGAGACACACAGACCATGAAACATACATACTGCAACACCTTTCAGCCCGGCTGGATGGTAAATGATAAATGGCTTTCAAAATTTTTTGCAAATAAATATGTGAAAAGTGTGGGGTACATTTGTATGGCGCCCCCCTGAGTCAATACTTTGTAGAACCGCCTTTCACTGCAATGAGTATTTTTGGGGATGTCTCTACCAGCTTTGTACATCTAGAGAGGGACATTTTTGCCCACTCATCTTTGCAAAATAGCCCAAGCTCTGTCAGATTGGATGGAGAGCGTCTGTGAACAGCAATTTTCAAGTCTTGCCACAGATTCTCAATTGGATTTAGGTCTGGACTTTGACTGGGCCATTCTAACACATGAATATGGTTTGATCTAAACTATGCCATTGTAGCTCTGGCTGTATGTTTAGGGTTGTTGTCCTGCTGGAAGGTGAACCTCCGCCCCAGTCTCAAGTCTTTTGCAGACTAACAGGTTTTCTTCTAAGATTGCCCTGTATTTGGCTCCATCCATCTTCCCATCAACTCTGACCAGCTTTCCTGGCTGCCACCACCATGTTTCACGGTGGGGATGGTGTGTTCAGGGTGATGTGCAGTGTTAGTTTTCCACCACACATAGCGTTTTGTTTTTAGGCCATAAAGTTACATTTTGGTCTCATCTGACCAGAGCACCTTCTTCCACATGTTTGCTGTGTCCCCCACATGGCTTCTCACAAACTGCAAACAGGACTTCTTATGGCTTTCTTTCAACAATGTCTTTCTTCTTGTCACTCTTCCATAAAGGTCAGATTTGTGGAGAACGTGACAAATAGTTGTCCTGTGGACAGATTCTCCCCCCTGAGCTGTGGATCTCTGCAGCTCCTCCAGAGTTCCCATGGGCCTCTTGGCTGCTTCTCTGATGAATGCTCTCCTTGCCCGGCCGGTCAGTTTAGGTGGACGGCCATGTCTTGGTAGTTTTGCATGTTAGAAGAGTATGAGGGATGAATGTGAGGCAACTGTGACCCTAAAAAAGGTGCCATCCCATATAAAACAATTACCAAATGAGAACAGAAATGGGGTGGGACTTTACATTTATCCTTGCAGGGTCTAATAAATACACATACCAAAAGGCTTAAAAAATAAAAAATCTTTAATTTCCATATACAAATATTTGTATATGGAAATTAAAGATTTGTTTATTTTTTAAGCCTTTTGGTATGTGTATTTATTGGTAGGTTTGCAGTTGTGCCATACTCTTTCCATTTTCCGATGATGGATTGAACAGAGCTCCGTGAGATATTCAAAGCTTGGGATATTTTTTTTATAACCTAACCCTGCTTTAAAAATTTTCACAACTTTATCCCTGACCTGTCTGGTGTGTTCCTTGGCCTTCGTGATGCTGTTTGTTCACTAAGGTTCTCTAACAAACCTCTGAGGGCTTCACAGAACAGCTGTATTTATACTGAGATTAAATGACACACAGGTGGACTGTTTACTAATTAGGTGACTTCTGAAGGCAATTGGTTCCATTAGATTTTAGTTAGGGGTATCAGAGTAAAAGGGGGCTGAATACAAATGCACGTCACACTTTTCAGATATTTATTTGTAAAGGATTTGGAAAACCATTTATAATTTTCCTTCCACTTCACAATTATGTGCCACTTTGTGTTGGTCTATCACATAAAATCCTAATAAAATACGTTTGCGTTTTTGGTTGTAACATGACAAAATGTGGAAAATTTCAAGGGGTATGAATACTTTTTCAAGGCACTGTAACTGTTCCTGTCCCCTGTATACATAGCATCAGCCATACCTCCTTCTGAGAACTTAACTTTTCTGAGTATTAAATCTTTTGACCTATTTGACCACAAATCCCGATCCTGAGAATCTGCATCTGGCCCAGGTTGTCACAGTCAGATCCTTGTTAATCTTCTACCACTCATTAGTACGAGTCCAAGTCTAATTACGCCTTGCAGCAACGACAGTTAGGCTACTTATTAACCAATAACGAGCCAACAGAGTCCATCACAGTGTACAGATCGATTGGGGAGATGCAAGCCCTGAATCCAGATATATTCTACACAACGTGGTACAAGGTGTGTCCTTAAAGCGGAATTCCACCCAAGAGTGGAACTTCCGCTTACCGGTATTTGATTTCTTCCCCCCTCCGGTGCCACATTTGGCACCTTTCGTGGTGGGGGGGGGCCTGTTTTTGACCGGTCCCTGTCGCCACTTCCAGGAGACGGTGCTGCCACGGCGTCCCTCAGAAGTTCGGCCCCCGTCCTCATTCCTCCGCCGCCGGCCAATCAGAAAGCGGTGCACGCTTTGTGCATGCGCAGTAGGGAACCTACTGCAGATGGTGGTGGCAGAACCCGACAGTCGATCCGAAGATCGGCTTGGGGTGCCGACATCCTGGGCTCCCATGACAGGTAAGTGTCCATATAGTAAAAGTCAGCAGCTAACAGTATTTGTAGCTGCTGACTTTTCATTTTTTCCCCCCAGGCTGGACCTCCTCTTTAAAGACACCAATTTTAAAACATAAAAAATCACGTATTTTAGGTGATTACTTGCAGCGTTTTTATTTTTCATAGCACACTCCCTCCTTCATCATACATCATAGTGCTCTCCTCTTCTGGGAGTGTCTTATTATTGTATGTGCTGGCCTAGCCCCTCCCCTCACCTCCTTACATACACTTTTATGTAGCTGCCAGGGGAAGAGTATAGGGCAGTGATGGCAAACCTTGGCACCCCAGATGTTTTGGAACTACATTTCCCATGATGCTTAAAGCGGAAGTAAACCCTTTGATTTATTAGTTTAAAAAAATGGCATGCCAGAAATGCTAACTGTCACATTGACTATGCTTTCAACCAAACTGTCAAACCATCCAATGGCTGGTGTCATAACTGATCACATGTGCAGCATCATGGCAGTTGTAGATTGAACAGAGGCCAAAATGGCAGCTTCCTTGGCTGAAAACGATAGGAGGGTTTACTTCCACTTTAAGCACTCTGCGGTGTAGTTGAGCATCATGGGAAATGCAGTTCCAAAACATCTGGGGTGCCAAGATTCGCCATCACTGGTATAGGGGAATACTATAGATTATCCCTTTAGTAACAGCTCTGAGTCTGTTGGGGCCGCTGACATCACATCCAAGATGGTGGCAGCCGGCAGCAGTCTCCGGCTTTCAGATATCTACATAAAAGGGAGGCTTTTACACCTAAAAAAAAATATGCATTAAATTGAAATGGATATATAACCTTATGGGAAAATTGTTGTTGAAATGAATGGTCTGGTGATAAGGTCTCTTTAAATCGTTTCTATTTCCATACAAATAATGACTATCCTCTCATGAACCAGGACAGGAGGGGCAGTGCCTGGGGACCCCATTGGGTGGTGCCTTTCCTCGTGCCTCGGCTACTCATATTTCAGATGAAGAAGGGGTCTTTGCAATTGCTTTCAGAGGAGCATTTAGCAATCTCTGAAAAGTTTAAAGTACAAAGCAGGCGATTGTTACAGAGTTCATGGAATGTCTGGAACGTTGAGAAATTCTTAATCCTTTGTGTGCGGGGGTAATTATGAGCCATCATTGTAGGGGCATGAGAGCACCAAGGCTGAATAGATTGGGTTTGAGACAGGTTGGCTTCAGGCTCGTCATTTCTTAGGACACAGTTTAAGATGGAGAGGTATTTTGGGGGAGGGGTCATAGTCCTCTGGGGGGTCTTTATTGGAAGAAAAACTCTAAAAACTGGAGAATAAATGATTCGCCTTCTGCACACCATCCTCCATCTAAGACCATTCTGGCCCATGTGATCAGAGCAACCCTAGGTGTGCACAGCCTATTGCATTAGGGTGTGCGCCCCAAAGCTAAAACATATTTGTGTGTGTGTGCATGTGTATATACAGTATACCGGCGGTGTCACCAGAGCAATGGATGGTGTCAGTAGGGCAGTGTCAGTAGTTTTGTATTTATTTTTTTACATTTTTAAAGAGGAAGTAAAGCCTCCTTTAAAAAAAAAAAAAAAAAAAAACGGAACCTGCAAGGCAAAGGCATAATGAGCTAGTATGCATAGCATACTAGCTCATTATGAATAACTTACCTGAGAACGAAGCCCCCGAAGCGACCCTCGTCCACGTCCTCCTCCTCCGCCATCAATCCCGGAGTGACTTCCGGGTCTCGCTGCTCCATATCTGTCATTCGCTGGAGAAGGGATGACGTCACTCCCGCGCATGCGCACGAGAGCGGCATAGCGCTGTGATCTTCGGCATGCTCAGTGCGCCGCTGATTGGCGCATGCGCCGTAGACAGCGATGCCTGTTTTTTTCTAAAGATCTCCTAAACCATGTAGGTTTAGGAGATATTTATTGGACCTACAGATAAGCCTTAATCTATGCTTACCTGTAGGTCAAAGTGGTTTGTAAGGGTTTACAACCACTTTAAGAGCCCGGTTAGAGGGATTTGGTGAAATATCAGGGGTCTAAATAGGGGGACTCTGCCCCACACACCTGGCACTCCCTGTGCGCATGCCTAGGAGAGCAACAGTGACGTATGAGGTGTCCAATCAGACATCACCCACCAACTGAATAGACAGGCAGCAACTGTGCTCCATTGATATTTCCACCACCCCTGGGGGCCTCCGACGGTTTTTGCCATTCCTGAGGACTCTTACGTCTTCCTGCTAGCCCTGAGGGCTCCTCACTGATTCCATCATCTCTGGAAGCTCTTGACTTTTCCTGCCTCCTCGGGGGTCTCCTAACTCTCACTGTCACCCCAAAGGGCAGTTCACTCTCTCTGCTAAAGGGTCCACTAACTCTTCCTTTCACCACTAGGGGTGTCCCTGGCTCTTTCTGCCATCTCTGGGGGCCACTGACTATTTCTGCCACCTCTGCAAGCCCCTGATTTCTCCCTCACGCCGGTGGCCGCTAAGTCATCCAGCCACATCTAGGGGCTTCTGACTCTTTCCATCACACCTGGGAGCTTCAGGCAGGTGCACACCTATACTATCTCACACACACACATTATACACACTTACCTGTGCAGCCACATTGAGCAGACCTGACGACGTTCCTTCTGATTCCGGATGAGTTAATTCTGCTGCAAACTCGAAGCCCAGAGGGAGATAGCCCGTCATAAAAAACCTGGATGATCCAAACAGAGGTTTCATGATCATAGCACCCAGAAAGTGAGCCCCTAACCATATGCTGATGCTGCCTGTAGGCGAGAGACCACCAAGTCCCCACACAGGGTTGAACCCTCTCATCTCACAATGTATTGGACAGTTCCCCCACCATTATCCCCCTGCAGACACTGGACATCACAGAACAGGGCACATACTGTATAGGGGGGGGGGGGGGGGTCAGCTGCCAAAAGATTGATCTACACTGGGGAGCCCACAGCCAACCAAATAATATATTAAAGCACCCTCCGTACTCACCCCAGACACCCAGCCGTGATAAAGACCGCCCAGAGGAATCCGAGATCCAATATGAATGTGAAGACCACCATTCCAACCAACGATAGGACATAGACAGCCAGCGTCGTCTGTCTGAGAGATACAGGAGTGAGACACTATAAGAGAGACCTAGGAGAGAATGACTCGAAGGGGTGTTGAGGGGGGAACAGGGAGGAAAACCTAGGAGAGAAAGTGAGACATGGGGGGACTGAAGGAGAGTCATGGCGGAAGGGGGGGGTTGACAGAGGAAGACAGGAGGGACAAAAATACAGACAAAGGGGGTAAGGAGAATGGAGAAAAGGGAAAGACACACAGGACACCATAGGCCACCATCTTGCTCACTTGTATGTCTTGGTTCTGTCCAGCCAGAGCCCAGTGATAAGAGCACCACACATCCCAGCGATGGTGATTGTCAGTCCGATCCGGCCGGCATTCACCTCCTCCCCCTGTTCAAGCAAGAAAGTAAAAATTGTGGGCACACACGGTGAACATGAGCATGGGCACACACAGGAGGGTAGCAAGCCTGCTACACACAGGGGGGCAGCGGGCCTGCTACATACACAGGAGGTCTGCAAACCTGGTACACACAGGGGGGCTGCGAGCCTGCTACACACAGGGGGGCAACGAGCCTGCTAGACACAGGGGGGCAACGAGCCTGCTAGACACAGGGGGGGGGCAGCGAGCCTGCTACACACAGGGGGGGGCAGCGAGCCTGCTACACACAGGGGGGGGCAGCGAGTTTGCTACACACAGGGGGGGCAGCGAGCCTGCTACACACAGGAGGGCAGCGAGCCTGCTACACACAGGGGGGGCAGCGAGCCTGCTACACACAGGGGGGGCAGCGAGCCTGCTACACACAGGGGGGGCAGCGAGCCTGCTACACACAGGGGGGCAGCGAGCCTGGTACTCACAGGAGGGCAGCGAGCCTGCTACACACAGGAGGGCAGCGAGCCTGCTACACACAGGAGGGCAACGAGCCTGCTACATACAGGGGGGCAACAAAAGTGCTACACACAGGGGGGCAGCGAGCATGGGCGTCCGCAGAACTTTTTTCAGGGGGGGGGGCATAATTTTAGGGTCACCCATGCACCGCCCCTTTTCGACAATGTCATTATCACATTATTATGGTCAGAGTCTGCAGACGTATTACAGTCCCTAGGATAAGTGATGGGTAATGGCCAACAGGCTCTCTTACCAGACCCAGCGAAACTACAGCAGTGATCACTCTGGCTGGACGATCGTTCACTCTGGGTTCCCCGGGGGCAACACTGGTCAGTAGTGTAGCATGTCTGTACCCTGGTAGTGGCTCAGTCTTTCTCTCTCTGGTGGTGCTGGCCAGTGTGGCTCTCTCTCTGGTGGTGCTGGACAGCATGACTCTCTTTTGTGGCCCTGGCAGGCTCTCTCTCTGGCTTCCGCCCAGCTCACTCCTCGTCCTGTAGCACTCTCTCCCTCAGCTTCTTTCCAGGCTGCAGTCTCTCAATCTCTCTCTTGATCGAGCTGTAGCCTCCTCCCTGTGGAAAATGGAGCCGCCAATCTTTTGGGACTACCTGTCCCATGAAGCTTGCCTCTCCTAGTCACCTTTGATTGGCCCTCAGTTATGGCCAATAGGGAAGGAACGGAGCAGGGCAGGAAGCTGGGTGGGGAACCTGGTGAGAGCCACCATCTCTTCTCCCTGACAGAAGAATGGGTGGGGCGAGCGGGGGAAACCTCTGATAGCCCGCAGCTCGCCATTCTTCCATCACAGCACCGCCAAGTTCTCTGCTGGACTGAGCAGGGAAAAGAGCCCAAAGTCACACTACACTTGACAGCACCTTAATGGTGTCACCCCACTGATGGGTGGCATCCGGTGCGGCACCTCGACAGAGACACAACTGTGCTGAATTTAAGATCCGATCCCTGATTCCAGGTGGGGGCACGTGACCCCCCTTGCCCCTACCTGCGGACGCCCATGGCAGCGAGTACATACACAGGAGGGCTGCGAGCCTGGTACACACAGGAGGGCTGCGAGCCTGGTACACACCAGGAGGGCTGCGAGCTTGGTACACACAGGGGGCAGTGAGCCTGGTAAATATGGAGGCGTGAGCATGGTACACATTGGACAGTGAGCCTGGTACACAAGGGATAGTGAGCCTGCCACACACAGGGCAGTGAGCCTGGTACACACAGGGCAGTGAGCCTGCCACACACAGGGCAGTGAGCCTGGTACACACAGGGCAGTGAGCCTGCCACACACAGGGCAGTGAGCCTAGAACATATGAGGCTGTGAGCCTTCCACACACATAGCAGCAAGCCTACCACACACATACACGTTCCTGAGCCTGGTCACACATATGGGGCAGGGGGCACTTACCGGGTAATGTTCTGTCACCATGCGGTTCAGTAAGGTAGATAGGGAGTAAAATGCACCTGTGTTCAGCCCTAAAAGAAAAAGAAATTATATTAGAATACGACAGCAGTGAGCAGAGGACCAGTGCTGCAATCCATCTACCCAACCACCAACTGACAAATCGAGTAAGTAATTATTATCAGAAGCTACTCCTGGGATCAGACTCAGAGTGGTTAAAGAGGACCTGTCTTCTGCACTGCAGGTAACATCAAGACACTAAGGTGTTAATTTACTAAAGGCAAATAGACGGTACACTTTGCATAGTGGAGTTTCACTCTGCAGGTGCAGAGCTTAGTAAATGAGGTAAAGCTTCACTTTGCAAAGAGTACCCAAGGAAAATGAAAAAAAAAAAAAAAAAAGCATTTTTGCACGCACATGATTGGATGATGGAAGTCATCAGCGCTTCTGCTCATTTACTAAACTCTGGAACAACTGCTCTTGCAGAGTGCACAGTTTATTTGCCTTTAGAAAATCAACCCCACAGTGTTAAGAAAACCGCAGCTACAAACATTCGAGCGCTCACAGCACTGCAACCATGCCAGAATTTATTACTGCATGGTGGGCCTTCCACAGCCCATCTTTCCAGTAGCATCATGGTCATCCTCAGGCTTCCATTTGGCAGCCTCACCATCAACCACAGGCACGTCATCATCAGGGTCATAGTTAACAGGTTTGGTTTAGATCAGGGGTCTCCAAACTTTCTAAACAAAGGGCCGGTTTACTGTCCTTCAGGTTTTTGGGGGGGCCTGACTATGGCCATTGGGAGTAGAAATGGTCCCGACATTATTGAGAGAAAAATAATGCCCCATTTTTTCAGTGGGAGTAATTGTGCCCGATCATTGGTGTCATTGGGAGAAATTGTGCCCCATTGTTGGAATCACTTGGAGGAATTGTCCCCTGTCATTGGTGTCATTGGAAGAAAGTGTTCCCCGTTATTGGTGTCATTGGGAGAGAATGTGTCCCATCGTTGGTATCATTGGGTGGGAATAGTGCCCCATCTTTGGTGTAATTGGGAGAAATTGTGTCCCTTCATTGGTGTGAGTGGGGAGGGGGGATTGATTATGTCCCATTGTTAGTATCAGTGGATGAAACATTCCCCCAAGGGCCGCATAAAAGCAAGCAAAGGGCCGCATCTGGCCCCCAGGCCACAGTTTGGAGACCCCTGGTTTAGATCATAATTTGGGCAGAGCAGCTGAACTGAACTTTTTTTTTTCTATTCGTGTCCATTAAAGCTGAACTCCATACACACATTCCAAATACAGCCCCGCAGTCCCATCCCCCTCTGGAAAGCATGGCCCAGCAGGAATCTCTACCCGGAAAAGGTGTTGCGGAAGGGTGTGTGAGTGACCACAAAGGAGAATAGAAATCTAATCAACACTAGCAGCATGCCTTATCCCTAAACACACATAAGAGAAAAGTAACCCAACGAGTAAACACCAGCTGCAGACAGACAGCAGGTTGATCCTCCAGATGCATGGTAGTACACATTGCATAATGACCGATTTCTATATCATATTTAATAAAACAATTTTCCTACGATACTTACCCGTTTTGGTAGTGCCATTAAAATCCCACTCCTAGGGGGTTTCAATTATAAATTTAATTACGGGATGCGGCACACCCTTGCTGAACAATCCAATCAGAACATTGTTTCATCGAAATTGTAACAGAGGCCCCATGCTCGGTTTGATTTACAAGCTCAGTGGGTCGGAGCAAGACTCTGCAAGGTATTGGGCAATGCATGCTTGGAGCCTCTGCTCCAGTTGTTGAGCACAAAAAGCTAGGAAATCCAGAGTGCACATGGAGGTCCCTGTGGAGGGAGGCATAGGCCATATCGAATGGAGCGAGGAAGACTCTAATGAAGATTACCCTGAACAATAGAGGTTTCCAAAATCACTTGGGGAGCATGGGTCAAGGTCACCCATGGTAGTGGGACTGTCCTCTGTGTGTCTTTGGGAAGGCATGTTTCACCACGTAGCAGTAATGCAACTATGCCGAACGTGAGCCAGGGCCTCAGGAACTTACAAACATAAGCAGATGGTGCTGTTGAGGGTTCCAGGTGACCAATCACTGTAGAAGGGCAGTGGAATCAGATACAGGAGCGCAGAAGCCGCAGCAGGGTGGCGCTTCCTCTAGGCCACATTATGTCACATAGGTCAAAAACCAGGCCCGCAAGCCAAATCCAACCCACCAGGCCTTGTCATGTGGCCCTCACATCCAATTTTGCAGCCAGAATATGGTGGACCTCCATTCTGTGACCTTTGGCTCTTACTCTTCACTCCCGATCCTCACTGTCACTTGTAAACACAGAAGCCTTCTGTGTTTACAAGGGCCAATTTTTGCTCTCTCAGCAGCTCCCAGAAAAAACAGATCCCTGTATGCACTCATGGCAGGGCATGGTGGGGATAGATCTCCAGAATCTGAGAGCATGAGAACAATCTCCCTGAAGGGTGAAGCAGAGCCACCAACACAGGGAGGTACTAGAGCTGGGCCAGGTAGGAGAGAGTTATAAGGAAGCTTTGGGGGTTGGGGTTGCACACTGTGCATAGCGCACCCCTAAACCCTGCCCTCTGTACACAGCACACCCCTGAACGCTGCACTCTGTATGCAACATACTCCTGAACCCTACATTCTGTATATAGCTCACCCCTAAACCCTGCACTCTATGCATAAGGCACCCCTGGAACTGCACTCTGTACATAGCACACCCCTAAACCCTGCACTTAACGCACTCCTGAACTTTGCACTCTGTATGTAGTGCACTCCTAAACTTTGCACTTTGAACATATTCCTAAACCATGCATTTTGTGTGCAGTAGACATGTTCAATTTGTTTCGTTACGAATTCGTTAATTCAGAAACATCCAAACTAACGAAAACCCATTTACCAAATTTTTCCGAATATTCATAAATACGAAAATCTGAAATAATAACTAAACAAACATCTACTAGGTGGTGGCTCCACTAGGTCACTCCACACCCTTTCCTGCCTAGAGCAGGTATGTAAAACTCAATATCATTGCGGGCCGCATCAGCACTTAAAGGGCCAGGTGTATCTGGGCGGCGCTGTGCACTAGACATGTGCACTGCCGAAAAATCATTTTAGTTTTCGTTTCATTCATTTTTTTTTTTTTTTTTTAGTTTTTCGGGTCATTCGTTATGATAGCAATTCGAAAATCCAAAATTAAGAAAGAAAATCAGATGATCCCTCAGCATTAACCTTTACCGCAGCGAAACCAGTGGTGCTGGGGAATTTGAAAAGGTGTCCAGCTGAATGGTGAGGTAGCTCCCGGTGCTTCAGTCAAACCAGTCTTACTCGCTAGGGTAGTCTTCAGAGACAGGGTCACACCTGGGGCTGTGCTATGGTTCTGTGCCTGGAAAGAGCTCCATAGTGAACACAGTATACAAAGGTTGGGAAAGCACCATCATGCAATGCCAAAGGTCACATTACGGGTTAGTCCCGTACATCCAGTTTTTTGGCTTCCAAAGCTGGTGCTGAGGATACGCCAATTCAGATAGCCGTTATGCAGAGACCAGCTGAAATAGAGGTATAATAGGGAATCTTGATTGAAGACACAGAGGAAAAAATTCCACAAAGCAAGGAAAGCTAACAAAAACAGATTTTTTTTTTCCCCCATACATTCTGCCTCAGTAGTTGGATTACCCCCTCCATATATTTTGGCTCTATAGTTGGATCCCACCTCCTTACATTCTGTTGACATAGTTGAGCATGTGACATTACAAATAAGAAAAATATGACAGAACATTGACATTAGTACACACTGAGCTCCTCAGCCCAACCACATCACTCACTAATGACCCTTCCAGCTGTCATGTGACCCACAGCGCTCTCAGCACTCACCGTATGAGACAACCAGCAGGATGAAGTTTCGGTTCCTCAGTAGCCGCAGTATGGACTGTTTATAGGAGTACTGACCCGCGGGAACAGAGAGCAGAGCAACCTGGGCCAGGGTTGGTGGTTGGGGGGGAGCCTCCTGGAAGACTGAACACAACACACAGTTCATTACAGGCTCAGCACTAAACATACGGCTGTCACTACACGACTGCTATTTCAGATACAGTTGTCTCTACATGTTTGCTATTCCAGATACACAGCTGTCTCCACATGTCAGCTATTCCAGATACACAGCTGTTACCACATGTCTGCTATTCCAAACACACAGCTGTCTCCAAACATCTGCTATTCCAGACACACAGCTGTCTCCACATGTCTGCTATTCCAAACACACAGCTGTCTACAAACATCTGCTTTTCCAGACACACAGCTATCGCCACATGTCAGCTATTCCAGACACACAGCTGTTGCCACATGTCAGCTATTGCAGACACACAGCTGTCACCACATGTCAGCTATTCCAGACACACAACTGTCACCTCATGTCTGCTATTCCAGACACACAGCTGTCTCCACATGTCTGCTATTCCAGACACACAGCTGTCACCACATGTCTGCTATTCCAGACACACAGCTGTCACCACGTGTCTGCTATTCCAGACACACAGCTGTCACCACATGTCTGCTATTGCAGACACACAGCTGTCTCCACATGTCTGCTATTGCAGACACACAGCTGTCACCACATGTCTGCTATTCCAGACACACAGCTGTCACCACATGTCAGCTATTCCAGACACACAGCTGTCACCACATGTCTGCTATTCCAGACACACAGCTGTCACCACATGTCTGCTATTCCAGACACACAGCTGTCACCACGTGTCTGCTATTCCAGACACACAGCTGTCACCACGTGTCTGCTATTCCAGACACACAGCTGTCACCACGTGTCTGCTATTCCAGACACACAGCTGTCACCACGTGTCTGCTATTCCGGACACACAGCTGTCACCACATGTCTGCTATTTCGGACACACAGCTGTCACCATATATCTGCTATTCCAGACACACAGATGTCTCCACATGTCTGCTATTCCGGACACACAGCTGTCACCACATGTCTGCTATTCCAGATACACAGCTGTCTCCAGGTGTCTGCTATTCCGGACACACAGCTGTCCCCACATGTCTGCTATTCTGGACACACAGCTGTCACCACATGTCTGCTATTCCAGACACACAGCTGTCACCACATGTCTGCTATTCCAGACACACATGTGTCACCACATGTCTGCTATTCCAGACACACAGCTGTCTCCACATGTCTGCTATTCCAGACACACATCTGTCACCACATGTCAGCTATTCCAGACACACAGCTGTTGCCACATGTCAGCTATTCCAGACACACAGCTGTCTCCAAATGTCTGCTATTCCAGACACACAGCTGTCTCCACATGTCTGCTATTCCAGACACACAGCTGTCTCCACATGTCAGCTATTCCAGACACACATCTGTCACCACATGTCAGCTATTCCAGACACACAGCTGTTGCCACATGTCAGCTATTCCAGACACACAGCTGTCTCCACATGTCTGCTATTCCAGACACACAACTGTCTCCAAATGTCTGCTATTTCAGATACACAGCAGTCATTACACATTCGTTATTCCAGACACACAGCTGTCTCTACAATCCAGCCATCTCAGACACAAAGCTGTTTGTACATACATCACCGCTATCCCAGATACACTGCTGTTACTACACCTCTTCTACGCCACACACACAGCTGTCACTAAACCTCTGCCATTTCACACACACAGCTTTTTTACACCTTAGTTATGTGTGAGTAGTCCTCAGGTTGATGCGCACCGAATATTACCAGGATGAAGAGGAGGCTGGCGACACCTGCAGTTCCATAAAACATGATGCTGATGTGATACGATAGCCGGTCTATATCTTCAATGTTGGGGATCAGGACTGGCGGCAGGAGGAAGCCCACTGCGACACCTAACTGGAGCAAGGAGGAAGACATCACCACCATGAACTGCCACCATCATAACTATACCACTGCAACACCCAGCAGAAGTAATGGTGAGATGTCACTGGCACGAACTGCCACCATCATAACTGTCCCACTGTGGCATTGAACTAGAGCAAAGAGTGAGAGGTCACTGGTACGAACTACAAAGAGAAATGTTGAGATGGGGTTGAGCAATAGGGGGGGGCCACATCCCAGATAATTGGAACAAGTGGACTAAATTCCCCCTTCACTGGACTTTAATGGCCCAACTTGTTCATAGTGCAATAACAGTATAGTAGAGCAAAGAAAAAAAATCTGAATGATATATATAAAAAGTATAACATCTTTTTTTAACAACGGATAAAAAGATAGATGTATTTACAATGGTGGCTGGTGAACATGTAGGTCAACATAACATAACAAAACCATAAAAGGTATAATACTCATGGGTCCAGGACTACCATGATGTAACCACCATGGCGAATGTCACTGAACAACACCCGACACGTTTCAGTCCCTTCTTTCTTCAGGGGTGTGTACATTGATAGAGCATATTACTCCTATAATGGAATGAAAAAATAATAGTAATAAAAAAGTATGCATCACAGCAAACACTAAAGTTGCGTCCATTAATTTCTCATAATTTGTACAGGATTGGATTTACATGTTGACATAAGTTTGTAGAGAACAAATGCAACAGCCACAGAATAGTTAAAAATAGACAACAATGTCCATCCAAGGATCCATGAAGACCAAAATAGCTCACAAAGCCGGTAGAGTCCAAGTGAAAACCAGCGAGACCAGGCAATGGAACACCCCCAGAGGCTCGGAGGCAGGCAGGAAAATATAAACCATGCCAGGTTCACAATCTATACAAGAAAAAATGTAAAATAAAATAGAAAAATAGTATATGGAAATATAATAATCTACAAAATAATAAAAACAGACTAAGGTATATATGTGGTAGAGCTGCACGATCCTGGCTAAAATGAGAATCACGATTTTTTTTTGCTTAGAAGATAGATCACGATTCTCTCACGATTCTCGCGGCTTAACATCATCTTTTACATAAAAAAAAAAAAAAATTGAGCTAACTTTACTGTTTCTTTTTTTTAAATTCATTGAAGTATATTTTTCCCCAAAAATTGCATTTGAAAGACCGCTGGGCAAATACAGTGTGACATAAAATATTGCAGCAATTTACATTTTATTCCCTAGGGTCTCTGCTAAAAATATATATAATGTTTGGGGGTTCCAAGTAATTTTCTAGCAAAAAATATTGATTTTAACTTAAGAAACAAGTGGCAGAAAAAGATTTATGCCGCGTACACACGGTCGGAATTCTCGTCGGAAAAAGCTCTGATGGTTTTCCCGTCGGAATTCCGACGGAATTTCACTCAAACTGTCTTGCCTACACACGGTCACACCAAATTCCGACGGTCTGTAACGCAGCGGCATAAAACACGTTCGACAGAACTATAAAAGGGAAGTTTAATGCTTCTGAGCATGCGTCGAATTGTTTCCGAGCATGCGTCGGAATTTTACGTGTCGGAATTGCATACACACGATCGGAAAATCCGATAGAAAGGTCTCCCGTCGGAAAAATTGAGAACAGGTTCTCAATCCAAAGTCCGTCGGAAATTCCGACAGAAAAAGACCGATGGGCATACACACGGTCGGAAAATCCGTTGAAAAGCTCCCATCGGACTGTTTCCATCGGAAATTCCGACCGTGTGTACGCCGCATTAGACTTTAAGAGGGCTTTCACACTGAGCCGCGGGGGGGGGGGGGGGGGGCGTCGGTAAAGCAGCGCTATTTTTAGCAGTGCTTTACTGTAATTTTGGGGGCGCTATTCGGCCGCTAGCGGGCCGGTTTTAACCCCCCGCTAGCGGCCGAAAAGGGGTTAAATCCACCTGCAAAATGCCGCCGGAGCGGCGTTTTGCCAGCGGTATCGCAGCGCTGCCCCATTGATTTCAATGGGGAGCAGCGGTGGAGGAGCGGTGAGTTCACCGTTCCTTCACCGCTCCAAAGAAGCTGCTGGAAGGACTTTTTGTGACGCCCTGCCAGCGCACCGCTCCAGTGTGAAAGCCCTCAGGCTTTCACACTGGAGTGCATGGAGCTGCTTTTTTCAGGCGCTATTTTTAGCGCTGTAGCGCCTGAAAAATGCTGGCAGTGTGAAAGGGGTGTAAGTGGTTAAACTTCCTGCATTTACACGTTGTTTAAAAACTTGGCAGACTGCCCAGATTTTTTTCTTTACACACAGAAGTTTCCCTTTGATCTAAGAAGGAAGAGTTAGTTACAATGTTTAATTTTAAAAACTTGGCAGACTGCCCCAATGTTTTTTTTTGACAGCTGAGTGAGCAGATAAGTCTCTCCACTTGTTATATGAAAGAATCGGGAAACTCTGCAATAGAGATCGTCAGAGGGGTTGAATCGAGATCACGATTTTTTAACGATTAATTGTGCAGCTCTAATATGTGGCAACAATGAGTGCAGACATATATATCAATGTGGTTATCATTGCTTAATTCACATGGGGAATGATAGCTGTTCAGAGTCATTTGCAGCCAGAGCATAATAGAACAATAAATAATGGCACAGAGGCAATCTGTTGTTATACAGGGGAAAGACTCATATTAAAGCGGAGGGCCACCCTAAAAAAAAAAAAATGACATCAAAATGTTCCTAAAAATTTGAAAAAAATAAAAATGTTTTTAATTTACCAGAAATGGCTGTTGCTAGGCAGATTGTCCTAATCTGCCACTTCCTACACCGCAGTGATCTTCAGTCACGTTGTCTTCTGGGGAATGGGGGGCGGTGTGTTCTGGGAACTGTGTGTGTCCCAGAACACAGCCGGTGTCCTGTCGGATACTGTCCCCCATCGGATAGTGTCCGCTGTGTACTGCGCATGCGCAGTACACAGCACAAGCAGATTCTGAAAATAGCCGAAGATGAACGGCGCCTGCGTCGTGACTCCAGGTTCAAGCCCCACCATCCAAGTGGACATATAGTTAGAATCCAAAAGAGCCAAGCGCAGCGAGGCCGTGCCCGAAGCGTGGCGAGCGAAGCGTGGCGAGGGAAGCGAGCCGGTGAGGGGCCCTCTAACTATTTGCAGCCCTATGTCCACTTGGATGGTGGGGCTAGCATCTGGACTCACGGCGCAGGCGCCGTTCTTCAGAGATTTTTCGAATCTCCTTGTGCTCTATACTGCGCAAGCGATGCGCCTGCGCAGTATGGGGTGGACAAAATTTGATAGGCGGACACTATGTGACAGAACACCGGCCATTCATTCGACTCGTGCATGCGCAGTAGGAAACGGGCAGTGAAGCTGCAAGGCTCCACTGCCTGTTTCCCTTAGTACGAATGGCGGCGCCGGGACCCGAGAGCTGAGGGACGGGTCGGCCTCCGGCGGCTGACATCGCGGGCACCCTGGACAGATAAGTGTGCTTATTAAAAGTCAGCAGCTACAGTGTTTGTAGCTGCTGACTTTTTTTTAAAAAAAATTCAGCTGGCCCACCACTTTAACCACTTCAGCACCGGGCCATTTTACACCCTTCCTTACCAGAGCACTTTTTGCGATTCGGCACTGCGTCGATTTAGCTAACAATTGTGCGGTCCTGCGACGTTACACCAAAAAAAATTTGACGCCCATTTTTTCCCACAAATAGAGCTTTCTTTTGGTGGTATTTGATCGCCCCTGCGGTTTTTATTTTTTGCGCTATAAACAAAAGAAGAGCGACAATTTTGAAAAAAAACACAATATTTTTTACTTTTTGCTATAATAAATATCCCATTTTTGTTAAAAAAAAAAAATTTTTTACTCAGTTTAGGCCGATACGTATTCTTCTACATATTTTTGGTAAAAAAAAATCGCAATAAGCGTATATTGATCGGTTTGCGCAAAAGTTATAGCGTCTACAAAATAGGGGATAGATTTATTGCATTGTTTTTTTGTTTTTTTTTACTAGTAATGGTGGCGATCTGCGATTTTTTTTCGGGACTGCGACATTACGGCGGACACTTCGGACACTTTTGACACATTTTTGGAACCATTCCCATTTACACAGCGATCGTTGCTATAAAATTGCATTGATTACTGTGTAAATGTGACTGGCAGGGAAGGGGTTAACACTAGGGGGCGCTGCAGGGGTTAATGTGTTCCCTATAGGAGTGATTCTAACTGTGGGGGGAGGGGACTCACAAGGGGAGGAGACCGATCAGTGATCCTCCGTACTGGGATCACATGATCGGTCTCCTCTCTGCTGACAGGACGTGGAGCTGTGTGTTAACACACACAGCTCCACGGTCCCGCACGGTCCCGTTGTTTTTTAACGGGCAATCGCGGGTGCCCGGCCCCCCGCACCGGGTCCCGAGCGACGCCGCGGGCGCGCGCGCCCCCCAGGCGGCCGGGAATGAGAGGACGTCATATGACGCCCACCCAGGATGGGAGATCCACCTTGTGGGCGTCATATGTACATGGGCGGGTAGGGAAGCGGTTAAAGGAAATCCCCAAACAGCAAACAACAAGTGCATAATAACAATTAGTAGCAATTGCAGCCATTAATTGTTATTAGGCATCCTTTGCTGTTTGGGGTCTGGCTTTAAGATGAGTCTTTCCCCTGTACAACACATGGCCTCTTTGCCATTATTTATTGTTATATTATGATCTGGCTGCAAATGACTCTGAACAGCTATCATTCCCAATCTGAATTAAAGCGGACCTTCAGTCATTTTTTCATCTTCCCATCTATTAAATCTTCTGCCCTTGTTGTTGTTTTAACTTTGGATAGCAAAAATTTATTTTTCTGCCAGTAAATCCCTTATTCAGCCCACTTCCTGTTTCTTGTCTGCTCTTTAGCCTAGGCTTATGACATCATGCTCCGCTCTCTCTCTCACGCTCCTGAGAGTTTGCCAGGAAGGGAGGGGGGATGAGTTATTCGAGGGCCAATGAGAGCTGCAGAGCTGGAGGTGTTCTACTGTGTGTCTGTGTAAATCCAGGAAGTGAACAGGCAGCAGCTTCAGCTGCCCACAGTTAAAATGGATGCAGCCAGACTTAGTGGAGGGAGATTTCTGCAGCATATTTGGCAAGTACATAATCACAGTATATATATAAAACACACCTCCCAATTTTTGGGACACCTAATAGCAAAAATATGTAGTCATAGGACACACCCCCTACCACGCCCCCTTAGAGGAGAATTATATCAAAAAATTATTAGTTAAACCCACAAGTGCTTTTTTTTTTTTTTTTACCACTATTATTCCTTTATATTGGCTTTTGAAATTTACCAATGCAGCAATTTAGAAACTGGATCAAAGTTTTAAGACTAGAAACACTTTCTGAAAGGTAAAAAGTGCATTTTATATACAACTATAGACCAAAATGAGGGACAAATGAGGAGAAATGAGGGACAGAGGGACATTGCTCCAAATCAGGGACAGTCCCTCCAAATCAGAGACAGTTGGGGGCTATGTATAAAATAATATGCAAAGTGGTTGGAGGGAAGCTTCAGAATGGCAAAGATGTTTTTATTACAAATTATGTGAGCAGACTGCAGTTCCTCTTTAAAGCGGAGGTCCGCCAAAATAATTTTTTTAAAAGTCAGCAGCTACAAATACTGCAGCTGCTGACTTTTAAAATAAGGACACAGGGTACCTGCGATGTCGGCACCCGAAGACGATCTGTCACTTGGCTCTCGGGTGCTGCCGCCGCCATCTTCGGTAAGGGAATCAGGAAGTGAAGCCTTGCGGCTTCACTTCCCAGTTCCCTACTGTGCATGAGCGAGTCGCGCTGCGCAGTCCAGAAGGTCCCTGCTGTCTCCTGGGACCCATGTGTGTCCCAGGAGACATGGGGGGGGGGGGGTAGAGTCTATGCCCAGAAGTGGTGCAAATACCTGTATTATACGGGTATCTGCTCCCCCCTGAAAGGTGCCAAATGTGACACCGGAGGGGGGGGGGGGTTCTGAAAAGCGGAGATTCGATTTTTGTGTGAACCTCCGCTTTAAGCGATGATAACCAAATTGATATATATATATGTCTGCACTCATTGTTGCCACACAGAGCCGATCGGCCCTATAGGCACACTATGCAAGCTGCTTAGGGCCCCACCGCTGTGAGGGGGCCCCCAAGACCCAGCATCCCCCCTGCACCTCTGGCTGGCCGTTTAGAGTGCAGTGAGGAGAGATGGGAGGAGGTGGAAGGCGGCGATCGGCAGCTCTATGGTGCCTGAGTGGGCGGCGGGATCTCCCTGGGGTTTGTAGTACTCTCAGTGTATACAGTGGAGAGGAGAAGGGAGGGGCCTCTGACCCAGGCAGGTATCAGTTTCACTTTCACTCTGCTTGAACACTGTTGCTGATGCTCGGGTCAGAGGCTTCTCCCCTCTCCGCTGTATACATTCGGAGATAGAACTACTAGCCCCAGGGAGATCCCCCTGCCTGTGGACACCATAGAGCTGCCGATCGCCGCCTCCCACCTCCACCAGCCAGGTACAGGGGAACCTCTGCAAGGGGGGGAGTCAGCTGTTTGGGGGCCCAAATGTAAGAGGGGGTGCTTTCTGGGGACACTAATGTAAGAGGGGGGCTCTCTGGGGACACTAATGTAAGAGGGGGGCTCTCTGGGGACACTAATGTAAGAGGTGGCTCTCTGGGGACACTAATGTAAGGACGGGGCCCTCTGGGGACACTGATGTAAGGACGGGGCCCTCTGGGGACACTGATGTAAGAGGGGGCCCCCTGGGGACACTAAAGTCAGAGGGGGGGCTCTCTGGGGACCCTGTGTAAGGAGGGGCTCTCTGGGGACCCTGTGTAAGGAGGGGCTCTCTGAGGACCCTGATGTAAGGGGGGCTCTCTGGGGACCTCATTCTGTTCTATATTGTTGTACTTATTCTTTGACTGTTTTGTTTAAAGGAGGGAGGATTGTATTAGGAGCACTGAAGTGTCAGGTGTGACTGTGTGGCAATGGCAAATAGTTTACATAGCTCACAGCATCACGGGTCAAGTAGAGGGCCCCTTAGCAGAATTTTGCTTAGGGCCCCAGGGAGGTCAGGATCGGCACTGTTGCCACATGTACACTATCTCACAAAAGTGAGTACACCCCTCACATTTTTGTAAATATTTTATTATATCTTTTCATGTGACAACACTGCGGAAATGACACTTTGCTACAATGTAAAGTAGTGAGTGTACAGCTTGTATAACAGTGTAAATTTGCTGTCCCCTCAAAATAACTCAACACAGCCATTAATGTCTAAACCGCTGGCAACAAAAGTGAGTACACCCCTAAGTGAAAAATTTCCAAATTGGGCACAATTAGCCATTTTCCCTCCCCGGTGTCATGTGACTCATTAGTGTTACAAGGTCTCAGGTGTGAATGGGGAGCAGGTGTGTTAAATTTTGCGTTATCGCTCTCACTCTCTCATACTGGTCACTGGAAGTTCAACATGGCACCTCATGGCAAAGAACTCTCTGAGGATCTGAAAAAAAGAATTGTCTACATAAAGATGGCCTAGGCTATAAGAAGATTGCCAAGACCCTGAAACTGAGATGCAGCACGGTGGCCAAAACCATACAGCGGTTTAACAGGACAGGTTCCACTCAGAACAGGCCTCGCCATGGTCGACCAAGGAAGTTGAGGTCACGTGCTCAGCGTCATATCCAGAGGTTGTCCTTGGGAAATAGATGTATGAGTGCTGCCAGCATTGCTGCAGAGGTTGAAGGGGTGGGGGGGTCAGCCTGTCAGTGCTCAGACCATACGCCGCACACTGCATCAAATTGGTCTGCATGGCTGTCGTCCCAGAAGGAAGCCTCTTCAAAAGATGAGGCACAAGAAAGCCAGCAAACAGTTTGCTGTAGACAAGCAGACTAAGGACATGGATTACTGGAACCATGTCCTGTGGTCTGATGAGACCAAAATAAACGTATTTTGTTCAGATGGTGTCAGGCGTGTGTGGCGGCAACCAGGTGAGGAGTACAAAGACAAGTGTGTCTTATCTACAGTCAAGCATGGTGGTGGGAGTGTCATGGTCTGGGGCTGCATGAGTGCTGCCGGCACTGGGGAGCTACAGATCATTGAGGGAACCATGAATGCCAACATGTACTGTGACATACTGAAGCAGAGCATGATCCCCTCCCTTCAGAGACTGGGCCGCAGGGCAGTATTCCAACATGATAACCACCCCAAACACACCTCCAAGACCACCACTGCCTTGCTAAAGAAGCTGAGGGTAAAGATGATGGACTGGCCAAGCATGTCTCCAGACCTAAATCCTATTGAGCATCTGTGGGGCATCCATAAACGGAAGGTGGAGGAGCGCAAGGTCTCTAACATCCACCCGCTCTGTGATGTCATCATAGAGGAGGGGAAGAGGACTCCAGTGGTAACCAGTGAAGCTCTGGTGAACTCCATGCCCAAGAGGGTTAAGGCAGTGCTGGAAAATAATGGTGGCCACACAAAATATTGACACTTTGCGCCGAATTTGGACATTTTCCCTTAGGGGTGTACTCACTTTTGTTGCCAGCGGTTTAGACATTAATGGCTGTGTGTTGAGTTACTTTGAGGGGACAGTAAATTTACACTGTTATACAAGCTGTACACTCACTACTTTACATTGTAGCAAAGTGTAATTTTCAGATTCAGTGTTGTCACATAAAAAGATATAATAAAATATTTACAAAAATGTGAGGGGTGTACTCACTTTTGTGAGATACAGTATATCTTAGTCTGTTTTATTATTTTGTAGATTATTATATTTCCATATACTACTTTTCTATTTTATTTGACATTTTTTCTTGTATAGACTCTCTGGGGGGTGTTCCATTGCCTGGTCTCGCTGGTTTTTACTTGGACTTTGCCGGCTTTGTGAGCTATTTTGGTCTTCCTGGATCCTTGGATGAACATTGCTGACTATTTTTAACTATTCTGTGGCTGTTGCATTTGTTCTCTACAAACTTCTGTCAACATGTAAATCCAATCCTGTACAAATTCTAAGAGAAATGAATGGACGCAACTTTAGTGTTTGCTGTGATGTATAATTTTTTATTACTATTATTTTTTCATTCCATTATAGCAGTAATATGCTCTATCAATGTACACACCCCTGAAGAAAGAAGGGACTCTGAAACGCATCGGGTGTTGTCCATGAACATTCGCCATGGTGGCTACATTATGGTAGTCCTGGACCCATGAGTACTATACCTTTATGGTTTTGTTATGTTATGTTGACCTACATGTTCACCAGCCACCATTGTTGTGAATACAGCTATCTTTTTATCCGTTGTTAAATAAAATGTATATACTTTTTATATATCATTCTGATTTTTTTCTTTAACTTTTTTCTCTTTTTTCTTTCTATTAACAAACTGGGCCATTAAAGATTTTTTGCCACTGGTACGAACTACCACCCTTGAAAGGATCTGTTTTTGGAAGTAGATAGGGAGGAAGTCTTTACTGTAAATGGCCATTCACGTTTATCTCTTATGCCGCGTACACACGACCGGACTTTCTGGTGGAATAGGTCCGACTGAACGATGCCGTCGGACATTCCGACCGTGTGTGGGCTTCATCTGACTTTTTTTTTTTTTAAATCAGACGGACCTAAAAATAGAACATGTTTTAAATCTTCCCGCCAGAACTCCGCCGGACCCAGTTCCTATTGGGAAGCCCGTTCGTCTGTATGCTGGTCTGATGGACCAAATACGACGCTAGGGCAGCTACAGCACCACAAGAATGTTTCCAGCGAGATCCTATCATGCTGGTTCTCAGCTGCAAGATAATGTACATCAATGACCCTTAGGTCTGGTATGGATTTTAAGGGGAACCCCCTACGCCGAAAAAACGGTGTGGGGGTCCCCCCAAAGTCCATACCAGACCCTTATCCGAGCATGCAGCCCGGCCATTCAGGAAAGGGGCTGGGGACGAGCGAGCGCCCCCCCTCCTGAACCGTACAAGGCCGCATGCCCTCAACATGGGGGTGGGTGCTTTGGGGAAGGGGGGCACCCATCCCAAAGCACCTTGTCCCCATGTTGATGAGGACAAGGGCCTCTTCCCGACAAATCTGGCTGTTGGTTGTTGGGGTCTGCGGGCAGAGGGCTTATCGGAATCCGGGAGCCCCCCTTGGAAAAATGGCTGACCAATGTGTTTGGCGCCAATACCTTCACACCAGTATTCGCCATTGAACGGGCGCATGCGACCCCTGCCACCCAGGGCCCCACCACGTGCCATGATTATTAAACTGCTCCACTTCAGGGATAGAGAAGCTGTCATCAGAGCGGCTCGGGAGACGGGCAAAATCTCCTTTGAATTACCATATTCCTGGACTTCTCGGTAGCAACGCAAAAGCAAAGAGCCACATTTATAGCCATTAAACACAGGCTGCAGGAGCTCCATCTACCATACGGCATGCTATACCCTGCACGCTTGAGAATCGTTTACCAGGGCAAAGCCTACTTTTTTACAGATCCCAAGGAGGCATCCCACTGGGGGGACACCCTGGGGCAAAAATACTACTGATCTTGGAGGACAACTAATACCAGGCCATTTTCCTTGTTGACCACTTTCTCCTCCTCCATCCCCTGATACTTCTCTACTTTTTGTGTGCTGGCAAATCTGCTCCTTCAGACTCAGGGTTACCACACATACTTATACTGTGCGGACAAGTGTGGGTGGAAGCCTATGGCTGTGAACTTTTACACGCTCCTCAGGGTTTGTTAGTTGGGGATCTGCGCCATGGCCCTCATGCTTGGCAAGTTTGGTTATGGGAACAAAGCTCTCACAGGTTGGGGAATAGGAGCCGGGAGGGTTAGGGAAGGGGGGAATGTTGGGAGACTGTTTGTTATGTTTTTCTTTTTTACTAGTGATGTTATCCATATGCAACACTGGTATTCACAACTATATATGCAGTCGATTTATGACCTCTCAGGCCCAAAAGGCACAAAACTGATAACCCTAATCAATGGTCTGCCACTACAAATGTCTAGGGTGGGGTACACCTCTCGTGGCGCGCCGGACCCCAAGATGTTGGGGCCTCCGGCGGGCCCTGAGAAGTGGGCTCCACCAAACATAACTTCCGCATTTGATCCTTCTCCAGGACCCACCTCCAGGGATCGAGGGTCATGACCCTAAAGAGAGCAAAAATTGCCTACGCCATACACTCCACATACTCCACATACGCCAGGGGCACATCCATCCTTATAGCTAAATCAGCTCCTATCACCATCAAACATGTCAAAATTGACCCGAATGGCTGCTATGTTATTGTTGTACTGGGACACCTAGGCAAGCCCTACACGATAACCACCATATACGCTCCCCCGCCCTTCACTAAAGTATTCTTTGAACGGGTGATGAACTCCATACTGGCGATGGCAGAAGGCCCCCTATTAATAGCGGGCGACTTTAACACGGTCCTTGATAACTCTATAGGTAGGTTCAAATGTTCTACGATATCCCCCACACCCCTATGTTCATTTCTGGCACAATTTGATCTAGTGGAGACCTGGAGGTGGAAACATGGGGACAGAAGGGAGTACTCTTGTCAATCTGAAACACACGGTACCCTATCCAGGATCGATCTATGTTTGGTCTCATCTGACCTGCTAAACAGGGTAAATGAGGCTAGATACCTCCCCAGGGCGGTATCTGATCATTCCCCTCTGATGGTGGACCTTGCCCTGGGTCCCTCCACTTATCGGATGTGGCGGCTAAGTCCTTTGAGGCTGGCTGATCAAGCAGTTGTGGACCGAAGTGTAAACAAAATGAAATCTTACTCGATACTTAATCGGCAAGGCGCCTCCGTCCTGATGACCTGGGATGCTTTTAAGGCCACCACACAAGGCGATTTTGCTGCAGCAATTGGGCAGGTCCGCAAGGCATCCCAGTCCAAACTGATGGACGCAGAAGGGGATCTTAGGGAGGCAGAGGCCGCCTACTCTGCGGCCCCTGCCCCTGAGACATACCGTATATACTGGAATATAAGCCGAGATTTTCAGCCCATTTTTTAGGGCTGAAAGTCCACCCCTCGGCTTATATTCGAGTCACTGCTGTCTGCCTACATGAACAGCTTGTCATGCAGACAGACGGCAGTTTTAAAAAGCCGCTCCGCCTCCTCCCACCTGTCCGTGATAGGCGGACACTAATTTTCCCAGCAGTGCAGTGTTCCGCCTATCACGGATGCCCTGTCATTCTCATCTCATGGACGAGGATGAGAGGGCGTCCGTGATAGGCGGAACACTGCGCACTGACTGCTGGGAAAACAGCGTTCCTCCTATCACGGACGAGGACGAGGAGGAGGCGCGGCTTTTTAATTTTGCAATGGCGGTGAGCGGGGACCGAGCGGAGAGCGGCGAGCGGGGACCGAGGACCGGAGAGCGGCGAGCGGGGGCCGAGGACCGGAGAGCGGGGACCGAGGACCGGAGAGCGGGGACCGAGGACCGGAGAGCGGGGACCGGAGAGCGGGGACTGAAGATCGGCACAGGTAGGCTGTAATGGGGACACGGGGGGGGGGGGGTCTGTACAGGGGACAGGCAGCTGCAGATGGGCATTGCTGGCCCTCTTTTCCACTTACAGTAGCTGCTGCATTTTGTACCCTCGGCTTATACACGGGTCAATGCAGGTTTCCCATTTTTTTTTGTGGTGAATTAGGGGTCTCGGCTTATACTCGGGACGGCCTATAGTCGAGTATATACGGTATGCCACTTGGAAACATAAGTCCAGAGAATTGGACTTGGTCCTCTTGGAACGCACCCAGAAGAAATTGCTGTATCAGAATCAGCGACTCTTCGAGTTAAGTGACAAAAATAGTCGATTACTGGCATATTTATCTAGACCTGACTATCAGCAATGCAGCATCCCGAGAATTAAAAATTTAGAGGGCGTAGTAGTAGAACAAAACGAAGAGGTAATGGACGCATTCGTCAAGTTTTATTCCTCGCTATATGCTACTAGAGCCCACTATGCCATTGTGGAGATGGACGACTATTTAGCTGAAATTTCAAGTACCAAAACTCCAGGAAGAACAGGCCTCACTGCTAGATGACCCCCTGACAGAGGAGGAAATAGGGGAAGCCATACAATCCTTTGCCAGGAACTAAACCCTGGGATTGGATGGATTCCCTATAGAATGGTATATGAAATTCAGAGACATACTAATACCACACCTACTTAAAGTATACAATTTTGCTATGAAAACATTGCCGCCCTCTATGTCAGAGGCACTGATTGTCCTCATTCCCAAACCCCATAAAGACCACCTACTTTGTGAATCATATAGGCCAATATCACTGATTAATTCAGATGTTAAGATTCTAGCCAAGGTGCTCGCCCAGCAACTGAACATCGTCATCACTACTATTATTGGAGCGGATCAGACTGGGTTCATCCCGGGGCGATCGACCTCTATCAACCTTAGAAAATTGTTTTCTAGCGGCGCTTTGCGGTGGTATTGCCGCGGTGTCCCATTGAAATCAATGGGAAGGAGCGGTATAGGAGCAGTGAATACACCGCTCCCATTGAAATCAATGGGAAGGAGCGGTATAGGAGCAGTGAATACACCGCTCCTATACCGCTCCAAAGATGCTGCTAGGACTTTTTTTACCGTCCTGCTAGCGCACCGCTCCAGTGTGAAAGCCCGCCGGCTTTCACACTGGAGTGAATGGGGCCGTTTTTTTCAGGCGGTGTACAGGCGCTATTTTTAGCGCTGTACCGCCTGAAAAACGCCCCAGTGGGAAAGGGGCCTTAGAGGGAGAGAGGGCACCTCCATTCTTGCAACGACCTTACGGATCTTTAAACTGACTAAAATGTTGCCATCAACTGAGCACAAAACCTACGCGCCAAATACCCCATTATGGGGAAACCCAAACCTGCAGGAATTCTCCCGCAGAACGGATGGGGGATACTGGTCAAAAAAAAAGGGGTGAAAACGATATTGCATTTATTCTTAGATAACAGGTTCCAATCCTTCGAAGAGTTCCGCCAAGACTATCAGCTACCGCGCACGGCCTATTTCCTTTATTTTACAGATACGCCACACAGCGGCTACGCAGTTTGGCCTGCGTAACATAAATGTTCAACCCTCTCCGCTAGAACGAATGCTAACGGATCCCTCTCATACTAAACTAGTCTCAACATACTATACCCTATTGCACTCTACTACTCATAGACTTAGAACCACGGCCAACAAATGGAAAACTGATATCCCTGAGCTGATGGAGGACATCTGGGAGGAAATGCTTCCCCTCCAGGTTCCCTCGGTCATATCTTCCCGAGATAAGGTTACATAGTTACATAGTTAGTCAGGTGGAAAAAAAAGACACAAGTCCATCCAGTTCAACCACAAATAAAACAAATAAAAAAATAAAAAATAAATAATAATATCATAAAATCCCATATACCCAATTCTATACAAAAAACCCCAGCAGAGCATGCTCCAATTTGCTAAAGCAGGGGAAAAAAATCCTTCCTGATCCCCCGAGAGGCAATCGGATTTTCCACGGATCAACTTTACCTATAAATGTTGGTACCCAGTTATATTATGTACATTTAGGAAAGTATCCAGGCCTTTCTTAAAGCAATTTACTGAGCCGGCCAGAACCACCTCTGCAGGGAGTATATTCCACATTTTCACAGCTCTTACTGTGAAGAAACCTTTCCGTATTTGGAGATGAAATCTGTTTTCCTCCAGACGTAAAGAGTGCCCCCTTGTCCTCTGTGTTGACTGTAAAGTGAATAACTCAACACCAAGTTTACTATATGTTCACTATATGGACCCCCTATATGTTCACACCAAGTTCACTATATGGACCCCCTGCACCCTCACTCGAGACCCTCACTCGAGTATAAGCCAAGGGGAGCTTTTTCAGTAGAAAAAAATTGGCTGAAAAAGTCGGCTTATACTCAAGTATATACGGTAATTGGTGTTAGTGAGAGACTTATTTCCCCATTTCTGATATCAGTGGGAGTAATAGTACCCCATTGCTGGTGTCAGTGGAAGGAATAGTGCCCCGAAGGGCCGCATAAAGGCAAGCAAGGTGCCACATTTGGCCCACGGGTGGCAGTTTGGAGACCCCTGCTCTATAGTGTGTACCTTTAATTAAAAGCACCAGTGTCATTTCTGTCTGCTGCTTCGTTCCTCTGGTATCAGCAGTTTTCCTGACAGCAAGAGATAAAAGGTGACAGGGGAGGGAGCTCCAACACACAGCTTGTGATTGACAGCCTCAGCTCTGTTCCTGTGTGCTGTGAGAAGGAGGGGGGAGGGGTCCCTTTGCTCCAATCAGCTCTCAGAGCTCTCCTCACTGAACTATGCAGTGTGTAAATTCATCTCTCCGCCCCCTGCTTACTGAGAGCTCAGCTTTTTTAGACTTTGAATGGATGAAGAGAAGAGACTGCCGCAGATAAACAGGTACAAATTATGAAAGACGATTTGTTTCATCTCTGTGTATCATCTGAGGCCAGTAAGGGTTTACAACTATTTCAATGCACCCATAGGTGTGCGCAGCTTATTGTATTAGGGTGTGCACCCCAAAGCTCAAACCCACCATGACTTTCTCTTCAGCCTCAGCTGCACTGGACAGTGAATGAATGGGGAGTGCTCTATGCTGAGATTAGACATGTGCACTGCCCAAGAATTCCTTCATTTTCGTTTTCGTTTCATTCGTTTTTAATTTTTTTCGTTTTTCAGGTCATTTGTTATGAATTAGTAAATTCGCACATTCGTAAATTCGTACATTCACACATTCGTTCATTCATAAATGCGTAAATTCGTACATTCGTAAATTAGAAAATTCGTACAATTCGTACATTCGTAAATTAGAAAATTCGTACATTCGTAAATTAGAAAATTCCTAAATTTGGAAATTCGAAAATCCGAAAACCCAAAAATTTGAAAATCTGAAATAGTAACTAACTTACAAGTTATAGGTATTGTAATTTCCTTTCAAATTTATCTGAAATTAAGAATTATCCGAATTATCCGAAATAACGAATGCCGCATCTAAACAAAATGGAACGTAAGAAATTAATAATACATTTTTTTTTTTTTTAATTATTATTGTTATTTATTATTATTAATTCATTACGTTCCATTTGTTTGGATACGGCATTCGTTATTTCGGATAATTTGTAACTTAAGATAAATTTGTATTTGTTATGTTCACTAACAGCCCAATTTAAAAAGGAAACTACAATACCTATAATTTAATAGTTAGTAATAGTTAAGTTATTATTAGTTAATTATAAATTCAGATTTCCGAATTTCTGAATGTATGAATTTATGAATGTACGAATTTACAAATGTACGAATATACGAATTTACGAATGTGCAAATGTACGAATGTACGAATTTACGAATGTGCAAATGTATGAATTTACGAATGTACGAATTTACAAATATTCACATTTACGAATATTCAGAAAAATTCGTTAAACAGATTTTCTTTACTTCGGATATTTCCGAATTAACGGATTTGTCGAAATTCGTTAAAAAACAAATTCGGAACGAAATAAATTGCACATATCTAGCTGCGATGCTTCCTGTTCATTCACAAACTGTTTAGTATGCTTCAGTTATGAATGAACACAGAGAGTGGTAGGTACCGATCGGCCAGACAGCAGAATCTGCACTGCGTGGGGTGATTAGGGTGTGTCCAGGCACATCTGGCACACCCTGTGAGCATGCCTATGAGTGCCACCTCTCTAAAATCCTAGAATCCTCTGCAAGTGTGTTCACTGTGTTCATTTAGAAAAGTAAGAGGCAGGTAAACTACAGATTTACTAGCCTCTTCCCCTGATCCCCATTCTGAAACATTCTGAACTGCTATAGGGAAAAGGTGCAACACAGGGCGAATCCACAGGTAGTGATTAGGGTGTGCCCAGGCACACCTGGCACACCCCCTGCGCATGCCTATGAATCCAACATAAGACCCTGGAGTGAATATGAATGGGCCCTTACAGTTGTTGTGGGGTGTCACACAGGATGAAGAGGTCTCCTTGCATTAGGTGGCATCTGTAACTGCAATTACCGGAGAACAAAGTCAATCTACAGAAGCCCCCACTCCCCAATATGCAGTGCATGATTAGCTTTCCCTGATGGATTTTCAGCCTCGATAAAGTATCTCCAGCCAGACTTTTTTTTTTTTTAGTTTTGGATGACGTGCTGAGAGATTGGAGCCCCTGTCAGTTTTGTATTGGTGGTTGTGTCCCCGCTGGGGAGATTCCCCTTCTCTATATGTCCTGGTGTGACTGAGACAAAAATTGATGGGAAATGAAACATTTTACAGTTGGCACCAGAACAGGAAACGAGAGAAAATCCTCCAATGGGGACATCAGTTCTGGTGACAACTGGTAGGGGTTTCTTTTGCTTCCTGTTCACTGTCCAGTAAGGGAAATGAATGAAAATCTCTGTAAAGGGAAAAAAGGGGGTCTAACCCTTCTCTGCTCCATCCAAAAGTACAAAAAAAAAAAAAAAGTTTTGGCTAGAGATCTACTTTTCACATGTGATTTCCCATTCTGGAGAAGCCGAAGATCTGTGTCCTGTGACCGGGATTACCATACACGTCTTAATCCTGAACACTGGTTAACGCCGTGAGTGCCAGGTCCCCCGGCACCCCATGGGCCCCCATCACACCCCAAGTCATACCTGGTTCCCGAACACCCCAACAGCGCAGGCGGTGGAGACTTCCGATGAGCTGAACCACACGGAGGCAATGTGTGATGGCATTCCCAGGATAAAGACCTGCGCCGTCGCGCACACCAGCTGTCCAAAAAGCGTCACGCCATACAAGTTCGGTTGGGCACTGCCCGTCTTAATCCAAGCACCCATACAGTTCAGGCCAGCGCCGATGAGGGCAATGATGCGCAGACCGCGTGTCTCCAGCAGCCAGGTGACTGGGAAGATGAGCGGGATGTACACCAACATGTAGGACATGGACAGCCAGTCGATGGTCAGGCTGCTGACCCCATAGTACTTCATGAAGATATTACTGATAATGCCGTACTGGAGCCACTGGAAGGCATTACAAAGGGAATATGAGCTGAACAGGAGGACCATGAACCAGCGGCGGGTGTACAGCTTGGTCCCCTGACCCCCTGCCGCCATAGGAGACGTCTCGCCATTTCTTAGCCTTTCCTGTGAACAGCAATTCTTTCCTGGGATATCCGGGGAATTATTGGGGTGCAGCAGCTCACCCCCCGATGACTCCTCCTTCGCCATGGTGACACCAGAATCTCACACTGCCTGTATGAATAAAGAAGAGTCAGCTCTTCTGGCCAGACAATGGGAAATAATCACACCAATCACAGCCACTTACCTGATCTGTCGCCTCATCGGCTGCCGCAGACGATATAAGAGATGACCGTCCAATCCTGAGACATGTCAACCGCGTTCCGTGCTGACCGCTAACAGCAAATCAAACTTATTGTAACCCCTGAAACTGACTACACCCCTTCCTCCCCCACTTGCACTGTCTCCCCCAACTGACTCTAACTGTTTTCCCCCCAAACTGACTATCTCCCTCTCCTCCGCACTGTCCCCTCCTCCCTACCCCAACTGACTGTCTCTTCCTGCACTGTCCCCCCAATCCCATTCACTGTCCACCTCCCCAAACTGACTGTCCTGTACTCCCGCACACCAGCTGTCTCTTCTGATCACTGACTGTCCCTCCTCCACACTGTCTCTCTCCTTTCACTAACACTCTCTATCTCCCCCACTGACGTCCTCTC
This sequence comes from Lithobates sylvaticus, assembly GCA_028564925.1. NCBI lineage: Eukaryota > Metazoa > Chordata > Amphibia > Anura > Ranidae > Lithobates > Lithobates sylvaticus. Next base: position 56,573,317 of record CM053038.1, read on the forward strand.
TCATACCTCCCCCAGCCTCAGGTTTGCAGGGTCATGTGTCTCTGTCGCTTTCAGTTCCTCTGTCTCAGAAATTCCACTTTGTGCCACATGTTGCACTTTTCCCTCTTCTTGTGTCTCCGCCCCAAACCGGCGTTGGTCCCTCTCTATGCAAATATGTCACCCCCCCTCCCCGTGTGTCCTCACCCGCTCTCTGGATGTCCCTTTCTCTGGATCTCTCACTCTCTCTGGATGTCTCTTTCTCTCTCTGGATGTCTCTTTCTCTGGATCTCTCACTCTCTCTGGATGTCTCTTTCTCTCTCTTTGGATGTCTCTTTCTCTCTCTCTCTGGATGTCTCTTTCTCTCTCTCTGTATGTCTCTTTCTCTCTCTCTGTATGTCTCTTTCTCTCTCTCTGGATGTCTCTTTCTCTGGATCTCTCACTCTCTCTGGATGTCTCTTTCTCTCTCTTTGGATGTCTCTTTCTCTCTCTCTCTGGATGTCTCTTTCTCTCTCTCTGTATGTCTCTTTCTCTCTCTCTGGATCTCTTTCTCTCTCTCTGGATGTCTCTTTCTCTGGATCTCTCACTCTCTCTGGATGTCTCTTTCTCTCTCTTTGGATGTCTCTTTCTCTCTCTGGATGTCTCTTTCTCTCTCTTTGGATGTCTCTTTCTCTCTCTGGATGTCTCTTTCTCTCTCTCTGTATGTCTCTCTCTCTCTCTCTGTAGGTCGTTTTCTCTCTCTCTCTCTGGATGTCTCTTTCTCTCTCTGGATGTCTCTTTCTCTGGAAGTTGCTCTCTTTGTTTGTCCTCTCTGTGTTTATTAGAAAGTTTTACTTGGCAACTACTCTCTCTCTCTCTCTGGATGTCTCTTTCTCTCTGTCTGTATGTCTCTCTCTCTCTGGATGTCTTTCTCTCTCTCTGGATGTCTCTCTCTCTCTCTATCTCTCTCTCTATCTCTCTGGATGTCTCTTTCTCTCTCTCCGGATGTCTCTTTCTCTCTCTCTCTCTCTCTCTCTCTCGTGATGTCTCTTTCTCACTAGATGTCTCTTTCTCTGGATATCTCTCTCGCTCACCCTCTCTGGATGTCTCGTTTTCTCTCTCTGGATGTCTATCTCTCTGGATGTCTCTTTCTCTCTCTCTGGATGTCTCTCTCTCTGGATGTCTCTCTCTCTCTCTCTGTATGTCTCTCTCTCTCTGGATGTCTCTTTCTCTGGATGTCTCTCTCTCTGGATGTCTCTTTCTCTGGATATCTCTCTCTGGATGTCTCTTTCTCTCTCTCTGGATGTCTCTTTCTCTCTCTCTCTTGATGTCTCTCTCTCTCTCTCTGGATGTCTCTTTCTCTGGATCTCTCACTTTCTCTGGATGTCTCTTTCTCTCTCTCTCTATGTCTCTTTCTCTATGGATGTCTCTCGCTCACTCTGGATGTCTCTCTGGATGTCTCTTTCTCGCTCTCTCTCTCTCTGGATATCTCCCTCTCTGGATGTCTCTCTCTCTCACCCTCTCTGGATGTCTCTTTCTCCCTCTCTCTGGATGTCTCTTTCTCTCTCTCTCTCTTGATGTATCTTTCGTTCTCTGGATGTCACGTTCTCTGGATGGCTCTCCCCTTGATATTGCTCTCTCTCTCCCCCTGGATGTTGCTCTCTTCCTCTAGATATTGCTCGCTCTCCCCCTGGATGTCTCTTTCTCTCTCTCTGGATCTCTTTCTCTGGATGTCTCTCTCTTTCTCTGGATGGCTCTCTCCTTGCAAGTTGCTCTCTCTTTGTTTGTCCTCTCTGTGTTTCTTAGAAAGTTTTAAAAACTTGGCAACTACTCTCTCTCTCTCTGGATGTCTCTCTCTCTTTCTCTGGATGTCTCTCTCTCTGGATGTCTCCTTCTCTCTGGATGTCTCTTTCTCTCTATCTGGATGTCTTTTTCTCTCTCTGGATGTCTCTTTCTCTCTCTCTGGATGTCTCCTTCTCTCTCTCTCTCTCTGGATGTCTCTTTCTCTCTCTCTTGGGATGTCTCTTTCTCTGGATATCTCTCTCACTCACCCTCTCTGGATGTCTCTTTATCTCTCTCTGGATGTCTCTTTCTCTATCTCTCTCTGGATGTCTCTCACTCTCTGGGTGTCTCTTTCTCTTGATGTCTCTCTCTCTCTCTCTGGGTGTCTCTTTCTCTGGATGTCTCTCTCTCTCTCTCTCTCTGGATGTCTCTTTCTCTCTCCAGATGTCTCTCTCTCTCTCTCTCTAGATGGCTCTCTCTTACTGGATGTCACGTTCTCTAGATGGCTCTCCCCTGGATATTGCTCTCTCTCCCCCTGGATGTTGCTCTCTCTCTCCCTCTGGATGTCTCTTTCTCTCTCTCTTGATCTCTTTCTCTGGATGTCTCTCTCTGGATGTCACTTTCTCTGGATGTCTCTCTCTCTCTCTGGATGTCACTTTCTCTGGATGTCTCTCTCTCTCTCTCTCTCTGGATGTAACTTTCTCTGGATGGCTCTCTCCCTGGATATTGCTCTCTCTCCCCCTGGATGTCTCTTTCTCTCTCTGGATGTCACTTTCTCTGGATGTCTCTCTCTCTGATGTCACTTTCTCTGGATGTCTCCCTCTCTGATGTCACATTCTCTGGATGTCTCTCTCTCTCTGATGTCACTTTCTCTGGATGGCTCTCTCCCTGGAAGTTGCTCTCCCTGGAAGTTGCTCTTTTAAAAACTTGGCAACTACTCTCTCTCTCTCTCTGGATGTCTCTCTCTCTCTGGATGTCTCTCTCTCTGGATGTCTCTTTCTCTCTGGATGTCTCTTTCTCTCTATCTGGATGTCCTTTTCTCTCTCTGAATGTCTCTTTCTCTCTCTCTGTATGTCTCCTTCTCTCTCTCTGGATGTCTCTTTCTCTCTCTCTCGGGATGTCTCTTTCTCTGGATATCTCTCTCACTCACCCTCTCTGGATGTCTCTTTCTCTATCTCTCTCTGGATGTCTCTCTCTCTCTCTCTGGGTGTCTCTTTCTCTGGGTGTCTCTCTCTCTCTCTGGATGTCTCTTTCTCTCTCCGGATGTCTCTCTCTCTCTCTCTAGATGGCTCTCTCTTACTGGATGTCCCTCTCTCTGGATGTCACGTTCTCTGGATGGCTCTCCCCTGGATATTGCTCTCTCTCCCTCTGGATGTCTCTTTCTCTCTCTCTTGATCTCTTTCTCTGGATGTCTCTCTCTGGATGTCACTTTCTCTGGATGTCTCTCTCTCTCTCTCTCTGGATGTCACTTTCTCTGGATGTCTCTCTCTCTGATGTCACTTTCTCTGGATGTCTCTCTCTCTCTCTGATGTCACTTTCTCTGGATGTCTCTCTCTCTCTCTCTGATGTCACTTTCTCTGGATGTCTCTCTCTCTCTCTGATGTCACTTTCTCTGGATGTCTCTCTCTCTCTGATGTCACTTTCTCTGGATGTCTCTCTCCCTGAAGGTTGCTCTCTCTTTGTTTGTCCTCTCTGTGTTTCTTAGAAAGTTTTAAAAACTTGGCAACTACTCAGCCCCACCCATCCATAGGAACCAACACGTGGTGTCTTTCACCTTCCATATCAGCCAATGACATTAGAGGAGACACACAACCATCCAGATAATATCTTTGAATATTGTTGCTACATAAAGGGAGGTGCTGTTGTTGTTTATTATGATTATTATTATCATTATTGTGCTTTTTGGTAGTTATTACATAAAGGGAGGTGATATTGTTGTATTTTTTTTTTCAATGAATATTGTTGTTATTATTATTGTTGTTGCTGTTATTACAAAAAGGGGGGGGGGGGGGTATATTATTATTACTACAGTAAAACCTTGATTTGAGAGCGTTTTGCAAGACATGCAAAATGTTTTCATTCATTTTGACTTGATATACAAACGATAATTTGATATAAGAGTAACGTCAGAGGACACTACAGTGGGGGGTGCAGGGGACAGAGGACACTATAGGGGTACAGAGGACATTACAGTGGGGGGGGGGGGTGTTGGGGACAAAGGACACTATGGGGGTACAGAGAACACTACAGTAAGGGGGGTGCAGGGGACAGAGGACACTATAGGGGTACAGATGACACTACAGTAGGGGGGGTGCAGGGGACAGAGGTCACTAAGGGGGTACAGAGGACACTACAGTGGGGGGGGGGGGGTGGTGCATGGGACAGAGGACACTATGGGGGTACAGAGCACATTACAGTGGGGGGTGCGGGGGACAGAGGACACTATGGGGGCACAGGGGACACTACAGTAGGGGGGGGTGCAGGGGACAGAGGTCACTATGGGGGTACAGAGGACACTACAGTAAGGGGGGTGCAGGGGACAGAGGACACTATGGGGGCACAGAGGACACTACAGTGGGGGGGGGGGTGGTGCATGGGACAGAGGACACTATGGGGGTACAGAGCACATTACAGTGGGGGGTGCGGGGGACAGAGGACACTATGGGGGCACAGGGGACACTACAGTAGGGGGGCTGCAGGGGGACAGAGGTCACTAAGGGGGTACAGAGGACACTACAGTGTGGGAGGGGTGGTGCAGGGGACAGATGACACTATGGGGATACAAAGGACACTACGGTGGGGGGGGTGGTGCAGGGGACAGAGGACACTATTGGGGTACAGAGGACACTACAGTGGAGGGGGGTGGTGCAGGGGACAGAGGACACTATGGGGGTACAGAGGACACTACAGTGGGGGGGGGTGCAGGGGACAGAGGGCACTATGGGGGTACACTATGGCTTGTTTACTGACCACGCGGACGTTTGATTCTTATCTGCTCATCCACTACTGGACCCCGGCTTGCTCACACCCTTGTGGGGCAAACCTGAGGACCGCGACCGGGTACTAGCATGCAGCTAAATCCATCTTCACCATCAGGAGCTCTGGTGAACACCGGCTAGTACTTAGACTCCGCACCTCAGGTGAGCCTGTGTTATCTGCCAGGGTGACTGTCTGTGCACCTATCCTGCTGGTCGGTGGTAGTCCTGCAACTGCTATAGCAACTGGTCTTCCCCCCGACGGTGGCTTCACCCAGCGTGTCCTCCTCCTCGGCTTCATGATGGCTTCCCCTGCGTCCCATCCTCCTCTACCTCTTCTCCTCCAATACAAGAGCTTCTCCTCTCAGCCAAATTGGGTCTCGGGACTCGCTTCCTGATTGGCCAGGAGGAGAATCAGGAATATTAATTCGCTATTGTCACACAAGTGGGTGGGCTTGGGATGCAGTGCTTTACGCCCTGAGCTCACCCTTTTTTAAAGCCAATTAGAGCCTTATGCCCCGTTCACACGATCGGAAATTCCGCCAGCAAAAGTCCAAGCTTTTTGTCGGAAAATGCGACCGTGTGTATTCTCCATGGGACTTTTGCTGGCGGAATTCCAGCCAGCAAAAGATTGAGAGCAGGTTCTCAATTTTTCGGTCGGAAAAAGTTTAGATCGGAAATTACGATCGTCTGTACCAATTCCGACGCGCAAAATTCCTACGCATTCTCGGAAACAATTCGACGCATGCTCGGAAGCATTGAACTTCATTTTCTCGGCTCGTCGTAGTGTTGTACGTCACCGCGTTCTTGACGGTCGAAAGTTCAGAGAACTTTTGTGTGACCGTGTGTATGCAAGACAAGCTTGAGCGGAATTCCGTCGGAAAAAACATCCAATTTTTTTCGGACGGAAAATTCGTTTTAATCATGCTTCTAAAAAAAATAAAAAAATAAACCCCATTGAAATCCATGCGTCCGGCACCCTGCATGTAGATTGGGGCCAGGCACATGGATTAGGGGGGCGGCACCCCTGCGCCCCGTATTGACGGGCCACCACTGGTGTATGGCCTGCCTAAGTTTACGCTAGTGTCACAAACAGGGGTTTCATCTGTGTTTTTCAAGCCCCACAAACGCCTGTCAAATGTATGTGCACCGCAGTAGCCAGTGCGTGTCGTTCAGTTGGCTTTACTGCTCCCCAAACGCTTCCATTAATGTCAATGTAAATGTGCTGAAAACGACCACAGACAGCCCTATGGCGTTTACAGGATGTTTGGGTGTGTGTATTATGAGATCTCCTCGACAACCCCCTTACACCTCTACACCTCGTTCACATTGAATGCAGCTTCGAAATTGTGCGACTTCATTTGAAATTGCGCGATTTCAAAGCCGCGTGTCGGTGCGACTTTGGAGACCTCTTTTGCGGCTTCATGCACACGTGTCTATTTAGGTCGCACCTGAAATCGCCAAAAGTAGAGCAGGAACTACTTTTTCAAATCTATGCGGCGCAGCAAAGTCGGCGGCGCACCGATTTGAACAATGACGTTGCCGACAATAGGGTGCGACTTGTCATGCGCTTTGACCTGTCAAATCGCATGGAAAGTTGCTCCAATGTGAATGAGGGCTTAGGCTGATATCATGGGGGAGGGGTTTCCTCTGGATGCACACTACTGCAATGTGCCAAGTGTATGTAAAACGGTAAGAATTTCACTTTTCTCCCTTTTTGGTTTGGTAAATATCATATGGAATGTGTTTTATTATCTGTGTAATGCCTGAAATTGTGAGCCGATAACTTCCTGGGCTGCACTCTTAAGTTACATTGTTCCCAGTTCCATCTGAGGACTACAGAACACCTCCCCGCTGTTAGAATTCGCTACACACGATCGGATTTGGTGTGATCGGACTTTGTTGTCAAAAAATCTATCCAGCAGGAGATAGGACTTTGTCCGTTGGACAATCTGATGGAAACTGTCCAATGGGGCCTACACAAGGTCGGAATTTCCGACAACATTGTCTGATAGGACAGAATCCATCGGAAAATTCGACCGTGTGTATGGGGCTTTAGACTCCATTCACACCTGGGCATTTGGGGATCACGGCAGAATTGCAGCAGTTCTGCTTGCAAACTCAAAATGCACTACAATCTTAACCACTAGAGATCCGCGCTATAGCCGAATGACGGCTACAGTGCGGACCTGCTTTGCTGGGACTACGTCTATTGACGTAGTCCCGTGCACGAGCGGCTTGCGTGCCCCCTGAAGGGCGCGCCCGGCGCAATCTGTGGCCAGCGAGTATGTGAGACTCACTGGATCACGGATAGGAGTAAGGGGTCGAACCACGTGATCAGCTGTCAGCCAATGACAGCTGATCATGTGATGACAACAGAGCCAGTAATCAGTTATTTCTCCTCCTCGCGCTGACAGCGCAAGGACAAAAAAAAAGTCGATCACCGGCGGCCGTGCAAGGGACATCAGTCCCGATCACGGCAAGCTGGTACCAGCTCATCAGTGCTCACTTCTGCCCCCTGCCAGTGCCACCTAAGAATAGGCAACGATGCAGCCCATCAGTGCCCACAGTGCCATCCATCAGTGCCCATAGTGCCACCCATCAGTGCCCACAATCTGCCTCAACAACAGTGTTGCACCTCAGTGCCATATATCAGTGCCCATCAGTGTCACCTACCAGTGCCCATCAGTGCCCATCAGAGCCACCTATCAGTGGTACCTATCAGTGCCCATCAGTGCCACCCATCAGTGCCATCTTATCTGTGCCCATCTGTGCCGCCTTATCTGTGCCCATCAGTACTGCCTTATCTGTCTCCATCAGTGCCACCTTATCTGTGCCTATCAGTGCCACCTTAACTGTGCCTATCAGTGCCCATCACTGCAGCCTATCAGTGCCCACCAGTGCAGCCTATCAGTGCCTACCAGTGCAGCCTCATAAGCGCATATCAATGAAGGAGAAAAATAACCTGTTTGCAACATTTTATAACAAACTATTAAACATGATTTATTTTTTTTCAAAATTTTGCATCCTTTTTTGTTTGTTTAGCAAAAAATAAAAATCCCAGCTGTAATTAAATACCACCAAAAGAAAGCTCTATTTGTGGGAAAAAAATGATAAAATTTTATTTTGGTACATAGTTGTATGACGGTGCAATTGTCATTCAAAGTGCGTCAGCGCTGAAAGCTGAAAATTGGTCTGGGCAGGTGGGGGGTTTAAGTGCCCAGTAAGCAAGTGGTTAAAGCGCAGGTTTATTGCACGGCAAATCACGTGAACATTGTTGCCCAAAAAAAAGCTCCTGCTCCTTTTTCGGCAACAAGCTTCACATGTTGTGATTGCCGCAGGATAAATCACGTGTCAATTGCTGCAAAAAACAGCACCGCGTTTTACGTGCCATTGAAAATAGTGGCACCTAAAACTACGTGTAGTGCGTTTTGAGATTGCAGGCAGAATCACAAAAAATGCCCAGGTGTGTATGGAGAGGAGGAGGGGGGCGTCCTGTAGCCCTCTCCTAGGGTGACAACGCTCCACCTCATTGCATTACAGAAAGTGAGCGTTGTCACCCCAGGACAGGAAGTGGGTTACTGGCAGGATCACTAGTTGAGAATAAAAGGGGGAAAAAAAGAAAACAAATGCAAGCACCGCATCCAAGGACTGGTAAGAGGGATAGGGTTCATTTCTCATTTTGAGTTTAAGGTGAAGGACAGTCTGAGCACAGCAAGCCCTCAGCTATGTGTTTATCAACTGGACACAGACAACAGCAACCCTGAGTTTTATTTTTCCAGGGACGCTCGAGCTCCTGGAATGTTCTGATAAGCCTGTACTGGTACTTATTAACAGTGTTCTCTGTTCTGATCATCTAAATCCACAATAAAGAAAAAGGGAGAGTAAACTGGAGATTAGATACCGCAATCGGCACCCTTCCAGGGATGGCATAAACAACCTTTTCAGCTGATTGGCTCAGAGGTCACCATGCTAAGAATGTAAACACAGACTCATCGGGGAATGTGCAACTCAAACTACCCTCCCAGAATACACTTACCTTCGCCTTCCCCCCCACCTACAACCAGAATAGGGGAGGTCACTGCAGGTCTCCTCCTGCAATGTCCTTATAGAACCAATTACTCAGAATTCTCAGTATCTGTTCTTATTCTGTATGTATGGACTCTGCACAGTACCACTTCTCTTATCTGGTATGTTGGGTGTAATTCTCAGTATCTGTTTTTATTCTGTATGTAGCGCCATAACCCCTGGGGGCGGCTATGAATTTGCTGGGCTTACCAATTACCTCCTCCTTGTAGCTCGTCGTTCGTTGTCTAGGGTTTCCCAGGGTTAGTACCCAGTAACTTCAGAAGCCGACACGCAAAAGTCCTTTTAAGGATTTTTATTTGCAAGGGTAACGTTCAACTATAACACAGTCTCTCAATTGGGAATAGAGGGCACGGGCGATAAAACTCAGGCACTTCAGAACTGCTGAGGTCAATTGAATGTCTCTTTAGATAGCCCAGAGAGTAGCCACTCGCAACTGGGCGCTTCACTGCTGGATAAACCTCTACTGCCGCGTACACACGATCGGAAATTCTCGTCGGAAAAAACTCTGACGGTTTTTCCGACGGAATTCCGCTCAAGCTGTGTTGCCTACACACGATCACACCAAATTCCGACGGTCAATAACACAGCGGCATAAAACACGTTCGACAGCACTATAAAAGGGAAGTTTAATGCTTCCGAGCATGCGTCGAATTGTTTCCGAGCATGCGTCGGAATTTTGCGTGTCGGAATTGCATACACACGATCGGAAAATCCGGTAGAAAGGTTTTCCGTCGGAAAAATTGAGAACAGGTTCTCAATTCAAAGTCTGTCGGAAATTCCGACAGAAAAAGACCGTTGGCATACACACGGTCGGAAAATCCGATGAAAAGCTCCCATCGAACTGTTTCCATCGGAAATTCCGACCGTGTGTACGCCGCATAACTGTAGATTTAGCAGTGACTAGAAAATTTGCAAAGTCTCTGCCACAGACTAGGTTGTAACTGAAGATAAATTAATAACTTTTCCTATGGCACCTGGATCTTTCAGCCGCCTTGGCGATACCGTAAGAAATGCGGATTCACTAGTGTCCATACAACTTCAGCTCCCAGGCTCTTACCGAGCAGCCAGCTTCTTGGCCCTCCTCTGAAGAGTCCTCCCCTGGTCGCTTGTACGAGTTGTTGTGTCTCTCCAATGCCGAGAGCACACCGGGACACCTCCGAATCCTCCTTCAGTTACTGGGCCTCGAACTAGTCAGTTCCGAGGCTCTGGAATGGACGGATCCCCATCCCAGACCATGAGGGCCTCTGGAGCTGGTCAGGGTGACCATGCTTACGGTGACAGCAGACACTCCTGGGTCCGGGACCCCTCACGGGGTTGGTCCGGACCGGAACCAGGAATCAAAGACCAAGCCGAACCCTGACCACGTGACTTCAGCATCTTAAATACCCCTTCCCAGACTACACAGCGGGGCCAGACGTGCCCACTGATTGGCTCTGACAAAGATTGGTACCTAACACGTCCAACCAGGCTTGGTTCTCAGCCTGTCACAGGTGCCTCACTGCACCTATGACCAGGCAGAACTCCAGTACAGCCCAGCCAAACTGATGCCAAAGTAAAAGACCTGTACAATTAACCCCCAGAACTCTGTTACAGTTCTGGAAAAACTAAATTTGCATTATAGCACACACTTTAGTAAAGTGTCGGCGCTATATGTATGTATGGACTCTGCGCAGTACCACTTCTCTTATCCTGTATGTTGGGTGTAATTCTCGGTATCTGTTCTTATTCTGTATGTATGGACTCTGCACAGTACCACTTCTCTTATCCTGTATGCTGGGTGTAATTCTCGTTATCTGTGCTTATTCTGTTTGTATGGACTCTGCGCAGTACCACTTCTCTTATCCTGTATGCTGGGTGTAATTCCCAGTATCTGTTCTTATTCTGTATATATGGACTCTGCACAGTACCACTTCTCTTATCCGGTATGCTGGGTGTAATTCTCGGTATCTGTTCTTATTCTGTATATATGGACTCTGCACAGTACCACTTCTCTTATCCGGTATGCTGGGTGTAATTCTCGTTATCTGTGCTTATTCTGTTTGTATGGACTCTGCACATTACCACTTCTCTTGTCCTGTATGCTGGGTGTAATTCTCGGTATCTGTTCTTATTCTGTATGTATGAACTCTGCACAGTACCACTTCTCTTATCCGGTATGCTGGGTGTAATTCTCGTTATCTGTGCTTATTCTGTTTGTATGGACTCTGCACATTACCACTTCTCTTGTCCTGTATGCTGGGTGTAATTCCCAGTATCTGTTCTTGTTCTGTATGTATGGACTTCTGATCGCTTCCACATTTAATGTTTATGACATGAGATGGACAAAGTTCACGCCAACTCACTATCGATTTATCACGCTGACAGCTGCTCTCGCCACTGGGATCAAAAGACAGTGCAGAGCAGGGCGGTCCCCAGCTCATCACAAACTGTAAGATCCATGGGTCAGAGTTCTCTGTTGTATAGCGTTAGGAAAAATGTCAGTGCCATCTATGAGATAGAGCATTGCAGTCATAGTTATAAATTGGTGAGCTGGATTCCATACAGGTCATTTACACTGGGCCCAGAGTATTAAGGGGCCAGGGTACTGGGGGAGCTGGGGTATAGTGGAGTCAGGGTACTGATGGGTCTGGGACACAGGGGTTCCCAGGGTATAGATAAGTTTGAATTATAGAAACGACCAGGGTACAGAGGGTGTTAGAGAAGGGCCTGAGGGGTATAGGGGGCCTACGGTATAGAGTAGATCAAGGTACAGAGAGGGTTAGAAAGCAGCCTGGGGTACATAGGAGGTTAAAGAGGGGTCAAGGGTACAAGGGGGGCTGGGTTGAAGAGGGGATCAAGCTAGAGAGGGGTCCTGGGTGTCAAGGGTGATAGAGAGGAGCCTGGGGTAAAGGGGCCTTGGGTATAGAGGAGACTAAGGTACAGAGGTTAGAGAAGGGCCTGGGAAATAGAGCAGACCAAGGTACAGAGGTTGAAGAAGGGCCTGGGGTACAGAGGAATACAAGGGGCCCAGGGTATAGAGGAGATCAAGTTACGGAAGGGGTTAGAAAGCAGCCTGGAGTACAGAGGAGGTTAGAAAAGGGTCTTGGACACGGGGAGGGGGGGGGGGCTGTGGTATAGAGGGGATCAATATACAGAGGGGTTCTGGGTACCAAGGGCATTAGAGAAAAGCCTGGAGTATAGGGGGGATCAAGGTACAGAGGGGGTTGGAAAGCAGGTTAGGTTAGAGAAGGGTCTTGGCCACAGGGGGCCTGGGGTATAGAGGGGATCAAGCTACAGAGGGGAATAGAGAGGGGTTCTGGTTACCAAGGGCATTAGAGAAGAGCCTGGGGTAAAGGGGCCTTGGATATAGAGGAGACCAAGGTACAGAGGTTAGAGAAGGGCCTGGGGTATAGAGATGACCAAGGTACAGACGAATACAAGGGGCCCAGGGTATAGAGGAGATCAAGGTACAGAGGGAGTTGGAAAGCAGCCTGGAGTACGGAGGAGGTTAGAGAAGGGTCTCGGCCACAAGGTGCCTGGGGTATAGAGGGGATCAAGATACAGAGGGGAATAGAGAGGGGTTCTGGGTACTAAGGGCATTAGAGAAAGGCCTAGGGTATAGGGGGGATCAAGGTACAGAGGGGGTTGGAGAGCTCCCTGGGGCACAGAGGAGGTTGGAAGCAGGCCCAGGAAGCACCGTTTGGTCCCATCTCTGGCTGGTACATGTGTTTTATGCCTCTTGTACATTTGGCAAGAACACAGGATGGTCATATTTCCATCTACATGCACATCTCAAGTGACTGTTGTCCTCTGGCACAGGATGCAAGGACGGCAAAGATAACAGATTGCACTGTGCCTGTTTTAATGCACCAATCAGATACAAGCTGCCCTGGAAATTGAAAGCCGCAATCTAATTGGTGGATCTGGAGTAATATGTGTTCCATTTAGGGCCATTATTTGCCCATCAGTGGGCGTACACAAGTTCTGCTTCCAGTGCCAGAACTTGTATGTCTGGTCAGTGATTCCGAAAGTACTGAAGACAGTGAAAGCCAGGCATCCGGCACTTCACAAAGGAGCCGAGCAATGGCAGCAGACACATTCTTCTCTAGGCGATGCAGGGAAGATGAGGTTGTATCGGACTGTGGCAATTACACCTGAGAGGATTTGCATAACTGCTTCTAGGTGTGGCACTGGCTATATTCCCTCTGGGCAAATGTCACTCTCTGCTTAGTTTAAAAGATACTATAAATCTCCACTGAACATCAGAAATGCACTCAGGAGGCGAATGGGATGGCAAGCTGATATCAATGAAAAGTGTGAGACTGATGCCATGAACAGCAAAGACACACATTGTAGACCTACCAGTGATGGTCCATAAACGGGGCAATTTGTCTGCTTGTTGACAAGCAGATCCACACAAATCCATGACTGCTGTCCCCTCCGTCTTTATCTTTGAAGAGTAGGTAGAATAACCTGATGTGGTACAGCAGTATAGATCATCCTCTCCGGCCTTACAATCAGGGAGTACAGAGGTATAGACTGTCTTCTTCATCCTTACCATAAGAGAGTACAGAGGTATAGACTGTAAACTTTGTCCTTACCATCAGGGAGCACAGATTTATTGACTGTCGTCTTTGTCCATACCATCAGGGAGTACAGAGGTATAGACTATTCACTTCATCCATATGTTCAGAGTGTACAAATGCTTAGACAGTCCTCTTCATGCTTACCATGAAGTACAGAGGTATAGACTGTCCTCTTCGTCCTTATGGTCAGGGAGTACAGAGGCATAGACGGTCCTCTTCATCCTTACAATCAGAGAATACAGAGGTATAGACTGTCCTTTTCATCCTTACAATCAGGGAGTACAGATGTATAGACAGTCCTCTTTTTGCTTACAATCAGGGAGTAAAGAGGTATAAACAATGCACTTCATCCTTACAGTCAGGGAGTACAGAGGTATAGACTGTCTTCTTCATCCTTACCATAAGAGAGTACAGAGGTATAGACTGTAAACTTTGTCCTTACCATCAGGGAGCACAGATTTATTGACTGTCGTCTTTGTCCATACCATCAGGGAGTACAGAGGTATAGACTATCCACTTCATTCATATGTTCAGAGTGTACAAATGCTTAGACAGTCCTCTTCATGCTTACCATGAAGTACAGAGGTATAGACTGTCCTCTTCGTCCTTATGGTCAGGGAGTACAGAGGCATAGACGGTCCTCTTCATCCTTACAATCGGAGAATACAGAGGTATAGACTGTCCTTTTCATCCTTACAATCAGGGAGTACAGATGTATAGACAGTCCTCTTTTTGCTTACAATCAGGGAGTAAAGAGGTATAAACAATGCAATTCATCCTTACAGTCAGGGAGTACAGAGTCATACTACATAGTCCTCTTCATCCTTACCCTCAGATCCGGGAGTACAGAGGTATAGACCGTGCTCTTCATCCTTACAGTCAGGGAGTACAGAGGTATAGACAGTCCTCTTTGTCCTAATGGTCAGGGAGTACAGAGGTATAGACAATCCTCTTTGTCCTTACAATCAGGGAGTAAAGAGGTATAAACCATCCACTACATCCTTACAGTCAGGGAGTACAGAGGGATACATAGTCCTCTCCATCCTTACCATCAGATCTGGGAGTACAGAGGTATAGACCGTGCTCTTCATCCTTACAGTCAGGGAGTACAGAGGCATATGTAGCACCCTGAGGTTCAGTCAAGGAGCTCCTCATAAATTTACTTGCCAGAAGTAGTTACCCAGGTCAATAGTTATGCCGTGTACACACGAGCGGAATTTCCGACAGGAAAAATTCAGACGGGAGCTTTTCATCATATATTCCGATCGTGTGTATGCCCCATCAGACTTTTTACGTTGAAAATTCTGACGAGCCTAGAAAGAGAACATGTTCTAAATTTTTCAGACGGAACCAATTCCTATTGGGAAAACCGCTCGTCTGTATGCTGTTCCGACGTACCAAAAACGACGCATGCTCTGAAGCAAGTACTAGATGGAAGCTTTTGGCTACTGGCTATTGAACTTCCTTTTTCTAGTCCCGTCGTACGTGTTGTACGCCACTGCGTTCTTGACGGTCGGACTTTGGTGTGACCGTGTGTATGCAAGACAGCTTGAGCGGAATTCCGTCGGAGAAACCTTCAGAGTTTATTCCGACGGAAAAAAAACACTCGTGTGTACACAGCATTAGAGATCCATTGATTTCTCCCTAAGCTTGGTCTGATTGTACTTTTCTCTTCTGCCACTAGGTGGCCAGGCACTTGGTGGTACTAGATATGAGAAGGACAACTCAAGGTCAGGTTATGGGTATATGGGGTATCTTAGCCAATGGGCAGGGGTTTTCTTGAATTCCTTGGCCTGCTGGGAGAGCCTATATATTCGGGTGGAGTCAGGTGATCTATGTCATGTGCCACCTGGATGGCTGTCTGGGTGGACGTGTGTCACATGCCCCAGGCTGCTAGGGGCCAGAGATTAGGCCTATCCTGGGGGGCATCTGGCTGCTAGGCTGTGTGAGGGACTATCCAGAAGTGAGAGAGCAGTCCAGGGTTGGGATTGCGGCTTGCAGTCCAACCAATAGTGATGGTTTTGCCAGCCAGAGAACCTGTCAATGGTCAGAGGTAGAAGGGAAGCTGTCGCCACAAAGGAACCAACCACCTTATTACCATGGACCACAGTGAGTAACTGAAGCAAGTACCGGAGCAGCATTCTCACCGAACGTGCATCAGGGAGAATCGGGAAACTTCAGGCGGTGATCAAGTCAGGGACCCAACCAGCGGAGGTGGCTCTTGCAGAGCCACCTTGTGAGTCAAGCCATGGACAGAGCTGGTCAGCAGGGGTGAAGCTTGAGAAGTATCTGGAGTGCCAAGCTAGGGACCCAGCAGGGAAGTGTGTGTGACGCTTGAGGGAGATACCACCGCAAATATTGGAGGAGCTCAAGGGATTCAGAGTCAGTTAATCAGAGGGTCTAGTGAGAGACCGGGAGCTCAGTGTTGAAGAACTACAAGAGGCAGTTGTAGTGAAGCTGAAGAAACTGTTACGTTGAGTTAGGAACTGGTAAAGACTTAAAGACTGTTGCCATAGGAGACAGCATTCCTGCATGTGCAGGTGTGGTGCCTTGCTGGGGCTTTTTCCTGCACAGTTGTCCTCCTATTGAAGTCTCAGAGTCTGCCAATTGAGTCTACCACTACTTAAGGGTATCCTGGCCCTAACCCTCTTTTCCCCAAAAATATCAAAAAGGACTGTTAAGAGAAATAAAACCTCTTTTACATCCAAGAAGTGTCTGGCGCCCAATGACTTTCACCATCTTTGCACCCACTACGCAGAAGGATGTCAGCTATCTTTGGCCTTAAATGTCCTCATTAGACTGGATTAGGCCGGAGACCTTGCTACACAGT
This sequence comes from Lithobates sylvaticus, assembly GCA_028564925.1. Classification (NCBI taxonomy): domain Eukaryota; kingdom Metazoa; phylum Chordata; class Amphibia; order Anura; family Ranidae; genus Lithobates; species Lithobates sylvaticus. The sequence goes on from CM053038.1 coordinate 56,589,513, forward strand.
CATCTTCATCCTTATCAGGGAGTATAAAAGTATACACAGAGTGTGATCCCATGGGGGTGATGTGCAGCTGCCTTCCGGGGCTGGTGGGGGGGGGGGGGGGTTGGGGTACTTCACCCACCAAATAACCGGGGATTAAATATCCCACTCTGGACTTGAGCCTCTGAGAAATTATCTCCACCTGGAGGATCGGAATACTGTTAGTGCTCCTCTTAATTATAAAAGTTACCTCTGATCCATGTTTTGGAATTGAATATTAGCATTTTGAATTGTATATGATCTGTTACAATTGAATGAATGAATAACTTGTATAGCGCTACATATGCAAACTAAATCACCTCAGGGCGCTTTTGCTGCCAGTGTCCCTCTGGGTTTTCAGAAGAGGTGGGTCTTGAGCTTCTTCCTGAAGGCCAGATAGTTTTCTTCCGAGCGGATGTCTGCTGGTAGAGCGTTCCATAGCCGTGGTCCTTGGACTGTGAACCTATGTTCGCCTTTTAATTTATAACGGGTCTTGGAGATGTGGAGGAGGTTCTGATTAGTTGACCGGAGAGTGCGACCTGGTGTGTAGTGCTTTATTTTGTTGCAGAGGTATTGCGGGGCTTTTCCTTGTGTACATTTGTGAGTGAGGCAGAGGGTCTTGAATGTAACTCAAACCTTCATGGCTAGCCAATGGAGGGTCCTCAGGGACGGGTTGATTGATTCCTATGTTTTTTTTTTTCCTCAGGGACGGTTTGATTGATTCCCATGTTTTTTTTCCTCAGGGACGGGGTGATTGATTCCCATGTTTTTTTTTCCAGTTACCAGTCTGGCTGCTGTGTTCTGGACGGTTTGTAGACGTGAAATTTGGTAATTGACACTTTGTTGCCGTTATACTTTGTTGCTAAGCAGGCTGATATGCAGTTGTACCTCATTATTTGTTACACATGAAAATTTTATAAAAATATGTGAAATTAAAAAGTATACAAAGTGTACAGTGATATAGACATCCTCTTCGTCCTTACAGTCAGAGAGTACAGAGGCATAGACAGTCCTTTTTGTCCTTACCATCAGGGAGTGCAGAAATATAGAATGTCCTCTTTGTCCATATGGTTAGGGAGTACAGAGGCATAGGTGCTCCTCTCCATCCTTACCGTCAGGGAGTACGGAGTCATAGACTGTTGTTAATTCAAACCTCTGAATGCCCTAGCTAGGAATTGAGGAACACTGCCTCTCTAAAGATGCTACTGTAGTGTAACCTCAGCTATATTCCTATCTGGGTGTGGCATTGAAAGTTACAGACATTCTAAAAGATTAGAATTGCATATGTGGTGAACGATGCAGCTCTGGTATGTTAGGTTTGGGTAGTTAGGTGTGGCTGATGAAGAGGCACTACAAGGCAGCCCTGAGAGGTTAGGTTTGGGAGAGTTAGGTGTGGCTGATGAGGAGGACATACAGAGAATGCACAGCTGAGGAATCTCTCTATTTCTAATGACTGTGCTGATCTCACCTTACTCAACCTCATCCCAACCTCCTAGTGCTATTGTGACATTCTGTATAAAAGAACAAACATATTACAGCACACATGCAAAACTGACATTTACCTCCAGCAAGGCTATTTAAAAGCACCTAGACAGACATTTTCAAAAAACATTATCAAAAAATATGGGGATTTGGTCACACCATATCGCTATATGGTGCTTAAGCCCAATTACTGCGACAAAGTACCCCATGATTAGTGGGTCCTACACTATCCAAAGATCGGGAGATCCTGCTTCTCTGAACCGAGTGAGATATACTCCTCTATATGGGAGAACATGAGGTCTCCACCCATGATACAGGTGCTCACTAATTGAGGTACTTACTGAGTGGGGTGCTCCACCCAAAAGGATTTGGTCAAAATCCATACAATAGACAAAAAGATATTTGGGGGGCACATGGATTTTGACCAAATCCTTTTGGGTGGAGCACCCCACTCAGTAAGTACCTCAATTAGTGACCACCTGTATCATGGGTGGAGACCTCATGTTCTCCCATATAGAGGAGTACATCTCCCTCGGTTCAGAGAAGCAGGATCTCCCGATCTATGGATAGTGTAGGACCCACTAATCATGGGGTACTTTGTCGCAGTAAGTGGGCTTAAGCACCATATAGCAATATGGTGTGACCAAATCCCCATATTTTTTGATAATGTTTTTTGAAAATGTCTGTCTAGGTGCTTTTAAATAGCTTTGCTGGAGGTAAATGTCAGTTTTGCATGTGTGCGCTGTAATATGTTTGTTCTGTTGTATGGTCTTATGGCAGCACCATCTTAATGCATTTTTTATGGTGTGCCCGCCAAATATCTTTTTTGTCTATTCTGTATAAAAGGACAAGGACACTGGCTTCCTACAAATTTCACTCTTTTTTTTTTTATCACCAAAAGAAGACGGTACAGAATCCACCTCACAGTATGGCTACATGTCAGGTCCTCTTTACAGGGGTACCTCATTCCGGAGGGGAGTATTATCCCCACATATTTTGCACTGAAAACGGAGATGTTGACAGTAGAGACCATCCAGCTCTATCGTCTATGTACATAGGAAAGATTGAAGCTTCCACCAGGCCAGACAGGACAGCAGCCCGAGAGTGCCTCCATCTCCCTACACAGCACAGGCGCCACCTGCTGCTAGGCCGCCATATTGTACATATAAAGAACATTTTATACTCAAAGACAACCTGTAAAGAGAGCAAGGTGGTGGGTGAGGCTGCCGAATATTTTTAAAGGTGCAGGCTCCAGAGATGTCATCTTCATCCTCTAACTTTGCTCCAAGTGAATGATTTTTTTTTTAGTACTAAATTCAGTAAACGAAGATCATCGCCATGTGGCTTTCAGATAGCAGTGGAGTGGTAGAGGGTGCTACAGTTAAAATATTACACTATTTTATATTTGTGACACGCGAGTTTATATATTTAGTTTTTTTTCTATATTCCTTTATACTGGCTTTTGAAATTTACAAATGCAGCAATTTAGAAATTTTGAAATTGGATGAAAAGTTTAGCACCTTTTGAAAGATAAATAGTGCATTTTATATACAACTATATAGATCAGACCAGGGTGAGGGACAAATAAGAAGGAAAGGGGGACAGAGTGACTTTGTTCCGAATAAGGCACAGTCCCTCGAAATCAGGGACAGGTGGGAGGTATGCAAAACACTTTCCATTGGAAATTTACAGACCAAAAGGGAGAAAATAAGTTAATTGTTGGAGCTTACGTACACTTTTATGGCATCAGCAATCGCATAGCAGCTACATATATAAAGCATCTGTCAGAAGGAAGTCCGGTGCCTCTCATGTTATTTCCTCATCATTTCCTGTCCCCGTCCACATTGTGCAGGGCCGGGACAAGGGGTGGGCAGCCCTGGGCACTGTGGTATCATATGGGGTGGGGGGAACACAAAGAGATTTGTGGGGGGGGGGGGTGTCAGGGGGTAAGAATTGTACTGAGAGGGAGAATTTGGGGAGGTGTGCTAGGAGTAGTGATTTGGGGGGATTTGTGTTGTAAGGGGGATGGGTGAAGGGCATTTGTGCTAGGAGGGGGTATTTGTGCTAGAAAAGGTAATGTGGGGGAGAGGGGGGATGTGTGCTAAGATCAGATTTTTTGGGGGGGGATTTATGCTAGTAGTGATGATTGGGGGGTATTTGTGCCAGGAGAGGGAGGTTTTTTGGAGTGGGGGGAGAGGATCTGTGCTTAGAGGTGAAATTTGAGGGGTAGAGGATTTGTGCTAGATGGGGCAAGTTTTTTTTTGGGGGGGTGGAGGATTTGTGTTGGGGGCATATGCGGGGAGAGAGAGGATTAAATCTGGAGGGATGGGGGGGGGGGCAAAGATGTGTGCCAGGAGGTGGGATTCAGCAGGGGGATGGATTTGTACTGGGAGGAAGGGGAGATTTATGCTTAAGGGGGTGCATGCAGTTTAGTTTTTTGCTGACACATAATCAACATCTTCGGGGGGAGAGGGGGGGCACAGTTTGGCATGTTCGCCCTGGGCTCTAGATGACCTTGTCCCGGCGCTGACATTGCACATCACAATCTGCTCCACATAGAACCGCCACTGCACCAGTGACATTGGTCTCTGCACCAGAGGAGCTTACACTCTAATGACCCCTCAGAGTCACACATTATTAATATTATACATTTTTATAGCTCTGACATCTTTCGCAGTGCTGTACAGTGAACATTGAACCGGTCACATCAGTCTCTGCACCAAAGGAGCTGGGTATACATGTAGAATGTAGAGTTTTTTTTCTCTCAATAAACCAGTGGGTTAGAGCTGCACAATTAATCGTTAAAAAATCGTGATCTCGATTCAACCCCACTGACAATCTCTAATGCAGAGTTTGCTTCTTTCACAAGTGGAGAGACTTATCAGCTGTTAAAAGAAAATATCCAGGCAGTCTGCCAAGTTTTTAACAGGAAACATTGTAACTAAGGCTACTTTCACACCGAGGCGCTGGGCGCGCTGGCGGTAAAGCGGCAATATATTTAACGCCGTTTTACTGTCTTTTTAGTGGCGCTTTTCGGCCGCTTGCGGGGCAGTTTTACCCCCGCGAGCGGCCGAAAAAGGGTTAAAACCGGCGCTGCAGCGGCGCTTTGCAGGCAGGTTTGGAGCGCTGCCCCATTGTTTTCAATGGGAAGGGGCACTTTAGGAGCGGTAAATACACCGCTCCTACAGCGCTCCAAAGATGCGGCTTGCAGGACATTTTTCAGCATCCTGCAAGCGCACCGCTCCAGTGTGAAAGCCCTCAGGCTCTCACACTGGAGACACAGCAGCGGCTGTTTGAAGACACTTTTCAGGCGCTATTTTTAGAACTTTAGCGCCTGCAAAGCGCCTCAGTGTGAAAGGGGCCTTAGACCACTTTCACACTGAGGCGCTTTTCAGGCGCTTTCACGCTAAAAACAGCACCTAAAAAGCTCACGAAAACGTATTTCCATTAAAATCAATGAACGCTTTCACACTGGGGCAGTGTGCTGGCAGGGCTGTGAAAAACTCCCCTCCCCAATGAAATGAATGGAAAGCTCTTCAAAAGCGCATGAAAAGCTCTTCAAAAGCGCTCAGTGTTTTTACTGGCAGTTTAGAAGCGCTTCAGTGTGAAAGTGGCCTTATGCTTCCTTCTTAGATCAAAGGGATAAACTTCTATGTGTGTAAAGAAAAAAACCTGGGCAGTCTGCCAGTTTGTAACAACATGAAACATTGTAACTAACTTCCTTCTTAGATCAAACTTCTGTGTGTAAATGCAGGAAGTTTAACCACTTAAAGTCTAAATCTTTTTGTGACACTTCTTTCTTAAAGCCGTGTTCCCATTTAAAAAAAAAAAAAAAAATTAAAAGTCAGCAGCTACAAATACTGCAGCTTCTGACTTTTAATAATCGGACACTTACCTGTCCCAGTGTCCAGCGATGCAGGTGGAATGAAGCCCTGCTCGTCTCCCCCTCCGTCCGGCGGCGCCGCCATTGTAACTGTGGGCACCCGGCTCTGGCTTCACAGCTGGGCACCCACTGCGCATGCGCGAGCGGCACTGCGCGCCGTGATTGCCCGTGCAATCATCTGGGACCTGTCACGTGTCCCAGATGATTGACAGGAGGGAGGGGGCAGAGCTGAGCCCTTCCTGCGCCTAGGGGAAGTGACGTCAAGAGCCCAGGCACTGAAGGAGGCAGACTATGAGGGACCCCCCTAGCAACAGCCATTTAGAGGTGAGTAAAAAAAAAAAAAAAATTCTAAATATTTTTTTTTTTTGGGTGGAACACCACTAAGTTAAAATCAATATTTGTTTGCTAGAAAATGACTTGGAACCCCCAAACCAGTGGCGGCCTGTCCATAGGGAGTGCCCGGGTGACGCCCCCCCACCCCAGGCAGTCAAAAAAAGAAAATAAAAAATTTCAACATGTCCCTTTAAAACATTTTTTTCAATGTCCTTATGTACACTGTGTCCCAGCCCTCTACCTGACCCGTGATGCCGTGAGCTATTGGAACCATTTGCCATTGCCACACATTCACACCTGACACTTCAGTGCGCCCAATACAATCCTCCCTCCTTTAAACAAAACAGTCAAAGAATAAGCACAACAATATAGAACAGACATGTATATAATATATATATCTTTACATATCGGAGTGCGGATCCCCCACTTACATCAGGGTCCCCAGAGAGCCCCTCCTTACATCAGGGTCCCCAGAGAGCACCCCCCTTACATCAGGGTCCCCAGAGAGCACCCCCTTACATCAGGGTCCCCAGAGAGCACCCCCCTTACATCAGGGTCCCCAGAGAGCCACCCCCCTTACATCAGGATCCCCAGAGAGCCACCCCCTTACATCAGGGTCCCCAGAGAGCATCCCTATAAAGCCCCTCCTTATATCAGGGTCCCCAGAGAGCCCCCCATACATCAGTGTCCTCACAGAGCCTCCCTACTTACATCAGGGTCTGCAGCATTGCCCTTTACATCAGAGTTCCCCCTTGCACGGTAAGGTGGAATCCTGCATACTATGATGTAAAGGGGAACTCTGGGAATGTGGGGAGGACTCTGGTGACCAGAGAAAGAAAACACTAAGATAAGGGGGTTTACTGATATAAGGGGGAAACCTTTATATCAGTGCCCCCTTACAATATTGTATCGACCTCCCCTAGACTGGCCTGGTGGTGCTGTCACTGACCTCCTCTCAGGTGCACGGTGTGGGGCTCAGTCAGTCGGCTCCAGCTTGGTGGCTCTGGTTTTATCCCATAGTTTCCTCTCCGCAGTCCATACATGTCTGACTTCTCCCATGACCCCCATCCTGGCAGGACTCCCACTCTTGACTCCTCTCCAGACGTGATATAAGACAAGAGGTGGTCAGAGGCTGCGGATGGTACAGGAGAGGTCAGAGGCTGCGGATGGTACAGGAGAGGTCAGAGGCTGCGGATGGCACAGGAGAGGTCAGAGGCTGCGGATGGTACAGGGGAGGTCAGAGGCTGCGGATGGTACAGGAGAGGTCAGAGGCTGCGGATGGTACAGGGGAGGTCAGAGGCTGCGGATGGTACAGGGGAGGTCAGAGGCTGCGGATGGGACAACATGAGAGTTCAGAGGCTGCGGGGGGGGGGGCAACAGGAGAGGTCAGAGGCTGCGGGGGGAGGCAACAGGAGAGGTCAGAGGCTGCGGGGGGGGCAACAGGAGAGGTCAGAGACTGCGGGGGGGACAGGAGGTCAGAGGCTGCGAGGGGGGGACAGGAGGTCAGAGGCTGCGAGGGGGAAGGACAAGAGGTCAGAGGCTTCGAGGGGGGGAGGGACAGGAGGTCAGAGGCTGCGAGGGGGGAGGGACAGGAGGTCAGAGGCTGCGAGGGGGGGCAGGAGGTCAGAGGCTGCAAGAGGGGGACAAGAGGTCAGAGGCTGCGAGGGGGGACAGGAGGTCAGAGGCTGTAGGGGGGGTGGGCAGGAGGTCAGAGGCTGCAGGGGGAGTGGGCAGGAGGTCAGAGGCTGCAGGGGGGGGTGGGCAGGAGGTCAGAGGCTGCAGGGGGGGTGGGCAGGAGGTCAGAGGCTGCAGGGGGGGGCAGGAGGTCAGAGGCTGTGAGGGGGGGACAGGAGGTCAGAGGCTGCAGGGGGCGACAGGATGTCAAAGGCTGCATGGGGCCCCAGGAGGTCTGCTGCGGAGGGGACGTAGGAAGGCTTTTTTTTTTTTGGCCACTCTGCGCCATCGTGTCACTGCGCATGTGCCCGCCTTTCTGGAAATTGCCGAGCGTGTCCAGACTTCGGAACAGCGCTGGCGCATGCGCAGTTGAATGTCGGCGCCGCAGCCATTTTTTCCAGGCGCCGCCGGCCTCACAGCGGCGGCAGCGGCCCCAGGGGTCTCTGAGAAGAGCCGATCCGCCCTTGGGGGTCCCGCACATTGGCGGGGCCCTACGCAGCTTGCATAGTCCGCGTATAGGGCGGATCGGCTCTGGCTGTACTGCAGTCTGAATGTACTGAATGACGGAGTGGAGCTCACCATTGTGCTGCATTACTATTCAGTCAAAGGCTGGTGGGGTGGTGCTTTACAGAACTGCAACAGTTAAAAATCAGGTCTCCTATATGCTACCTGACATGGCTGTGATGTGTGGTAGAGCATTGTTAATCTGTGAACTGAATTGGCAGAAATACAAATCACTATGTATTATAAAAAAGTTTCTGGAGTTTAGAGCTCTAAATTTGAAATGCAATTTTTGTGTCATGTTGATGGAGCCATTTTGTTGTCCCGGCAGGGGGGGGGGGGGGGGGGGGGCACAACAACACGGGAAGCTATCCCTGCAGGGAGAACACTGATTATTGCTAGAGGCTATCGCCGCTGGCAATAATCGTATGTAAAAATCTGACATGCTTGTTTTACCTAAATCAATGGATCAACTTGGGTACAATCCGCCTGCAATCAACTCCATTACATTTTTTCGTTGGTTGGACGGCAGAACCCACCCCCACGTCCCCCCCCCCCCCCTTATTAACTCTGTCAAACTTTGTTTGGATGGATGGCAGCAGAAGGTGCACGATGTATATGATGTGCAGAGCTTTGTGTATAATTTGCAGCCTGGTATATGATATGCAGAGCTCTGTGTATAATGTGCAGCCTGGTATATGATGTGCAGAGCCCTGTGTATAATGTGCAGCCTGGTATATGATGTGCAGAGCCCTGTGTATAATGTGCAGCCTGGTATATGATGTGCAGAGCTCTGTGTATAATGTGCAGCCTGGTATATGATGTGGATTCTATAAGGGGTGTGGTTTATGAGAAGTGGGATGGGCCAAACGTGGAGGGGCGGGGTCTTGCGCCCCCCAATCCTAAAACTTCACCAGCCGCCACTGCCCCAAACATTATATATATTTTAGCAGAGACCCTATGGAATAAAATGGCAATTGCTGCAATATTTTATGTCACACTGTATTTGCCCAGCGGTCTTTCAAATGCAATTTTTTGGGAAAAAATACACTTCAATGAATAAAAAAAAAAAAAAACAGTAAAGTTAGCCCAATTTTTTTTTGTTTTAATGTAAAAGATGATGTTACGCCACGAGAATCGTGATCCATCTTCTAAGCAAAAAAATTGTGATTCTCATTTTAGCCAGAATCATGCAGCTCTACAGTGGGTTGAACGAAAAAAAGATTGCAGATCCCCACAAGCGACGTAAATGCTGCGCTATTGTATTCTGACAGCGGAGACTCCCACCCCCCCCGTCAGAATACACAAATCAGCGCTGCAGCTATTGGCTGCATGCACTGATCGAATGCTGATCCTCCAGCCAGACTGTTGAAACAGACAGCGTTAAAATGATTGTAAAGCTTCGTTTTTTTTCAAATAACAAACATGCCTATACTTACCACCTCTGTGGAGTGATTTTGCACAGAGCAGCCCGATCCTCCTCTTCTGTTGTCCCCCCGCTGCGCTCCTCCTCTTCTCAAGTGCCCCCTCAGAGAGCTGCATTCCATGGGGACACTTGTGCACGTGCGCTCTCGAGTCCTACTGCTACGTCCATTGACACAGACAGCAGGGCTCGGCCCCGCCCCCCGGCTCCCGTGTCACTGCATTTCATTGACACCAATGGCTCCTGCTATCAATCTATCCAATGAGGACTTGAGATAGCGGCTGGAGCTGCTGTGCTCTCTCCCTGTTGCTGGAACGTCCGGGTTCAGGTAAGTAAAAGATTTTACCCCCTTCCTGACCAGAGCACTTTTTGCGATTCGGCACTATGTCGACTGACAATTGTGCGGTCGTGCGACATTGCACCCAAACAAAATTGATGTCCTTTTTTACCCACAAATAGAGCTTTCTTTTAGTGGTATTTGATCACCTGCGGTTTTTATTTTTTGCGCTATAAACAAAAAAAGAGCAACAATTTTGAAAAAAAATATATATTTTCTACTTTTTGCTATAATAAATATCCCCCAAAAATATATAAAAAAACTATTTTTTTACTCAGTTTAGGCCGATACGTATTCTTCTACATATTTTTGGTAAAAAAAAGCGTATATTGATTGGTTTGCGCAAAAGTTATAGCGTCTACAAAAGAGGGGATAGTTTTATGGAATTTTTATTATTAATTTTTTTTTTCTACAAGTAATGGCAGTGACCTGCGAATTTTATCGTGACTGCGACATTATGGCGGACACATCGGACACTTTTGACACATTTTTGGGACCATTAGCATTTATACAGTGATCAGTGCTATAAAAATGCACTGATTACTGTAAAAATGTCACTGGCAGGGAAGGGGTTAACACTAGGGGGCGATCAAGGGGTTAATTGTGTTCCCTGTGTGTGTTCTAACTGAAGGGGGAGGGGACTGTCTAGGGGAGATGACAGATCGCTGTTCATACTCTGTCTGTTTACACACACAGATCCCGGTTCTCGGTGTGTCACCAGCAACCGCGGTGATCGTTACCACTGGGAACTCGCATTGGCTCCAGGGGTGAGCAGCGGGTGCGTGCGCCCCTAGTGGCTACAGGGCGAAGCGACGTTACATAACGTTGTTTCGCCCAGCCGTGCCATTCTGCCGTAGTACAACTGCGGCGGCTAGTCGGCAAGTGGTTAATGCATAGAATGCATTAAAGAGGAAGTAAACCCTGATGGGTTCCCCGCAAAGTAAAAGCATAATGAGATAGTATACTAGCCTATTATGTGACACTTGCCTGCAAACGCAGGGGCTCTGTGACTGGCCGGAGTCGCGTGACGTCACTCCCGCACATGCGCGTGGGAGCCGCCAGTCACTGCACTCGGCACGGAGGGCCATTTCTTTACAGCGCATGTGCCGATGACATCAAAGTAAATATCGCCTAAACGGCGCACATTTAAGAGATATTTACAGTACCTTATTGTAGGCTTACCTGTAGGTACAAATGTCTCAGGGAGGTTTACAACCTCTTTAACCACATCAATACTGGGCACTTTCGCCCCCTTCCTTCCCAGACCAATTTTCAGCTTTAGGCGCTCTCGCACTTTTAATGACAATTGCGCAGTCATGCTACGCTGTACCCAAACAAAATTTTTATCATTTTGTTCGCACAAATAGAGCTTTCTTTTGGTGGTATTTATTCACGACTACATTTTAAATTTTTTGCGATATAAGCGAAAAAATTGCGGAAATTTGGAATTTTCTATTTTAAAAGAAATCCAATAAAATCGAATTTTGTCATAAATTTAAGCCAAAATTTATTCTGATACATGTTTTTGATAAAAAAAATTCCGTTAAGTGTATAATAATTGGTTTGTGTGATCACGGACAGATGTACGCAAATGATCATGTACAGATGTGCGCAGGTGATCACGGACATATTTGTGCAAATAATCATTGGGACATGTGATTTTAGTTGGACATATGTGGGGGACAGGTGTTTTTATTATTTGGGGACATGTGTGTTTTACATTGTGTGGTGACCTAGGTTGGTGATCAGTGAGTAAAAAGCTGTAAAAAACAGCTCATACTCACTGATCACCAGCCGGCTGCAGCAATCAGCTCTCCTCTCCTCACCGACAACTTCTGTGTGAGGAGAGGAGAGCCGATTGCCTAGCAACCGGATCTGTGTTTACATCACATGACGGCTGTGATTGGACACGGGCGTCATGTGATCAGGAGGGCCAATCACAGAGCCCTCCTGCCGATCGGAGATGCGCCGTATCCGGGTGACACGAGCGCATGGGGATCGTGCCGCTGCGCGGGTACGTGCGCGATCCCCCTCCTTCTGAGGGACGTTCATGAACGTCCACTCAGAAGGAGAGAGCGCCCACCTGGCCATTTATGTACATTGGCCGGGTGGGAAGTAGTTAAGGTGACTACACATTATACAAATTTTTATACAACTTTCGTTTAGATTTACCAAAACAATATAAAGTGAGGTCAAACCTCACACTTTCAATTTTGTATGCAATCAGGCAGACCCTTGAACTCAGGGCCGGGACAAGGGGTGGGCAGGAGGGGCGGCTGCCCCTGGCGCAATGGTATAAGGTAGGGGCACCCTGAGCCTAACCCTAAGGGAAAGGGGGGCGCAGTTTGGCATCTTTGCCCTTGGCACTGGATGACCTTGTCCCAGCACTGCTTGCACTACACAGTTGAAGGTAAATCTACAGGAAATTGAACAACAAAAATTGTATAATGTGTATCCAGCTTTACACACGGACTGAAATGTGTCCGGTTCCTGCTGAACTAGCTGAATTTCAGTAAGTGTGTTCCCAATTTTATGTTCCCACCACCATTACAAAGTAATAATATACAATTATACAGCGCCAACACATTCTTCACTGTTGTACAGAGAACACTGAGCTAGTCACATCAGCCTCTGCACCAAAGCAACTTACACACTAAAATCCCAACCACAATCACACACTATAATTATTATACATTTATATAGCTCTGACATATTCCACAGTGCTGTACAGAGAACACTGAGCCAATCACACCAGTCTCTCTATTTCAGAGGTGCCCACACTCTAATGTCCCAAAACAGTCACGCACTAATATTATAATACATTTATATGTAGCAAGGTCTCCGGCCTCCTTCAGTCTAATGAGAACCTCCAGGGCCAGAGATAGCTGACATCCTTCTGTATGTAGTGGGTTGTGAGGCATGGTGGGTGCCAGGTGGATAAAGTTATTGGGCGCCAGACACTTCTTGAATGCAAAAGAGAGATTTATTTCTCTTACAAACTTTTTCGGGGGAAAGAGGGTTAGGGCCAGGACACCCTTAAATAGTTGCAAGTTCAAATAGCAGAATCTGAGACTTCAATAGGAGGACAGTCATGCAGGGAAAGGCCTCAAGCAAGAGGCCACATCTGCACGTGCAGGAATGCTGTCTCCTATGGCAACAGTCTTTAACCACTTGCCTACCAGGCACAAACACCCCCTTCCTGACCAAGCCATTTTTCAGCTTTCAGCGCTGTCGCATTTTGAATGACAATTGCGCGGTCATGCAACGATGTACCCAAATAAATTTTTTATCATTTTTTCCCCACAAATAGAGCTTTATTTTGGTGGCATTTGATCACCTCTGCGTTTTTTATTTCTTGCACTATAAACAAATTAAGAGGGACAAGTTTGAAAAAACGCATTATTTTTTACTTTTTATTATAATAAATATCCAATTTTTATTTTTTTTTTAAACAAATTTTTTCCTCAGTTTAGGCCGATACGTATTCTTCTACATATTTTTGGTAAAAAAAAATCGAAATAAGCGTTTATTGATTGGTTTGCGCAAAAGTTATTGCGTCTACAAAATAGGGGATAGATTTTATAGCATTTTTATTATTATTTTTTTTTTACTAGTAATGGCGGCGATCTGCGTTTTTTTTATCGTGACTGCGACATTGCGGCAAACATATCGGACACTTTTGACACATTTTTGGGACCATTCACATTTATACAGCGATCCGTGCTATAAAAATGCATTGATTACTGTATAAATGTGACTGGCAGGGAAGGGGTTAACACTAGGGGGCGCTGCAAGGGTTAATGTGTTCCCTATGTAAGTGATTCTAACTGTGGGGGGAGGGGACTGACTGGGGGGAGGGGACCGATCGGTGTCCCTATGTACAAGGGACACACCATCGGTCTCCTCTCCTCTGACAGGACGTGGATCTGTGTGTTTACACACACAGATCCACGTCCTGCTCAGTTACCGGGCAATCGCGGGTGCCTGGCGGACATCGCGGCCGCCGGGCACGCGCATCGGGTCCCCAGCTACGCGGCGGGCACGCGCCTCCCGCGGCGCGCGCACGCCCCCTGGTGGCCAAAAAGCCAGCGCCGTCATATGACGGCGGCCCGCCACAAGAGCTGCACCGTCCCGCCGTCATTTGACAGTGGGCGGTCGGCTACAGGTTAACAGTTCATAACACAAAGCGTAACAGTTCTTTCACCTTCATTACAACTTCTCCTTGTAGTTCTTCAATACATTGAGCTCCCGGTCTCTCACTAGACCCCCTAATTCCCTGCAACTGAATCCCTTGAGCTCCTTCAATCTTTACGGTGGTATCTTCCTCAAGCGTCACCCCCGTCTCGCTGCTGGGTTTCTAGCTTGGCACTCCTGATTCTTCTCAAGCTTCACCCCACTGGCCGGCTCAGTCCCTGGCTTGACACACAAGGCTGCCCTGCAAGCGTCACCTCCACTGGTTGGGTCCCTGACTTGATCGCCACCTGAAGTTTCCCGATTCTCCACCGTGTCCGTTCAGTGAGAATGTTGCTCCGGTACTTCAGTTACTCACTGTGGTCCCTGGCAATAAGGTGATTGGTCCCTTAGTGGCGACAGATTCCCTTTTACTTCCGACCACTGAAAGGTTCTCCGGCCGGCAGAACCGTCACTTCTGGTTGGACTGTCCCAACCCTGTGCTGCTCTCTTGCTTCCGGATAGGCCCTCAGACAGCCTAGCAGCCAGATGCCCCCGGGATAGGCCCAATCTCTGGCCTAGCAGCCCGGGCAGTACAACACACGTCCACCCAGACAGCCGTCCAGGTGGCACAGAACACAGGTCACCTGAGTCCACCACGAAAACCTCTGCTCATTGGCTGAGATACCCCATATACCCATAATCTGACCTTGAGTTGCCTCCTTATATCTAGTACCACAAAGTACCCGGCCACCTAGCGGTAGAAGAGAAAAGTGCAACAAGGCCAAACTTAGGGAGAAATCAATAGATCTCTACCAATCAACCAGGATAACTACTCCTGGCAAGTACATTTGTGAGGAGCAGCTCTGCCTAACGCCAGGGTGCTACATATATATTCATTATACATAGCTCTCATATTCTGAAGTGCTGTGCAGAGGACACTGAGCCGCTGTCAGTCATAGAGCCACAGCTGCTGCAGAACCATTTTCCATGTTGCCTATTAGTCCTACACACATGGCTCCGGTCAGCAAACTGGAAACCAGTGGCGGCCCGTCCATAGAGGGTGCACGGGCGCCACATCCCCTATCCATGCACCCCGGACCATGGATTCCAATGCGGCGGGGTGTTTTTTTTTTTGTGAAGCACCTGATCAGAGGCTCTAATAGGCTTCACAAAAGGGTCAGCTCGTAGCGCAGAGCATTGAGCTCTGAGCCCACCCAGTTGAGACACGCGGCGAAGAAAGCAGCGTGGCACAGAACCCCCCCCCCCCCGATGTGCGGTCTGGCCCGGCACGTACCCGCTCGTGTGGCGGGCTGTGGTGTCCTCTTCTGGAAGGCGGGCATCGGCCGTGGCAGGCTCCGGTGTCTCCTCCTCCAGAGATGGCAACCACCTTAATTTACCCCTAGCCATTGCAGTAAGGAAGGGCAATGCACATCACAAAAGGAAAATTTCCCAGCACGCTTATCAGCTAGCCTGCAAAAAAAAAAAAAAAGTACCCTGACAGTAAAACTGGCACTGGCTGTGATCAGGTGTATTTAATAGTATTGTGATTTCAATACTGTAATTGGCAACACTATAACACTGTCTGTGATCAGCACCTAGCACTCCCCTCCATCTTATAACAGCTCTGTGTATATGAGAGGTAGGGGATAGCTAGCTGCCAATCATAAGCAGCGATTGCTGTGATTGGTCACAGGGATCACAAAGTACAGAGCAACTCTTGTTGACTCTGTACCCTTTGCCCGTAATCTATGCTGTCCAATGACAGGGCGATCAAAGGCACTGCGCATGCACAGGAAGAAGGATATTTGAAAACATCCATTCAGTTCCTCATCCAGCCGTTTAAGTACAACAGTTGGTTGTGGGGTGGTTAAACCGAAGCCAAGCCTGCAAAAGAAGCAGACAGGTATACTTAAAGTGGGGTTTCCACCAAAAAAATAAAAATTGCTTAAATTTATAAAAAAATTAAAATAAAAATAATTTGAAAAAAAATGTATTTACTCACCCTTTAAATGCCTGTTGCTAGGGGGTCCCTCGTAGTCTGCCTCCTTCAGTGCCCGGGCACTGACATCACTTCCCCTCGGCGCAGTCAGTCATCTGGGACAAGTGACAGGTCCCAGGTGACTGCGCGGCGTATCACGGCGCGCGGCGCCGCTCGCGCATGCGCAGTGGGTGCCCGGCTGTGCCCACAGTAAGAATGCCGGCGGAGCGGGGAACGAGGGGTGGCTTCGTTCCACCGCATCGCTTGACCCTGAGACAGGTAAGTGTCCGATTATTAAAAAAGTCAGCAGCTGCAGTATTTGTAGCTGCTGACTTTTATATATATTTTTTTTAGGGGGCACCCCACTTTAAAGTATACTGGAGCCTGCCGTGAATATATCTGGTCTCCCACAGGTTCACACTGACTGCAGGAATGAAATAGTGCGAGTTCAGCTGCACTCACAATATTTCATTCCCACATGTCAGTCCTGATTTCGGGGGCGATTTCACAGACATCGGTGCGGCGGCTCAAATGCGGAGTCGCACCGATTAGGATGGTGCAATTGCCGCCGATTTGGCCAAATCGCACCAATGTGAACCAGGGCTCAAGGGCACAATTCCTCCCAATGACACCTACGGTAGGGTTGTCATTCTCCCAATGACACCAACAATGCAGACATCTCAAGTCTCCCGCGAGGTGCGTAAGGCTCCCACACACCCACTAGCGCCTCCCGATCTCCCAGGAATGATCTGTGTGCGGCGGGTAACAGCTGTGAAGACCGACTCTGTCCCCGCAGATGTCTCTGCAAACAGCTTCCACTCATAGCATCCCCATCAACACTAAACAATCTGTCCTTGTAATTAGGGCTCCGGCTGGCGGCCATTTTGTGGTGCACCAAATTGCATTTATTTTAATGGGAGAATTCTCACACGCTAGAGAACAAACGTTCTCCTAAGAAAAACACCTCCTTACAGCATAGGTCAAATTTTTTTGTATATATATATATATATATATTGTAACATCAGGGGATGTTTTAGCTTAAGGGTAGAGCTTACCAGTGAGCCGAGTCCACGCCAGATATGCCGATTTAAGGGCTTGTAGGCCCACTTTTATTAAAGAAAGAAAATGTCCATAAAACAGACGAGTTGCCCACACAGGGGTTTCAGCTTTCCACAGCAATAATGCAAGTCAAACCAAAAATACCAAGCCACCTGGCTCTCTTTAGCAGCACGGCTGCTCAGACTTGTGCTTCAGCCCTCTCGGCTCTTTAACAGAGTTCCTGTACACCCAGTACCTCAGCACTCTTTTCCAGCTTCCTTTTCCAGCCCACAGACTTGGACCCTCTGTCTGCTCTGACAAACAGACCTGTGCAGACATGCACACTTCTCCCTTGCTTGCCTGGTCTCCTCGGTAGGGTGGAGCCCAGAACCATGGTCAGGTGTGTACAAATAGCCCAGCACACACACACCTGACCAGTCAGTATGCTGGTGGATCTCAAGATCTGGACCCAGGATTGGGGATTTCATCCCACCCAGATCGCTATGAAATCCTCGGGCTCCAGATCCCAAAACGGATTTTAGTAAACAATGAGGAAACTGAAAAGCCAGTTTCCTCCCAAATAAACAAATAAACTGGAGCCCCTCAACCTGCCTGGTTGAGAATCCTCCGTCCCAAACACTGGTGGGGTACCTCACTACCACATATCCCCCCCCTTTGTTTCGATCCGGAGGGAGGAACACCAGCACCCGTCATGGTTGGGACACCTCTGTGCTGGCTGTCAGCCACGTAGGCCCAACCTTTTTTCCGGGTGCGCTTCCAGGCACGTCCCACCCTGGATCTTAACAGGGACCTATATTTTCCCATCCTCAGCCTTCTCCCTCTTCTTCTTGGGTCCCTGGGCTTATTCATGTAGCGGGGTTCTACCCCTTTTATGCTTAGAGACTACATCTCCCAGAATTCCCCAGGCCCCAGGGCTGCTGACTTCCGCCCGGGAGGCTGCTGGGGGAGATTATAAAAGGGAAGAGCGGAGACCGCCTCTTCCTCTTGGGACACTTCCTCTTCTGAGGCCGGACAGGACTGGCCTGCCTCTGCTGACAGAGCGTGTGACGCGGAGACTGCAGCCAGCGGAGACACCTGTGCGGACCGGAGCTGAAGGCCTGAAGCCTGGGCCTTGCAGCCGATGGAGTGAGACTCTCACCCCTCAGAGTCCACAGCAGCGGAGCGGAGACTTCCCCTTACTGTCGGTCGGACGGAGCTGATGACCGGAGTGCAGGGCTGTGACTGAGGAGACCGGACGCCGCCATTGAAGAGACCAGAGCCGCCATTAGAGGGACCGGATCGGAGGACGGTACCCCAAGGATTGGTGAGAGAGCCTGTAGGCTCAATCCTGCATTGACACACAAGTTTTATGCCTATTGAACTGCCTAGGCGCAATTTACCTCAGAGCAGCAATGTTACTTTTTGTGGATTACAAATGACACCATTTAAAGCTACATGTGCACCACCTCTACAGATTTATTGCCGGTGAAGAACACTGTACTAGTACAAGGACTGAGCTCTATTACTAGGGATCAGGCCTGGTCCGTTAGGTAGGCGCAGATAGATTTATTGCACCTCAGGGGTGCATAGCAGACGGTCGCCACGCTAGGCGTTCCGTTTCCCCACTGTTAGTTGAATACATATGTGTGTACATGTTAGAGTGCATATTGCAGGGACCTGCTAAAGTATTGTAAGATATATGTTCAAATGCATGTTGCTATTCTTTTTCCTTACTGCCAAAGTAAAGCCAGTTATTCTTATTTCAGCAGTCTGCTTGTGAGTTCATACCAATTACACTTAGAGTATAAGCTAAGTTTTATGTGCATAGGGACGTACCCCTTTACTAACTGTGCCAGAGCGGGTAGAGCCAAATTGCCGGGGGTTGGTGGAGCTGTACTCAGGGACCCAAAACAAACCAGCGGCTCTCTTAACTGGGGGTAGCGCTACACGTGGGGGCTCGTAATCCGGGATCCTGAGTCAGCGGGAAAAGCCGCCAGAAGGTACCGGCATGGACCCAATAGAAGTGGGACGGTGGTCCGCAACATGGGCCGCTGACCCAGCCGCAGCAGCAGTCATTGAACTGCCAGGGATATGGCAGAGAGAGGCAGTGAAGCAGCTCATAATGTCATTATCCCCATGCCAGAAGTCATGGATAATGGACATGAGAAATGATGCTGGGTACACATACGCCTTAATAGAATGGAAGGAAGAGACTCCAGAGCAGTTCAGGAGCCACAGCATACAGGCACCGAATGGTCAGGCCTACCAATTGCTGCATGCGCTGCCGCGCAAGGAAGAAGGTTCTCCTATGAAAGCCATTCTATCCCCAAAGAAGGAAGAGCAGAAGGGCGCGGAAAGTCCCGCACCCGCACACACTACTCTTAGTGCAGAACTGTGTGCTGTTCTAGGGGAGATTGTGACCCAGTGCAGAAGAGACCCCGGGGATTACCCAATGTCGGGATACAGGAAACTCCGGATGTTTTCAGGGAGGACACCTGTACCCTCGGGAGAAGAGGGATTTGAAGAGTGGTTAGATGGTGCCACGCAGGCCCTCGAAGAATGGGAGGTCTCAGAGGGCCGAAAGAAGCAAAGGATTGTTGAAAGCCTAAAAGGACCTGCCTTAGAGGCCATACGCAATCTGAAGACGAGTAAAAAGGATTGCACTGCCCAGGACTACATAGACATCCTGGAAGGTGTGTTTGGTGGGACAGAAAAAGTCACAGAACTTACCTATCAACTGGAACACTGTTACCAGAAGACAGGGGAGAAGCTGTCAGAGTATATGGGACGCATAGACAAGATCCTGCATAGGATTATCCTGAAGAAGGGGATAGATCCAGGGAAGGTAGATGAAGCCCGTGCCCAGCAGGTGATGAGGGGAGCCCAACCCTTGGACCCTGTCGCACTAATTCTACGCACCCGGCAGGATGGGAAGAGCCTGGACTACCCTGACCTCATCCGAATGGTCAGAGAAGAAGAGGCCATGTTGGAAGAGAAAAGGGAGAAGCAGGTGATGGGGTCTACAAAGTCTACAGTGGCCACGGTCAGGACGGCCCTAACCCCTGAAAGAGACACAGAGGTAGATGCCCTGAAGTTGCAGATGTCCCAGATGATGGAGATATTGACGTCTCTAGTGGCGAAAGAGACGCCCAGTCCCAAGAAAGAAACAGGCAGGAAGGAGTTGTTTCCAGCTGTTTCAGCACCAGCATCCCCACCTGACTACGGTGAGACGATTTGCTTTAATTGTGGAGGAATTGGTCATATTGCAGCTGTATGTTCCAGTCCCAAGAAGAAGAAGGCAGAAAGCCGCCAGCCGGCGGGAAACGCCAAAGGGCCCCGGTGAAGGAGTCAACCGGGTGCCCATCACCTTCAGTGAGCTCCAAGAAGCACAACAGGAAGAGAAAGCGAGGAGACCAAACCCCTCAGAAGGGGCCCAGGGATCCTCAACCAAGGTGCACTCCAGAGAAAGGGGGCAAGACCCCTCCGGAGAGACACAGCACCCCCAAGCGTGAACTCTTCAAAGTGAGAGATAACAATGTCCCTCAACGGGTTCACACTCCCACTGAGAGGGAGAAAATTAATGCATACCAGGCTCAAGAAAGGAGCAAGTGCAAATCAAGTGCTGGCAAAGCAAAGAGTCCGAAGAAGAGGACAGTATCAACTAGGCCCTACCCAGAGGAGCTAGTTGGTCCATCCCCTACTGTACCCATCCAAGTGGAAGGAGTGTACACGAAGGCCCTTCTGGACACTGGAGCACAAGTGACCCTGTTGTATAGGGACTTCTACGACAGATACCTGAGTCATCTGCCAATACAGAAGATAGAAGAGCTGGAGATAAGGGGATTGGGAACTCAGAGTTTCCCCTATGATGGATACTTGTCCATACGGTTGACGTTTGACCCATCCGTAGCTGGGAAGTCTGAAGTGTTCGACACCTTAGCAGTGGTGTGTCCCCGCCCACCAGGAACCAGCAAGACGTCCCTGATCATAGGGACGAACACGGACCTAGTCAGAAGGCTTCTGACCCCCCTGGTGAAGAAAGAGAATCTTTCAGCTCCCAAGATCCATCCCATGCTGAAGGCGGCCTATCAGCGGTTGGTCCTAGAGCAGAAGACCCCAAGTGAGGGGATAGGAAGGGTATGGAGGCTTGGAAAAGAAGGAGCAGTGTTACAGCCTGGAGAGGTGACCTGCATGAGAGCCACGGTGAAACTTACTTGGGAGCAGCCTGGCCCCTTTGTAATGCTGGAACCTGACCCAATGGAGGGTCACTCAGGTCTGGAAGTGATACCAGAAGTAATTTCGCTGAAGGACCTGAAGAAGGCTAGAGGCAGAGTCCCTGTCAGTGTGAGGAACCCCACGGAGCAGCCCGTGGAGATCCCTGCCAGGATGCTTCTGGGACAGGTGAGTCCTGCTGTCCCAGTTGGCTGGTCAGAAGTGAAGGGGACGGGTGAAGGAGAAGATGTTTGGAAGAAACTCTCCATGGAAAACCCAAACCTACCTGGAGCTTGGAAAGAGAGAGCCAAGGCCCAGCTGACCAGATGGGAGAAGATTTTCTCTAAAGATGAGTTTGATGTGGGGTGTGCGAGGAGTGCCACCCACCGAATCCGCATGCAAGAGGACAAGCCATTCAGAGAGAGAGTGAGGCGAGTCCCGCTAGCAGATCTGGAGGATCTGAGGGAGCAGCTTGCGGAACTGAAGAAGACGGGAGTGATTAGGGAATCCAGGAGCCCCTATGCCTCCCCAATTGTGGTAGTCAGGAAGAAGAATGGGTCATTGAGACTCTGCATTGACTACAGAACTCTCAACAGGAGGACCATTCCTGACCAGTACACCACGCCAAGGATAGAAGATGCCTTACAGAGTTTATCGGGAGCTAAGTGGTTCAGTGTGATGGACCTCAAGAGTGGGTATTACCAAATCCCCATGCATCCAGAAGATAGAGAAAAGACTGCCTTCATAACCCCAGTGGGATTCTTTGAGTTCAACAGGATGCCTCAGGGCCTATCTGGAGCTCCTGCTACGTTTCAACGCCTGATGGAAAGGACAGTTGGAGACATGAACCTCATAGAAGTCCTGGTGTATCTGGACGATGTCATTGTCTTTGGAAAGACTTTGGAAGAACATGAAGCCAGATTGGAGAAAGTACTGAAGAGGCTCAGTGAAGAGGGACTTAAACTTTCTCCAGAGAAGTGTCGGTTCTATCAGTTATCTGTGAACTATCTGGGACACATAGTGTCTGAAAAGGGAGTGTCTACAGACCCTGAGAAGCTGGAGGCAGTTACTTCGTGGCCAAGGCCCACAACAGTCACAGAACTTCGGTCTTTCTTGGGGTTCTGCTCCTACTACCGCAGGTTTGTGGATGGATTTGCCCGCATTGCCAAACCCCTCAACGAGCTGCTGAAGACAGAAGGAGAGGAGGATGGAATGGGGCCTAGGAGGTCCAGTGAGTCGGTCAAAGACCAGTGGAATTCAAGGTGTGAAGAGGCTTTCAGAACCTTGAAGAGAAGTCTCACCACAGCCCCAGTTTTGGCCTATGCTGATCCCACTAGACCCTATGAGCTACATGTTGATGCCAGCCATGAGGGCCTAGGTGGAGTACTCTACCAGGAGCATGAAGACCAGCTACGACCAGTGGCCTATGTGAGCCGGAGCCTGACCCCCTCCGAGAAGAACTATCCCACCCACAAGTTGGAGTTCTTAGCCCTCAAATGGGCAGTTGTTGACAAGTTGAGAGACTATTTGTATGGGGCCGAGTTTACTGTAAAGACAGATAACAACCCCTTGACCTATCTATTCACCACCGCCAAGCTGGATGCAACTGGACACAGATGGTTGGCGGCGTTGTCTGGATTCAATTTCAGCCTCAAGTACAGACCAGGGGCTGGAAATAGGGATGCAGATGCCCTGTCTCGAAGATCCCATGTCATGGTCGGTGATTGGGAAGACTGGACCCAAGTGGCACCAGATGGAGTGCGAGCCCTTTGTCAAGGGGCTGAACTCCAAGCCAGAGGAGGATCCAGAGCTGAAGAAATAGGAGTTACCACAGTGGGAGTCCCAAAGTGTTACTGTGGGGTAACTCAGCTGGCAGAAGAGTGTCTGCCGAAGCTGTCCAAGAAGGAGTTAAGGTGTGACCAATTGGAAGACCCCATGGGGAAATTGGTCCTGGAAGCCCTGGAAGACCAGAGTCCAGAGGGACTTCGCCTTCACCCTTCTAAAGAAGCTCGCCTACTGAGGAGAGAGTTGGACAAGTTACAGGTGCATCAGGGGGTAGTCTACCGAAGGGGCCCCTCTGATGGACCAGAAGACAAGTGGCAGTTGTTTCTCCCCGAGAAGCATCGAGAGACTGTGCTGATTGCCTTACATGACCAGCATGGTCACTTGGGAGCAGAGAGAACCTTCCAACTTGTCAGAGACCGGTTTTATTGGCCCTGCATGAGGGCCGAAGTGGAGGAGTATTGCCATTCCTGTGCAAGATGCATTCAGAGAAAGACTTTACCCCATCAAGCTGCCCCAATGGGCCATCTACAAAGTGAAGGCCCAATGGATCTGGTATGCATTGATTTTCTCTGCCTTGAACCCGATTTGAGCGGATTGGGAAATGTTCTGGTGGTAACCGACCATTTCACTCGTTATGCTCAGGCTTTCCCAACCAAGGACCAGAAGGCCTCTACAGTAGCCAAGGTACTTTTGGAGAAGTACTTTGTTCACTATGGACTGCCACAGAGAATCCATTCAGACCAAGGAAGAGACTTTGAGAGTCGCCTGATCAGGAAGCTACTAGATTCTCTGGGAGTAGAGAAGACTAGGACCACACCATATCACCCTCAAGGTGATGCCCAGCCTGAAAGGTTCAACAGGACCCTATTGAACATGTTGGGAACTTTAGAGACCGAGAAGAAGCAACATTGGAGTCAACACATATCAGCTCTGGTGCATGCCTACAACTGCACCACAAGTGATGTGACAGGTTTTTCCCCTTACCGACTTATGTTTGGGAGAGAAGCAAGATTGCCAGTGGACTTGGCCTTTGGAATTTCTTTGGACCATGCCTCAGCTGCCTCCCACAAAGGATATGTGGACAGACTGAGGCGCAGTCTGAAGATAGCTTATGAAAAAGCTCAAGCGGCCTCTAACCAGAGGGGGGCCCGAAATAAGAGGAACTTTGACCTGAAAGTTAGAGTACAGGACCTACAGCCTGGGGACCGTGTACTCTTACGAAACCTAGGGATCCCTGGGAAACACAAGATAGCTGATAGATGGAGATCAGAACCATATATCATCTGTAGAAAACTTCCAGGATTGCCTGTCTACAAGTTGAAGCCAGAAGGAAGATTGGGGCCTTTGAAGACCTGGCATAGGAATCATTTGCTCCCACTCACTGAAGCAGTCAGAATACCTCCAGCGAGAGACTTACCTGAATCTGTTTCCATTCTGGATACCCCCAGGCCTAATACTAGGTCCCAGACCTCCCAAGTTAGGGGTGGACAGGACCCCCAACCAGAGGAAGAAAGAGGAGAACTTGAATGGTTATGGCCTTCCTCAACCCCAGGAAGTTCCGCCATAGATCTTCCACCTACTGAAGATGTGGAAGATAACACATTGAACCCAGAAGCCACAGAGTTTGTGCCATTCAGTGATGTGCCTGAGTGCTGGGAAGACATCCCTGGTCTCTACCCAGAACAAGAAGAAGATGTTCCAGAACCAGAGATGTTGCCAGAATGTGTTCCTGAAGAAGTTCCAAGAGAACAGAGAACTCGCAGGAGTGTGAAGCCTCCCAAGAAGTTAACTTACCCCAAGATGGGAGAAAGTTCAGAGGACTCTGTTACTACAGCAAGGAGAAGTGCTGAAAGCCCTGACCCTTCCGCTGTTCATTTAGTGGAGGGCAACCCCAGCTCACTCTCTGGCACAGTTAAGCAGGTTGCACACACTGAAGTGACCTGTAGACAGGACAGCTCCCCATCTTATGCCAATTGGTGGGAAGCTCCTCTGTCCAAATTATGTGAAAATGTTGTTCCCGAGAAAGTTTGTAGTTTGAACACTATCTTTGGGGACCAAAGATTTAAAGTGGGGGGAGTGTGTAGCGGGGTTCTACCCCTTTTATGCTTAGAGACTACATCTCCCAGAATTCCCCAGGCCCCAGGGCTGCTGACTTCCGCCCGGGAGGCTGCTGGGGGAGATTATAAAAGGGAAGAGCGGAGACCGCCTCTTCCTCTTGGGACACTTCCTCTTCTGAGGCCGGACAGGACTGGCCTGCCTCTGCTGACAGAGCGTGTGACGCGGAGACTGCAGCCAGCGGAGACACCTGTGCGGACCGGAGCTGAAGGCCTGAAGCCTGGGCCTTGCAGCCGATGGAGTGAGACTCTCACCCCTCAGAGTCCACAGCAGCGGAGCGGAGACTTCCCCTTACTGTCGGTCGGACGGAGCTGATGACCGGAGTGCAGGGCTGTGACTGAGGAGACCGGACGCCGCCATTGAAGAGACCAGAGCCGCCATTAGAGGGACCGGATCGGAGGACGGTACCCCAAGGATTGGTGAGAGAGCCTGTAGGCTCAATCCTGCATTGACACACAAGTTTTATGCCTATTGAACTGCCTAGGCGCAATTTACCTCAGAGCAGCAATGTTACTTTTTGTGGATTACAAATGACACCATTTAAAGCTACATGTGCACCACCTCTACAGATTTATTGCCGGTGAAGAACACTGTACTAGTACAAGGACTGAGCTCTATTACTAGGGATCAGGCCTGGTCCGTTAGGTAGGCGCAGATAGATTTATTGCACCTCAGGGGTGCATAGCAGACGGTCGCCACGCTAGGCGTTCCGTTTCCCCACTGTTAGTTGAATACATATGTGTGTACATGTTAGAGTGCATATTGCAGGGACCTGCTAAAGTATTGTAAGATATATGTTCAAATGCATGTTGCTATTCTTTTTCCTTACTGCCAAAGTAAAGCCAGTTATTCTTATTTCAGCAGTCTGCTTGTGAGTTCATACCAATTACACTTAGAGTATAAGCTAAGTTTTATGTGCATAGGGACGTACCCCTTTACTAACTGTGCCAGAGCGGGTAGAGCCAAATTGCCGGGGGTTGGTGGAGCTGTACTCAGGGACCCAAAACAAACCAGCGGCTCTCTTAACTGGGGGTAGCGCTACATTCATTTTTCTTAGGGAAACTCTTCTTTCCCTGATCCTTCCTCTCAACTCACTGACTGTCTTGCGACTTTAAGGTTTTAAAGTCATGCGACACCTTGCTGAGCTTTGGGCCATTTTCCTGCGACCATTGTTTATAACGATCCTTCTCAGACCTCAGGAAATCTTCCCCAGAAATACCCTCCTGAACCTGTAGGGGGCCTAATTCTGCTGTATATTTTACCTCTCCTGTGTCAATCATACCATTCCCTATCTCATTACAATTTTCAGGGTTTGCTACAACCAGAGCAACTTGACCAAGATCTTCAGGTCTACCATTATTTTTGTTGTCACCCATGGTAATCAAACCATCAAAAATTGACAATGCGCTGCATTTTTCATCACGGTCAGAAATATCAATGCATTTGTCATATTTCATTTCACTCATGTTCGGCAGGGCAGTGTCTGGAGAGGAACTGCACCCAGCGGAGTGGTTGTCTACGGCAGCTTCACTATCCACCAACTCCACTGGCATGAGATCCTCTGCCAACAACTGTCCTGACTCCTGACCATCATCACATAGAACATTTGGACCTGTGAATACAATCACTTCATTTATTGCTGTGCCATCTGGCACTTCCACCAACACATTTGGCACGGCATTATCCATTATCACATCATTGGGCCCTTTGTGGATCACAGACATGACCTCTTCTGTGCGTTTGTCCTTATTTGGCGTTTCCATCTCATGAACACCATCATCTGCAGTAGCAAGTGCATCCTTGCATACAAGTTGCTCTGCAGGTCCTTCATCTGGCACTGCAGAAGTCATGTCTGCTTCACTTTTACCAACAGAGGCCTTTTCCAACAAAGCCAACAGGCTTTTTGTCCACCTGTCCCAGTCTGTTATCTCTGTCTTCCCAGAGGTACCACTCAGTACCGCTCCTACTGCACAAGGAGACCCAGAGGGACAGAGTGGTTCAGCAACAGACACATTGCACATATCACTTTGGTTCAAATAAGATTTTGGCACTACATTTTTAACCATAGCAGACTGCAATGCCACACCTTCACCACCTTGCTCTGGTGGCGCTTCATAAAACGCATTAGAGCTTTGATACCTGTCGTTGCTAGACTGCATTAACCCATTTCCACCATGAGTGTTTTCAAACATTTCAGTTTTAACATTTAACATCCTGTCATCACTATGTTCAGGTACCCTCTTATCCCTCAGAGCAGCACCAAAGTTGTCCCAGGCAACCTCCGGCTCCAAAACGCAGAGCTCCCTGGGGGTTTCTAGGGACACCTCTATGGCCTTCTTCACAGTTGCTAGGGGAAATAGCACATCTTTAACCGCATTCACAGCAAGGTTATCTCTAGTGAGCTGCACTAGCCCATTAGCAACTGGACCATTCACTTTAGCCAACACAATATTAGCAGTTTTACCCATCATATTGTCACATTCAAGTTTACCACTTACCTCCCCACTGGACAGGGCACTGCAGCGAGGCAAGTCCTTTTCCAAACAGACAGTGGATCTCCCATTTGGGGCCACTCCAGTGTGCACAGTCACATATTCAGCCTCTTCTATGCATTTACCAGCACCAGTCTTTTTCAACATCAACCCAGCGGTTCCAGCCATTATTTCATTAAAGACAGTCTTACCCACCGCAGTAGTAGGGGTCACCATCTTCATTTGAGTACGTTGTCTCACAAACCAGTCCTCTGCTGCACTTTTACTGGCCCACTCTCCCTGGGGGCCACCGGATGAAATTACAGCAGGCATCTCCAACTGTTTAGCACCCCCTGCCGACACAACAGGAAAATCCTCGTTGCCAGGGGTGACTGCAAACATATTTGCACAGGAATCTGGGCCTGGAGAAAAAGACCTTTGCTCAGGAACACCATCTCCAGTGGTATCCCATAACCATGGGCAAAAAAACATGTTGTGCCCCAGATGTCCACATTCCAGGCATGGTACTGGATGATTTTTTTTTCAGGTAACCTTCCTCCTGGTAATTTTGAAATGCATACGCATCTTTAGGTGGATGCTTAGCTACATATGCCCTGTAGCTCCTCCTTTCCTTTGGCAATCTTTCTCCCGTTGCCATGGGAGACCGCACTCTCCCAGCAGAGCTTTGCTGATTCTCCCAAACTCTTTGATGCATGACTCTCTGCAGGCAATACTTTTCTCATATGGTCTGCAGACTTGACATCACCGCTGTTGCTATGGGCAACCACATACCTCTCCAACTTCCGGTCAGGCTTTCGGTCTATGATGCGATGGAACTCTCCTCTAAGAAGGATTTCCTCTTTAAACTTGCGGTAGTCATCCTGGTCCCCGTCCATCAAATGGTAAACCGACCGGAACTCTATCCGTAATAAGGTTTGCAGCAGTTTTGGCCACCAGTCCCTAGGCCATTTTCTCTTTACAGCAACTTTTTCAAATCTTACAAGGAAGTCCCCAACCTCCTCTGTAGGCAGCATGGGTTGCATATAGTCAAAGGCCAAGATCTGAGCCCCTTGCACTGCGCCACACTCTTTGCGATTCCGCTTGAACCATTCATTCACTGTCTCACACATCACTGGCCCCTTTTGACTGGCCCTCCAAGGTGGAGACATCTTCTCAGGCCACGCTGAGCTCACTTCCCCTTTAACTTGATTTAACATGAACTTCTTGTGTTTTGACTGCCTCATCCTTGCAGTCACATGCACAGCAGCTTGTTATTACACAGTTCACAGCATAGAAAAAAAAAATAATTCTCACAGGTGCACTACCTGCACACAATGCAACACAGTCAATTGAATTCCTGCACAATGCAGTTTGCCTGGCTGCCACACACAGCTAGCAGCAGTTCCTGAAATGACTCACTACTGGCGCGGAGACCGGATTTCACCGTCTGTATGCCCGCATTCTCCACCACTTGTAACATC
Source organism: Lithobates sylvaticus (assembly GCA_028564925.1). Lineage (NCBI taxonomy): Eukaryota > Metazoa > Chordata > Amphibia > Anura > Ranidae > Lithobates > Lithobates sylvaticus. The sequence continues at coordinate 56,618,414 of CM053038.1, forward strand.
AGGGGATGTTTTAGCTTAAGGGTAGAGCTTACCAGTGAGCCGAGTCCACGCCAGATATGCCGATTTAAGGGCTTGTAGGCCCAATTTTATTAAAGAAAGAAAATGTCCATAAAACAGACGAGTTGCCCACACAGGGGTTTCAGCTTTCCACAGCAATAATGCAAGTCAAACCAAAAATACCAAGCCACCTGGCTCTCTTTAGCAGCACGGCTGCTCAGACTTGTGCTTCAGCCCTCTCGGCTCTTTAACAGAGTTCCTGTACACGCAGTACCTCAGCACTCTTTTCCAGCTTCCTTTTCCAGCCCACAGACTTGGACCCTCTGTCTGCTCTGACAAACAGACCTGTGCAGACATGCACACTTCTCCCTTGCTTGCCTGGTCTCCTCGGGAGGGTGGAGCCCAGAACCATGGTCAGGTGTGTACAAATAGCCCAGCACACACACACCTGACCAGTCAGTATGCTGGTGGATCTCAAGATCTGGACCCAGGATTGGGGATTTCATCCCACCCAGATCGCTATGAAATCCCCGGGCTCCAGATCCCAAAACGGATTTTAGTAAACAATGAGGAAACTGAAAAGCCAGTTTCCTCCCAAATAAACAAATAAACTGGAGCCCCTCAACCTGCCTGGTTGAGAATCCTCCGTCCAAACACTGGTGGGGTACCTCACTACCACAATATATATATATATATATACACACACACACACACACACACACACACACACTGTTTTTGTGTTTTACTTTATTTTAGAGCAGAGATTATATATATATATATATATATATATATATATATATATATATATATATATATATATATATAAAATCTGCTTTGAAGTAAAAAAAAATAACAAGTGTATATGCTGACATCTCACCAAAGCCCCCCCAAAAAATAAAAAATAAATAAAAAAAGAATAAAAAATAAATTAGAAAGTGTAAAAAAATTTAATAAAAAAACTACTGACACCACTCTCCCCTGCCCTACAAACACCGTCCACTGCACCAACCCCCTCCCCCAAAAAGCATTGTGAAAAAATATTAAGAAACAAATTAAATTGTAAAAAAATAAATTATTAAAAATAAAAAAAAATACTGACACTTTCCACTGCCACATACCACCCACCCCGCTTCCCAAGAAGCACTGTGGAAAAAAGCGCCACCTCCCTGAAATTTGTTTTTGCAGGCTGGGATGTCTGACAATGAGTCCCAATGACACCAATGAAGTTGCACAATTCCTCTCAATGTAGTGGGGGATTGTTTACTCCCTCTGATGCTGGGACATTTTGTACTCCTGATGGTCCTTGGCTTAAAGGGTCAGTTTATAGATAAAAACAAAATTGTGCAGTTTTGACTAAAGTTGAATAATACCTTTGCTACAGGTGTAAGCCATTCACATACCTCTCTAAGCCTGACTGGAATACTCCCACTCCCAGGATGTTGCTAAGTGAGGCCTAGTCATCACTGCTCACCTCCGCCATCACAGGAGTGAGCTCTTTCTCTGATTCAAACCCCCTCACATACTCTTTCTCTCCCCTGATGCAGTAGCTCAGAGCTCACTCCTGTGGTGGTGGAGGTGAGCGGTAATGACTAAGCCATACATTGCAATATCCTGGGAGTATTCCAGTCAGGCTTCAGGATGTACATAAATGGCCTATACAGCAATGGCATTATTCAACTTTAGTCAGAGATGCAAAGTTTGTTTTGATCTACAGCAGGTATGACCAAAGTCCGGCCCGTGGTCCGGTTTTGAACGGCCAGCCTGGTTATTTGAACATGTATATCTTTTGTGGCCCCGACGATCTCCCAGTGCCGGTGTTCTGACACGAACAGTCTGGCTATCACCAAGTGTCCGATGTGTACTGCGCATGCGCAGCGCATGCGCAGTACGGAGCATAAGGATTTTCGGAAAATCTCCCAGAGTATGAACGGCGCCTGCGCCGTGAGTCGATGTGTAAGCCCCACCATCCAAGTGGACATAGGGCTACAGAAACTTAGAAACTCGCTGCGCTCGGCTCTTTTATATTCTAACTCTATGTCCACTTGGATGGTGGGGCTTGAAAGTGGACTCACGGCGCAGGCGCCGTTCATCTTCGGCAATTTTCGGAATCTGGGTGTCCTGTGTACTGCGCATGCACAGTACACAGTGGACACTTTGTGATGGGGGACAGTAAATGATAGTACACCGGGGCCACAAAAGATATATATAGGCTGGCTGCCTTGGAGGGAGGAGGCGGGACGAGTGCCGTGCACACAGGAGGAGTATTTCAGGTTTACATGGCAGCCTCTGAAATAGGAAGTGCCATTGGACGACTGTTCTGTCCATCTAAGGAGGCGGGACTTTCTCTTAAAGAGGCCGCTGTGTAAACAGGAGATTCTCATGTAGGATATCTTTGGTGCTCGTCCTGCCTCCTCCATGTCCCCTCCAAGGCTGCACTGATGGTAATGGTGAGTGCATTCCTGGCAATTGTGGGGCTGCATTCCTGGCAATGGTGAGCTAATTCCTAGCAATGGTGGCTGCATTCCTGGCAATGGTGGGGCTGCATTCCTGGCAATGGTAGGGCTACATTCCTGGCAATGGTGGGGCTGCATTCCTAGCAATGGTGGGTCTGCATTCCTGGCAATGGTGAGTGCATTCCTGGCAACGGTGAGTGCATTCCTGGCAATGGTGGGCTCTACATTCTTGGCAATGGTGGGCGCTGCATTCCTAGCAATGGTGGGCGCTGCATTCCTGGCAATTGTGGCTCTGCAGATGGGCACTGACCCTTATTTTGCTTCACAGTTCTTTATTTAAAATTTAAAAAAAAAATTCCTTAAACTTCCCTCTTAAAGTGAAGGTGCGTGCTATACGCCAGTAAATACGGTATATCCAAATAATACACCTGAGTTCATCTCTTCACCACAAACAGCCACAAAGGCAAGAGAATTCTTGTTGGGCAGTGTATTAGTGCTCGAACGAACACACTTAGAATGTCAGGCAAAATGGTCGGCCCTCGCGCATGTTCACTTCATCAAATCCGTCCCTCTTTGAAAAAAGTTTGGACACCCCTGATCTACAGACACCTCCTATCACTGCATAGGCAGTTTTTTGGGAAAGGCGAACTAACCCTTTAGGCTTGTGTAGCGCACTACTCCCTTGGGAGCTGCAAAGTTGTTCATTTTCCCACTGGCCATCCCAGACACCTGGAGCCTTACCCTTACCTCCTCTGACACTTCGGGTTTCATTTTTGTATTAACACAAACTCACTGTTTTATAAGTAAAGTAACAGATTAAGTTTACTGAAAAAAATGTGTATAAAAGTGATTGCAGCAACTTCACCGCTTCACCAACGTAGTGCAACAATACAGTGAATACTCACAACAGTTTGTACAAATAAGTTTGTCTCGAATAAGCCCAGAGAATGTGTCTCCAATTGGGACTAGTGCTCAGAGTGCTCTGGGCACCTTCCCACTTCCAGCACACTCTGGTGACTACAGAAATGCAAGGTGATAAATATAGTACAACACAACCACTAGGGAGCTCCCCCTACTTTAATAAGATGCAAGGCCTTGCAATGAGATATGCAGTCTTTGATCTTCTTTCTTCTGCTAGCTATTTGTGTTTGTAACAATTTGTAATCCAACAGTGGAATAACAAGGGTTAACTTGAGATGAATAGTGGGATTGTTCCTGTAGTGTGATCCACTTGTAATTACCTCTGGTGTAATTGCTTAAGAATAACACAGTGTTAAAGTGAAGTGAAGGATAGACTTGAGGCCTGCTTAAACTCAGTCTTTATTAGATTCTCCTTCGTGGGACTACAGGTCCCAGCAACACTGTGTTAAAGTCTAAGTGTATGCAAGTGCGTAAGAAACTGTGGGCAACAGCCCTCTCACCATATGTCCTACCCAGCATGCAATTCAGTACAGGGTGATCATGGGTAGGTCACCTGGCATTCTGGGTAGGTAGGTCATAACAAAATATAAACAGTCACTTCCTGATGATTTTCTTTTCTATAGCACTAGAAACATATCAGAGTCTATTTCATGTATTGGTCACTAGATGGCGCAAAAATACTAAGCTATAACACTGCTCATAGACTTTCATTATAAAGCATTAATAGGCAAAATTACCAGTGCTACACTTGGTTTACACAGTCACTGCCGCGACTTCAAAGACTTTGAGGAGTAGTTCACATTGGAGGCTGGTTTGAAAGTTTAAGGTTCAGCTGAACTCACACGATTTCAAACCCGCATTTCATTGCGAGATCGGGGGCGATTTGAAAGACATCTGTGCGGGTTCATGCACAAATGTCTGTTAAAATCGCCCCCCAAGTCACCAAAAGTAGTGCAGGAACAACTTTTGGAAATCAGTGCGGTGCCGCAGTCGACGTTGCACCGATTCGGATGGTGTCGTTGCCGGCAACAGGCTGCGATTTGACACGTTAAATCGCCCTAATGTGAATGGGGGATGAAGCCGACATGTCAGCTAGGGTTGCCACCTGTCCAGGAGTCACCCGGACAGTTCGGGTTTTGAATCATGTGTCCAGGTTTCAGTCCACCTGAAACCTGGACACATTATTCAGACCAGGCTGTGGCTCCCCAAGTAACTGACATAGTCATACACAAATCTTTTGCCGCTGTGGGCGGCTGTTTGGGGGCAGGTTTGGCAACACTGAAGAGTGGGGTGATGATGTCAGCAAGAGCAATTTGGCCACACCCACTGGGGCACCCTGTGCGCTACATTACTACCCTCCTTGGGGCACCCAAATGTGTCCCAGGTCTTTTATAATCCTAAAGTTCTTTATTAGAAGTCAATGCAAGTTGTGCCGAAGTCGCACCAAAGGACACCTGATGTATGGAGGGGCTCCGCTGGGGACACCTAATGTATGGAGGGGCTCCGCTGGGGACACCTGATGTATGGAGGGGCTCCGCTGGGGACACCTGATGTATGGAGGGGCTCCGCTGGGGACACCTGATGTAAGGAGGGGCTTCGCTGGGGACACCTGATGTATGGAGGGGCTCCGCTGGGGACACCTGATGTATGGAGGGGCTCCGCTGGGGACACCTGATGTAAGGAGGGGCTCCGCTGGGGACACCCGATGTAAGGAGGGGCTCCGCTGGGGACACCTAATGTATGGAGGGGCTCCGCTGGGGACACCTGATGTATGGAGGGGCTCCGCTGGGGACACCTAATGTATGGAGGGGCTCCGCTGGGGACACCTGATGTATGGAGGGGCTCCGCTGGGGACACCTGATGTATGGAGGGGCTCCGCTGGGGACACCTGATGTAAGAGGGGCTCCGCTGGGGACACCTAATGTATGGAGGGGCTCCGCTGGGGACACCTGATGTAAGAAGGGGCTCCGCTGGGGACACCTGATGTAAGGAGGGGCTCCGCTGGGGACCCCTAATGTATGGAGGGGCTCCGCTGGGGACACCTAATGTATGGAGGGGCTCCGCTGGGGACACCTGATGTATGGAGGGGCTCCGCTGGGGACACCTGATGTATGGAGGGGCTCCGCTGGGGACACTGGATGTATGGAGGGGCTCCGCTGGGGACACCTGATGTAAGGAGGGGCTCCGCTGGGGACACCCGATGTAAGGAGGGGCTCCGCTGGGGACACCTAATGTATGGAGGGGCTCCGCTGGGGACACCTAATGTATGGAGGGGCTCCGCTGGGGACACCTGATGTATGGAGGGGCTCCGCTGGGGACACCTGATGTATGGAGGGGCTCCGCTGGGGACACCTGATGTATGGAGGGGCTCCGCTGGGGACACTGGATGTATGGAGGGGATCCGCTGGGGACACTGGATGTATGGAGGGGCTCTGCTGGGGACACTGGATGTATAGAGGGGCTCTGCTGGGGAAACTGGATGTATAGAGGGGCTCCGCTGGGGACACTGGATGTATGGAGGGGCTCCGCTGGGGACACCTGATGTATGGAGGGGCATCCACTGGGGACAACGGATGTATGGAGGGGGCTCCGCTGGGGACACTGGATGTATGGAGGGGCTCCGCTGGGGACACTGGATGTATGGAGGGGCTCCGCTGGGGACACTGGATGTATGGAGGGGCTCCGCTGGGGACACTGGATGTATGGAGGGGCTCCGCTGGGGACACTGGATGTAAGGAGGGGCTCCGCTTTGGACACTGGATGTATGGAGGGGCTCCGCTGGGGACACTGGATGTAAGGAGGGGCTCCGCTGGGGACACCTGATGTAAGGCGGGGCTCCGCTGGGGACACCTGATGTATGGAGGGGCTCCGCTGGGGACACCTGATGTAAGGAGGGGCTCCGCTGGGGACACTGGATGTATGGAGGGGCTCCGCTAGGGACACCTGATGTAAGGAGGGGCTCCGCTGGGGACACCTGATGTAAGGAGGGGCTCCGCTGAGGACACCCGATGTAAGGAGGGGCTCCGCTGGGGACACCTGATGTAAGGAGGGGCTCCACTGGGGACACCTGATGTAAGGAGGGGCTCCACTGGGGACACTGGATGTATGGAGGGGCTCCGCTGGGGACACCTGATGTAAGGAGGGGGCTCCGCTGGGGACACCTGATGTATGGAGGGGCTCCGCTGGGGACACCTGATGTATGGAGGGGCTCCTCTGGGGACACCTGATGTATGGAGGGGCTCCGCTGGGGACACCTGATGTAAGGAGGGGCTCCGCTGGGGACACTGGATGTATGGAGGGGCTCCGCTGGGGACACCTGATGTATGGAGGGGCTCCGCTGGGGACACCTGATGTATGGAGGGGCTCTGCTGGGGACACCTGATGTAAGGAGGGGCTCCGCTGGGGACACTGGATGTATGGAGGGGCTCCGCTGGGGACACCTGATGTAAGAAGGGGCTCCGCTGGGGACACCTGATGTAAGGAGGGGCTCCGCTGGGGACACCTAATGTAAGGAGGGGCTCCGCTGGGGACACCTAATGTATGGAGGGGCTCCGCTGGGGACACCTAATGTATGGAGGGGCTCCGCTGGGGACACCTGATGTATGGAGGGGCTCCGCTGGGGACACCTGATGTATGGAGGGGCTCCGCTGGGGACACCTGATGTAAGGAGGGGCTCCGCTGGGGACACTGGATGTATGGAGGGGCTCTTCTGGGGACACTGGATGTATAGAGGGGCTCTGCTGGGGAAACTGGATGTATAGAGGGGCTCCGCTGGGGACACTGGATGTAAGGAGGGGCTCCGCTGGGGACACCTGATGTATGGAGGGGCATCCGCTGGGGACACTGGATGTATGGAGGGGCTCCGCTGGGGACACTGGATGTATGGAGGGGCTCCGCTGGGGACACTGGATGTATGGAGGGGCTCCGCTGGGGACACTGGATGTATGGAGGGGCTCCGCTGGGGACACTGGATGTATGGAGGGGCTCCGCTGGGGACACTGGATGTAAGGAGGGGCTCCGATTTGGACACTGGATGTATGGAGGGGCTCCGCTGGGGACACTGGATGTAAGGAGGGGCTCCGCTGGGGACACCTGATGTAAGGCGGGGCTCCGCTGGGGACACCTGATGTATGAAGGGGCATCCGCTGGGGACACCTGATGTATGGAGGGGCTCTGCTGGGGACACTGGATGTATGGAGGGGCTCCGCTGGGGACACTGGATGTATGGAGGGGCTCCGCTGGGGACACTGGATGTATGGAGCGGCTCCGCTGGGGAAACTGGATGTATGGAGGGGCTCCGCTGGGGACACCTGATGTAAAGAGGGGCTCCGCTGGGGACATTGGATGTAAGGAGGGGCTCCGCTGGGGACACTGGATGTATGGAGGGGCTCTGCTGGGGACACTGGATGTATGGAGGGGCTCAGCTGGAGACACCTGATGATTAAGTTGGGGAAGATCGGTGTGGATAATGTGGAGTAGATATAAAGCAGCCCTGGGAGGTTAGGTTTGGGGAGTTATGTGCGGCTGAAGAAGACCCTGGGAAAGGCTACCTGAGAAATGTACTAAGGACAGAGCTGAGCCCACAGAATGTTCTCTTTTGTTTACAAAGCTGGATAACAAGGCATCCCTGGGAGGTTAGGTTATGGAAGTTTGATGGAGCTGATGTGGAGGAAATATAAGTCATCCCAGGGAGGTTAGGCTGGGAGAGTAAGGTGTTGCAGATGCCCAAAAGATAAAGGGAAATTCCTACTGAAGAAGGTCTCACCAATTTCCAATGACTGTGTTGCTCTCACCTAAATACCCCTCATCCCAACCCCCTAGTGCTCCAATTAAACTTTGTGTACCGGACAGGAATGACACTTTACTGGCTTTCTACAAACCTCACCGACACTGAAAGTACAGATTCCTCCTCACAGTTACTGAAAGATCAAGCGTCCCCTTATAGGGGAGCCTTATGCCCCATACACACGAGCGGAATTTCCGTCAGAAAAATCTTGTATAGTTTTTCCAACGGAATTCCGCTCAAGCTTGGCTTTGCATACACACGGTCACACAAAAGTTCGCTGAACTTTCGACCCGTCAAGAACGCCGTGACGTACAACACTACGACGAGCCGAGAAAATGGAGTTCAATGCTTCCGAGGATGCGTCAAATTGTTTCCAAGCATGCGTAGGAATTTTGCGCGTCGGAATTTGTACAGACGATCGGAATTTCCGATCAGAACTTTTTCCGACCGAAAAATAGAGAACCTGCTCTCAATCTTTTGCTGGCGGGAATTCCGCCAGCAAAAGTCCGATGGAGCATACACACGGTCGCATTTTCCGACCAAAAGCTCTCATCGGTCTTGTACGCGGCATTACAGTACAATCCCTGCACACTCCACGCTGAGTGCACCTCTTGCCCAGTGTGCACAGGGAAGGATGAAGCTTTTCCCAGGTTGGACAGATCAGCGCAAGCGAAGACACCATCTCTCTGCACAACACTAGCGCCACCTGCTGCCAGGATGCCATATTGCACATAGAAAAGACAGTATATAATTGAAGAGACCCTGTTAGGGAAGCAAGGTGCAGGCTCCAGAGATGTCATCATCTTCTTCTTGACTCTATAGAGAGTCGTTGATCTGGAACAAGCTCCCAGCCAGCTAAGTTTGAACGCCGCTCATGCATGCTTGCTTCAGGTCAATGACTATCTACATACTGAAGCCGGGAGATGAAGAACACTACCCCAAATCTTGCAGCCAGTAGTGGCGGCTCCCATATTTTTTCTTTCACTTGAATTTTATTAGAAATTATAAGAAACATAGACACTTACATGCAAGAAGAATGTACGATAACAAGCATAGGTTCAAAAGGAGTTTCTCTCTGCAAACATTGAACATTAAGCAATGATGTAATGATAAAGTAAATAACCAAACGACAATAAATTGTACGGTGGAGAAATATCAGAGCCATGCTTGAGATTGCAATATGCTTCATGTCCAAAGAAAGGGCCCTTCAGCTGGGGACGACAGAACTGAAGACAATACCAACGCCCATGAGACCAATAAAGGGTACCGCTCTTGCCTGTGGGCAAAGGGCCAATTCCAAGGCGGAGAGGATCAGAAGTAAGAGATGAAGGTGAGAGAGGAAAGAGAGAGAAGAAAAAAAAAAGGGGGGGGGGAGGCCATCCCTGTATTGGAGGCTCGCTACAGAAATATTAATGCACTGTTATAGATTACAGTTCCAGGAGGCACGTAGATGGTAAAGGGGTACCCAGCTGCCATTGCTGACATCGCTCCTGAAAATGCTTGCGGTCTGGTTAATCCTCTGGTTTCGTGAGTCATAAACCCAAGATATGCAAGTGCTGACTTAGCAATGTAGAGAGTACTGCAGCCAAACATAGCTAAGGAGGTGGCATTGCCAGGAGCAAGACAGGGGTGCTGGTTCTGTATTTCCCTCTGTACAGGTGGTAAGGGGTCTCCGATTGGCGATTGACCATAGTCCTGGTTGTGCATCTGATCTGACTGGAAGGATGTGGATTGGCTGTAATAATGGAGCTGAGCTCCTGATGGAGATAAGATGTTCTATTGTGCCAGGTGACCCGGGACCCTCAGCCTTCCCACTTCTCGCCATACTGCCGGTCACGGCATTGTACACGAAGGACAATAGCCGACCATCCAAATTGAAACAGAGAAACACAAATATTGCTCCATAAATTTGGAATTTTAGAGGTACAACATGAGGCGGACAAGAATTATAAAAACATAAAAAAGTTATAAAAAGTTTATTATATCCAATAAAATAACATATAAATAGGTAAAACCCCTGTAAAGGGTAAATACATAAATAACACCCTATAAAAAAACGAGACTAGATATCTGCCCCCTGTAATAGTCACAAAATCTAAATTTTTATCCGATGTATGACAAGGCATTGTTTCCGGATTGACTATCAACGCGTTTTGCAGCGAACACCACTTCTTCAGACTTTGATATTGCTATTTTCTCATAGTAGCTGTGCGCTAAGAGGTTTTTGGGGCGGGAAACTACAACACCCAGGATCCACCGGGGGGCGCAGGCAGATTGTTGGAGAACTAGGCCAATCTACAACATCCAACAACCTTGCAAATGACCATACATACAAAGATTATACATTGAGGACCCTATCAAGGAATCGTCATTAAAAAAAAAGAGGAAGGGCCAAAATACCACACAGATAAATCCTAAGAGAAGTAAAAACGTAAGGCGTCAAGAAAAGTTTTATTCATCCACCATATATTAGGAGCCCAGGACCTCTTTGTCTGCCTCCAGTTTTACCTCTAAAAAAATCCAACTTTATGGAGCAACACTTGTGTTTCTCTATTTTTCTTTGGTATATGTAACCGGATACGGTAGAGTGGAAGTCTAAGTCGGATTTTGGTGATGATTAGCTGACCATCTACATCTTGGTGGAGTCAATGTCTGCATGTATGGCCTCGCCCCAAATGTCTGGATGTAAAAGCTCTCCCCCCTTTATTCTAGATATATCAGACCATGCTCAGCATACGTCATTGCTGGAAGCGGGGGGATACCACGCGTGGTGGGACGGCAGCCATCTTGTGGGTTGCTAGGGTGCAGGTGGACTGGTGACTGCTCAAGGTGTATGTCAGACATTTGATCTCGTCGCGTAGTCTGCGGATATCTCTGCGCAGCACCGCGTTCACGCGTTCCAGGTTCTCGCTCTCCTGCAGGGAGACAAAATGACAGATCAGAATGGCAAAAATAAATGCGGTCTACTGTCTGCGCAACAACGGGTGTGAGAAGCCTGAGATGGAAGGTGCCATCCTGTGCCATGCCCAGCAGGGGACATCTGGGCTTCTTACACCAAGCAGGTTCAGCTAGAGTTGCCACCTCATCCCTTTAAACCCAAACACATATGAATTACACAGGTTCTGAGGCTAGTTTAATTCAGATAAGGCACCACGTGACTTTAATTACCACCTTAATCAGCCACAGAACCTTAATTAACCACCTCAATACACTGCATTTTCACCCCCTTCCTGCCCAAGCCATTTTTCAGCTTTCAGCGCTGTCACACTTTGAATGACAATTGCGCGGTCATACATGCTGTAACCAGATGAAATTGTTATCATTTTGTCCCCACAAATAGAGCTTTATTTTGGTGGTATTTGATCACCTCTGCAGTTTTTATTTTTAAACTATAAACAAAAGAAGAGGGACAAGTTTGAAAAAAATATATATATTTTTTAATTTTTGCTATACTAAATATCCCCAAAAAATACATAAAAAAACATTTTTTTCCCTCAGTTTAGGCCGATACGTATTCTTCTACATATTTTTGGTAAAAAAAATTCGCAATAAGCGTATATTGATTGGTTTGCACAAAAGTTATAGCGCCTACAAAATAGAGGATAGTTTTATAGCATTTTTATTATTATTATTTTTTTTAACTAGTAATGGCGGCGATCTGCGATTTTTATTGTGACTGCGATATTGCGGTGGACATATCGGACACTTTTGAGACATTTTTGGGACCATTCACATTTATACAGCGATCCATGCTATAAAAATGAATTGATTACTGTATAAATGTGACTGGCAGGGAAGGGGTTAACCACTAGGGGGCACTGAAGGGGTTAATATGTTCCCTGGGAGTGATTCTAACTGTGGGGGGAGGGGGTTCACAAGGGGAGGAGGCCAATCAGTGTTTCTCTGTACCAAGAACCAGTGATGTAAGTAACTGAGTTAAAATAAACTGAGTTACCTAACGCAGTTACTTTAGAGGGTAACGAGTAATCTAACTGATTACTTTTCCCCTCATGGTAACTCAGTTACCATTACTTTGGCTTAGTTACCCCAATTACATCTACCGCCACTAGATGGCAGTAGTGTAATTCCGGTGTCCTGCCGAAAAAGTTCCCCCGCCGTATAAGGACCCCCTGTACTGCGCAGGCGCAGGTCTTGCGCAGTACGAAGGACTACGGAGCTTCCGAAAATTGCTGAACCTAAACAGCTCTGAGTGAACTCTACACCGCGCAGGCGCAGTTAACATGTAATTGTACGAGGCGATGCGGCACGCTCCTGATGCTCGTGCTACTCTGCAAGGGGCGTCTATCGTGTAAGTAAGGGGCGGGTCTAGTATTACTGTAACCAAGGGGCGCATTTATTATTATTATTGTCATATATCGAGCTCTGCCCATTCATTTAACATTCGCCCTCTTCTGTAGCCATCCGCCCCTTATACGATATAATAATAATAGACCCACCACTTGCTTACACGCTATAACAGATCTGCCCCTTGGTTAGAGTAATAATAGAGCAGCCCCTTGGTTACACAATATATAACAATAATAATAAATGCGCCCCTTAGTTACACGTATATATTATTTAAAAAAAAAGTCGGTTACTTTGCTGAGTAACTAATTACTTTTCCAATGTAGTAACTGAGTTACTAACGCAATTACTTTTTGGGAGAAGTAATTTGTAACTTAACTAATTACTTTTTTAAAGTAAGACGACCAACACTGCCGAGAACACACCCTCGGTCTCCTCTCCTCTGACAGGACCGTGGAATCTGTGTGTTTACATACATAGATCCACAGTCCTGCTGTGTTACCAGGCAATCGCGGGTGCCCGGCGGACATCGCGGCCGCCGGGCATGCGCATCGGGTGCCCAGTGACACGGCGCGTGCTCCCTGGAGGGCCGGGAAGGGGAGGGCATCATATGACGCCCTCCCGCCACGAGAGCTGCGCCGCCTCACCGTCAATTGACAGCCGGCGGTTGCTAAGCAATTAATATATGTTTGGGTTTAAAGGGATGAGGTGGCAACCCTACTCTCCAGACTAGAGGAGATCAGAATAGAGCAGCTTCCATCCAAGCCTTTGCACACAATTTTACTACCGATGGAGGGGAGTACAAACATTGGAGTTATCCTCACCTGTTTGATACAGTATTGGGCAGTAATTATGCAGCCCAATATTCTAAATATTCTAACATTTACCTTCCGTTTAACTACCATTTTAGAGATGCAGTTTTAATATGATTCTAATGCATTTTTTGCCTAAAATAGATAAGAATATTCCTCTTTGTCTCTGGTTTTGATCTAACAACGTAATTGTTTATTTATGCGGCGACGCTCAATGCCTTGTAATTCACGGCCCTGAAAGCGAGGCTTGAACCACATTGGTTTTCATCCTTTGGTTCGTATTGTTCTGTGCCCTTTTGGTGGTGACCGGAAGTAAAGGCTGATAGACTTAGTCCCTGCGCCATTTTGGTGGTGACCGGAAGTAAAGGCTGATAGACTTAGTCCCTGCGCCATTTTGGTAGCGCCCCGGAAATGTACATCCGTCCATTGGCAGGAGGGTGACTATCGTGCAGCGGCGTGATACACGAGTTATGACCGCTTCCTCTGCATGTCACATTGCAGTGACGCTCTTTACATGGTACCTCCAGCGGTAATGTATTTTTGGTTATATGCGGACTGCGCGCCCTTACATTTTATCTCAAAACAAGATGTGGACTTCATACTAGCGATATTAACATATGTCAGTGTGAGGCGGGCAGCGCACGCCTCAGCCCCATGTTGGCCACGACCGGAAGTTAGTAAAATTGTATTCAATTGCCCGAGAGCTGTTGCTCATTAAGGGGTACACAATACTGTATATATACGCAGGGGACAGCCACCCCACATGATGTCTTATTAGACGAAACGCGTTGAGCGTGCTCTGCTGATGCCACTGCGTCACATTCCATACTTTTTATTACAAAGCGCTTTTTAGCTTCACCAAATGTGAGTGTTCCCTTTTTATATACAATAAATGTTTTCATATTAAAATGGAATCGCACTGTGTGTGTGGCCTATTCCTTCTTCTTCCTTCTTCTTCCTATAAAACACACCATTTGGGAGAAATTTTCTGATCTATCCTTTGGCCATCATCCCTCCGGTGGGCATTCACTTGGAAGTAGTGCTGTCAAGGACCATACAAGTTTTACCCCCAACTGGATGCTGTATGTGCCGATGAAAGATTCCCCTGGGTGTATTACACCACAAGCTTTACTGACCCATTATGCCGCATACACACGATTGGACTTTCCGGCAGACTTGGTCCCTTAGGTCGCTTGGTCCCAAGCGCAGAGAAGAACCAGAGACCGGGAGAAGAGGCGGGAGAGCGTGAGAAGTCGGAAAAGAGACCCCAGAAGTCAGAAGAAGACCCCCGGGTTTGACTAATAAATTAGTTTAAAAACCTGTCTAGTGTGTTTTTTTATTGACACTTTTTTCCCTCAGGTGAATGGGTAGGGGTACGATGTACCCCATACTCATTCACATAGGGTGGGGGGCCGGGATCTGGGGGCCCCCTTATTAAAGGGGGTCCCGGATTCCGATAAGCCCCCCGCCCGCAGACCTTGACAACCAACGGCCAGGGTTGTCGGGAAGAGGCCCTTGTCATCAACATGGGGACAAGGTGCTTTGGGGTGGGGGGGGGAACAGGTTGCCCCCCCTTCCCCAAAGCACCCACCCCCCATGTTGAGGGCATGCGGCCTGGTACGGTTCAGGAGGGGGGGGGGCACTCGCTCGTCCAAACCCCCTTTCCTGACCGGCCGGGCTGCATGCTCGAATAAGGGTCTGGTATGGACTTTGGGGGGACCTCCACGCCATTTTTTCGGCGTAGGGGGTTACCCTTAAAATCCATACCAGACCTAAGGGACATTGTTGCCTATCTCTCGCGTTTGCTGCAATAGGAAAATGTGTTTTTCCTATTGCAGCAAGAGCGAGATGTACAGTATCCTGCAGCCGAGAACCAGCACGATCACATTCTCGCGGGCAGGTGCTGTAGTTGCCGTTGCGTCGTAGTTGGTCCGTCGGACCAGCATACAGACGAGCGGACTTCCCGACTTTTTCCTCATAGGAACTGGGTCCGGCGGACTTTCGGCGGGAAGATTTAAAACATGTTTTATTTCTAGGTCTGTCGGACTTTTGGGAAGAAAAAGTCCGCTGGAGCCCACACATGATCGGAATGTCCGCCGGATTCCGGTCCGCCGGACCAAGTCTGCCGGAAAGTCCCATTGTGTGTATGGGGCATTAGGCGTACGCCTATTTGGGTTCAACTTTTCCGGTAAGCCTTATTTATATCGGTGGTGGATTATCTACTAAGTGTCTGCACCAAGCATTTACTTCAAGTCACCATGTTGTCATATATATTTGTTTATGGACTCTGATATCTATTCACAAATTTATATACATTACATTTTTTCACTATTGCAAGTTAATGTTTGTTCACTTCTGCCTATAAGACTATATGGGGATTGTACGACCTTTCCATTATAGAACGTAGATTTATTTGCTATTAGCACTTGTTTTATGCATATAAGGTTATTGTACTGAGTATGTAGTTATATCATTTTTTTTTTTTTTCACCCTACTGATATCACATCAGCGCTGCACTTTTTCTTACATATATCGTTTTTTTATATTCTGCAAATTGATCCTTTGTTGTGTCCGCTGCTATTATATTATTTAAAGAGACGGCGCGGTCTATCTGCTCCATATTTTTACAAAGCTGTTATCTGCCTCTCATCTTGTTTCCTCGCCATTTCCTGTTCCTGTCGGTAACGCGCATCGCACTCTACACCACACAGAACCATCGCTGCATAAATTCTAGTGATATCAGTTTCTACACTTCCCAGCACAAGTCACACACTATTATTAACCCCTTCACGCCTAAGGCCCCTTTCACCCTGGGGCGGGAGCCGCGGTGACGGTAAAGCAGCGCTATATTTAGCGCTGCTTTACCGTCGTTTTAGCCGCAGTATTCGGCCGCTCGCGGTGCGGTTTTACCCCCCGCAAGCGGCCGAAAAAAGGGTTAAAATCCCCCGCAGAGCGCCGCCGTAGGTATTGCCGCGGTATTACCGCGGTGTCCCATTCAAATCAATGGGTAGGAGCGGTATAGGAGCGGTGAATACACGGCTCCTATACCGCTCCAAAGATGCTGCTAGCAGGACTTTTTTGACCGTCCTGCTAGCGCACCGCTCCAGTGTGAAAGCCCGCCGGCTTTCACACTGGAGTGAATGGGGCCGGATTTTTTCAGGCGGTGTACAGACGCTATTTTTAGCGCTGTACCGCCTGAAAA
Source organism: Lithobates sylvaticus (assembly GCA_028564925.1). NCBI lineage: Eukaryota > Metazoa > Chordata > Amphibia > Anura > Ranidae > Lithobates > Lithobates sylvaticus. Next base: position 56,634,890 of record CM053038.1, read on the forward strand.
ACGCCCCCGTGTGAAAGGGGCCTAAGGGTAAAACAAATGTTAATGCCTTAGCACAATTGTGCAACTTTGACATGCGTTAGTAAAACCGTACGGATCATCACATGTACTTTGTGCATCCAGGTGGATTATACCGCAATTTTTTTTTTTTCAGGACAAATTGGGCTTTCATTTGGTAGTAAATGATTATGGATATCTCCTGATTTGTTTTTTTTTTATTATTATTATCAAAGGAAAACTGACCAAAAATAGTAAAAAAAAATATTTTCTTTTAAATTTAGCTGTACATTTCTTGTTACTACCATAACCTGCCACCAAAGAACAACCCAATGCAAACACTATGGGGGTTATTTACGAAAGTTCACTACAAGTTCAAACTACAAGTGCAAAGTTCACTTGAAATTGCACTTGGAAGGGCAGTCGCTGTAGATCCGAGGAGGACATGCAAGGAAAATAAAAAACAGCATTTTAGCTTGCACAAGATTGGATAATAAAATCAGCAGAGCTTCCCCTCATTTCAGATCTACCCCTCAGATTTACAACGACAGCACTTCCAAGTGCACTTTCCACCTGTAGTTTGCACTTGTAGTGAAAAGTGGATTTGCCTTACACGCACACAGTGATGGCACTAACGCCGTTAAAGCCGTTACTTTAGAGGGTAACGAGTAATCTAACTGATTACTCTTCCCCTCGCGGTAACGCCGTTCCCATTACTGGGGCGGCGTTACCGCAATTACCCGCCGCGATCGCGGAGCCGTCCGCGGCCTCGGCCTTAGGAAAGGCCTCGGCTTTGGCCTAGCTCCGGAGCGGCGGCCATCTTGGTGCACCCGTCGGCCGTTTACAATGTGATTGCTCCGTCAAATGACGGAGCGATCACTTGTGTAAACAAACCGGCTTCAAGATGACGCTGGTCTCCCCTCTGTGTACAGATCTGTACAGTGGAGGGGAGAGATCGGATGGCAGCAGCCATCCCTGCCAATACTGTGCAATACTCTGCAACACCCTGCCAATACTGTGCAATACTCTGCAACACCCTGCCAATACTGTGCAATACTCTGCAACACCCTGCCAATACTGTGCAATACTCTGCAACACCCTGCCAATACTGTGCAATACTCTGCAACACCCTGCCAATACTGTGCAATACTCTGCAACACCCTGTCAATACTGTGCAATACTCTGCAACACCCTGCCAATACTGTGCAATACTCTGCAACACCCTGCCAATACTGTGCAATACTCTGCAACACCCTGCCAATACTGTGCAATACTCTGCAACACCCTGCCAATACTGTGCAATACTCTGCAACACCCTGTCAATACTGTGCAATACTCTGCAACACCCTGCCAATACTGTGCAATACTCTGCAACACCCTGCCAATACTGTGCAATACTCTGCAACACCCTGCCAATACTGTGCAACACCCTGCCAATACTGTGCAATACTATGCAACACCCTGCCAATACTGTGCAATACTCTGCAACACCCTGCAATACTCTGCAACACCCCGCCATACTCTGCAACACCCCGCCATACTCTGCAACACCCCGCCATACCCCGCCATACTCTGCAACACCCTGCCATACTCTGCACCACCCCGCCATACCCCGCAATACACGGTAATACCCAGCCATACTCGGTGATACCCAGCCATACTCAGCTATACTCAGCCAATATTACAGTTGGGGAGATGACGTGGATATTACAGTGGGGGAGATTGTGGATATTACAGTGGGGACTATATGGTGGTGGAATTTTCAAAAGGTTTTTGCAAATTCAATTATTATTTGCTGATCCGAAAAATTATCCGATCCGTGACTCTGATCCGAGCAAAAACGATCCGATCCGTGAGTTTGGGGGGGACAGATGTACAGAGGGGGAACAGATATATGTGTGGGGGGGGGCAGACGTGTAGTGGGGTACAGAGGGGGAACAGATATATGTGTGTGTGGGGGGGGGAACAGACGTGCAGGGGGGTACAGAGGGGAAATAGACGTGCAGGGGGGAACGCGCCCCTTGCTTACAGTAATACAAGACCCGCCCCTAAGAATATTAAAAAAAAAAGTCAGTTACTTTGCTGAGTAACTAATTACTTTTCCAATGTAGTAACTGAGTTACTAACTCAATTACTTTTTTGGGAGAAGTAATTTGTAACTTAACTAATTACTTTTTTAAAGTAAGATGACCAACACTGCACGCACATGAACTTTAATGGCATCCCAGTCTTAGTCCGGAGGGTTCAATATTGAGTTGGCCCACCCTTTGCAGATATAACAGCTTCAACTCTTCTGGGAAGGCCGTCCACAAGGTTTAGGAGTGTCTATGGGAATGTTTGACCATTCTTCCAGAAGTGTATTTGTGAGGTCAGGCACTGATGTTGGACGAGAAGGCCTGACTCGCAGTCTCCACTCTAATTCATCCCAAAGGTGTTCTGTCGGGTTGAGGTCAGAACTCTGTGCAGGACAGTCAAGTTCCTCCACCCCAAACTCGCTCATCCATGTCTTTATGGACCTTGCTTTGTGCACTGGTCCAAATCCTTTGGTGGAGGGGGGATTATGGTGGGGGGGTTGTTTTTCAGGGGTTGGGCTTGGCCCCTTAGTTCCAGTGAAGGGAACTCTGGAAGAATGATCACATTTTCCCATAGACACACTCCTAAAACTCAATATTGGACCCCACGGACTAAGACTGGGATGCCATTAAAGTTCATGTAAAGGCAGGTGTCCCAATACTTTTGGTAATATAGTGAATGTTAGTTGGTCTTTGTCCTACCTAAAACACACCGACACTGATACTAATTAAAAAAAATAAAATAAAAAATCCTGCCCAAAATATACTAAGCCTGATCTTTGCCTCTTACTTGACCCAAACGGTAACCCTGGCACTGACCCTAGATATCCTTTTCTTTATTTTTTTATATTTATTTATTTATTTTACACACTTTTTTTTTTCTCCTCTCTGCAAGGAGAGACAAAGATGCAATGGGCCTTATTTACTAAAGGAAAATCCACTTTGCACTGCAAGTGCACTTGCTGGAGATCTGAAGGGGGCATGCAAGAAAAGAAAAAACAGCATTTTAAAATCAGCAGAGCTTCCCCTCATTTCAGATCTTCCCCTCATTTCAGATCTACAGCGACTGAACTTCCAAGTGCACTTGTAGTGCAATGTAAATCAGCCCCTTTGTAGCTTTCCTCTCCATTCACCGAGAGAGAAACACGGGGGGCGGGCTTCACAGTGACTGATCACTGCGGTAGCCAATCAGAGGAGTTCCGGGTCCCGATCGTTGGTGTGGGGCCCGTGGCTCTCTGTGAGACCCCAGTCATATCATTCTCTGCACCAGAGGAGCTTACACTCTAATGTCCCCACTACAGGCATACACTATTATTCATTTACATTTATATAGCTCTGACATATACTGTAGTGCTGTACAGGGAAGACTGAGCCAATCTCTGCACCAGAGGAGCTTACACTCTAATTGTGTCTATTTTCTGGATAAAGATTTCTCTGCTCCCCCTTTGTATCATAGGTGGAGCACAGAGGGAGGAGAGGGGGAGAACATACAGACTCCATGCAGACCGGATCTCAGCGCTGCATAGCTGTAAGCTAATTGGTGGATTGGCTCTCTATGGATTACACTATAAATTCAGCACTCACCACATGGAGAGTGTCTGCCTTCTGGGTCTGACGCTGGCGACTCTTTTGTGCCGCAATTCGGTTTTTCTCTCTCCTCTGAACTTTCTTCATATCATCTGAGGAGTCCTGAGGATGAGAATGGGGATACGAGAGAGAGAGGTGACACCAAAGGACAAACCATGACAGGCTCACAGCACACAAAACACACACACATGGTACCTGTCTATGGCTGGATGGAGAGCTGCTGTACCCGGCTTCATTGCTGTCTGAATCTGGCTGCATATTCTGGAGGTTAACTTTTCTTCTGTGTGTCCAGGGACAGGTCCTCTTCTACTGGTGTTTCACTTGGTGCCTTCTCGTTGCTCTCAGTGTCCGAGGACAGGTCCTCTTCCCTGTAGGGTGTCAGTGCCTTTCCTCGCTCTCAGTGTCCTCGAACAGGTCTTCCCCTGTAAGGTAACGGTTCCTCTCCTCGCTCTCAACTTCTGGGGACAGGTCTTCTTCCCCTGTAGGGTGTCAGTGCCTCTCCTCGCTCTCAGTGTCCAGGGACAGGTCTTCCACTGTAATGTGTCAGTTCCTCTCAACTTCTTGAGACAGGTCCTCTTCCCTGTAGGGTGTCAGTGCCTCTCCTCGCTCTCAGTGTCCAGGGACAGGTCTTCCACTGTAATGTGTCAGTTCCTCTCAACTTCTTGAGACAGGTCCTCTTCCCTGTAGGGTGTCAGTGTCTCTCCTCACTCTGTGTTGTGGACAGGTCCTCTTCCCTGTAGGGTGTCAGTGTCTCTCCTCACTCTGTGTTGTAGGGTGTCAGTGCCTTTCCTCAGGGTGTCAGTGCCTTTCCTCACCCTCAGTGTCCGGGACAGGTATTCCCCTGTAATGTGTTGGTTCCTCTCCTTGCTCTCAACTTCTGGGGACAGGTCTACTTCCCCTGTAGGGTGTCAGAGCCTCTTGTCACTCTCGGTGTCGTGGACAGGTCTTCTTCCCCTTTAGGGTTTCAGTGCCTCTCCTCCCTCTCAGTTTCTGGGGACAGGTCTTCTTCCCCTGTAGGGTGTCAGTGCCTCTCCCCACTCTGTGTTGTGGACAGGTACTCTTCTCCCGTAGGATATCAGTGCTTCTCCTCGATGTCAGTATCCAAGGACAGGTCTTCTTCCCCTGTAGGGTGTCAGTGTCTCTCCTGGCTCTCAGTTTCTGGGGACAGGTATTCTTACCCTGTAGGGTGTCAGTGCCTCTTCCCACTCTCAGTATTGTGGACAGGTACTCTTCTCCCTTAGGATATCAGTGCCTCTCCCCGCTCTCAGTGTTGTGGACAGGTACTCTTCTCCCTTAGGATATCAGTGCCTCTCTTCGCTCATAGTATCCAGGGACAGGTCTTCTTACCCTGTAGGGTGTCAGTGTCTCTCCTGGCTCTCAGTTTCTGGGGACAGGTCTTCTGTAGGGTGTCAGTGCCTCTCCTCGCTCTCAGTTTCTGGGGACAGGTCTTCTTCCCCTGTAGGGTGTCAGTGCCTCTCCCCACTCTGTGTTGTGGACAGGTACTCTTCTCCCTTAGGATATCAGTGCCTCTCTTCGCTCTCAGTATCCAGGGACAGCCCTTCTTTCCCTGTAGGGTGTCAGTGCCTCTCCTCACTTTCAGTGTCGAGGGCAGGTGCTCTTCCCCTGTAGAGTGTTAGTTTGTCTTCTCACTCTGTGTTGGAGGACAGGTTCTATTCCCCTGTAGGATGTCAATGTCTCTGGTAGGAGAGGTCCTATTCCCCTGCAGGATGTCAGTGCTCCCCTCCCCCGCCTCTCAGTGTCTCACTCCCATGACGCTGTCACCTCTCGGTGTGGTTTCGGGGTCGGTGGACCTGAGCTGGAAGTCACATGTGAAACGTCAGATTCTGTAGAAGTGGAGGTGGTGGTGAAGAGGCCCAGGAAAACCCCCGGGGGGGGGGGGGGGGGGGGAGATGTGCTGCGTGCACTCAGTGCTGGAGGGGGGGGGGGCAGGAAACAGTGTGACGCACTGACATCACTTTCCATCAGACACACGTGTGTGCGACTTCTCACCACAATTTCCATCGATGTCTCCACCTGACAAAAACAACTAATTATTGAGAACAAGAATGAGCAAAGCTGCCCTGTGAGCCCTCCGAGTGTCCCATCACACACCAGGCACCCTCTTCCCTGTGCAGCTCAGCCACAGAACCTTCCAGCTTCCTCCATCACTGATATTTTTACATAATAGAATAACAAAAGTTGTGTTGACTGTCACTTCAATTGTAGTATATTATAAAGCACTGCAAAAAAAAAAAAAAAGTGTTGTTATGAGACGACGTACAGTATCTCACAAAAGTAAGTACACCCCTCACATTTTTGTAAATATTTTTATATGTGACATCACTGAAGAAATTACACTTTGCTACAATGTAAGTGAGTGTACAGCTTGTATAACAGTGTAAATTTGCTGTCCCCTCAAAAATAACTCAACACACAGCCATTAATGTCTAAACCGCTGGCAACCAAAGTGAGTACACCCCTAAGTGAAAATGTCCAAATTGGGCCCAAAGTGTCAATATTTTGTGTGGCCGCCATTATTTTCCAGCACTGCCTTAACCCTCTTGGGCATGGAGGTCACCAGAGCTTCACAGGTTGTCACTGGAGTCCTCTTCCCCTCCTCCATGACGACATCACAGAGCTGGTGGATGTTGGAGACCTTGCGCTCCTCCACCTTCCATTTGAGGATGTCCCACAGATGGTCAATAGGGTTTTGGTCTGGAGACATGCTTGGCCAGTCCATCGCCTTTACCCTCAGCTTCTTTAGCAAGGCAGTGTTTATCTTGGAGGAGTGTTTGGGGTCATTATCATGTTGGAATACTGCCCTGCGGCCCAGTCTCCGAAGGGAGGGGATTATGCTCTGCTTCAGTATGTCACAGTACATGTTGGCATTCATGGTTCCCTCAATGATCTGTAACTCCCCAGTGCCGGCAGCACTCATGCAGCCCCAGACAATGACACTCCCACCACCATGCTTGTCTGTAGGCAAGACACACTTGTCTTTGTACTCCTCACCTGGTTGCCCCCACACACGCTTGTCACCATCTGACACCAAACCTAAGTTTATCTTGGTCTCATCAGACCACAGGACATGGTTCCAGTAATCCATGTCCTCAGTCTGCTTGTCTTCAGCAAACAGTTTGCAGACTTTCTTGTGTATCATCTTTAGAAGAGGCTTCCTTCTGGGACGACAGCCATGCAGACCAATTTGATGCAGTGTGCAGAGTATGGTCTGAGCACTGACATGCTGACCCCCCACCCCTTCAACCTCTGCAACAATGCTGGCAGCACTCATACGTCTATTTCCCAAAGACAACCTCTGGATATGACACTGAGCACGTGCACTCAACTTCTTTGGTGGACCATGGTGAGGCCTGTTCTGAGTGGAACCTGTCCGGTTAAACCGTTGTATGGTCTTGGCCACCGTGCTGCAGCTCAGTTTCAGGGTCCTGGCAATCTTCTTATAGCCTATGCCATCTTTATGTAGAGCAACAAATCTTTTTTCAGATCCTCAGAGAGTTCTTTGCCATGAGGTGCCACATTGAACTTCCAGTATGAGAGAGTGAGAGCGATAACACCAAAATTAACACACCTGCTCCCCATTCACACCTGAGACCTTGTAACATTAACGAGTCACATGACAGCGGGGAGGGAAAATGGCTAATTGGGCCCAATTTGGACATTTTCACTTAGGGGTGTACTCACTTTTGTTTCCAGCGGTTTAGACATTAATGGCTGTGTGTTGAGTTATTTTGAGGGGACAGCAAATTTACACTGTTATACAAGCTGTACACTCACTACTTTACTTTGTAGCAAAGTGTCATTTCTTCAGTGTTGTCACATGAAAAGATATAATAAAAAGACAAAAATGCTAGGGGTGTACTCACTTTTGTGAGATACTGTAAGTGTTCACCCCCATTTAGATTTTTCTGCATTTTGCAGTGTTACAATCTATCATTCTTGGAATTTTCTTCCCACTGAACTACACACAAGACAATCCAATGTTACATCAGAAATTATGTTACAAAGAAAAATCTGAAGAGTCGCACGGCCAAGGAAACAAAGGAGTGGCTCAAGAAGAAGCACATAAGGGTACTATCAGAAACCATGAATCAGACTGAGACAGAAGTGCAGTTAAATCTCACTTGTTTAATAATAATAATAAAAAAGGTAAACAGAGTAAACGTAGTCAAAACATAGCCAGAGTTCAGGAACCGGAACGGATAGTCAGACAAGCCAAAACGTCAGGGAGCCAGAGATGAGCGCCTCTAGAGATGTGACCAGGGCGAAGGCAGAGATCATCTGGGCTGGACGGCTTAAGTAGGCAGGACTGACGAGCAGGATATCATCAACAGGTGAGTCACTGTGGAGGGAAAGGAGCTGGCAATTAGCCGACAGCTGAGTGGCCAGCTCAGAGTAGGAAGGGCTGAGCCCAGCCCTGACAGGTACTGGAGTGCCTAGCCAGTCTCCAGACCTTAACCATTTCAATATCGGGCACTTAGACACCTTCCTGCCCAGGCCAATTTTCAGCTTTCAGAGCTGTCGCACTTTGAATGACAATTGCGCGGTCATACAACACTGTACCCAAACAAATTATTTATCATTTTGTTCCCACAAATAGAGCTTTCTTTTGGTGGTATTTGATCACCTCTGCGATTTCTATTTTTTGCGCAACAAATAAAAAAGACCGTAAATTTTGAAAAAAAAACAAGTTTTTCTTTGTTTCTGTTAAATTTTTTTGTAAATAAGTACGTTTTCTTCTTCAAAGACGGGCACTGATGAGGTGGCAGCATTGAGGTTGTACTGATGAGGTGGCACTGGTATGCGGCACTGATGGGTACTTATGGGTAGCACGGATGGGCACTGATAGGTGGGTACTGATGGGCACTGCTGGACACTGATGGGTGGCACTGATGAGCATCACTTATTTTATGTATTGCATGATGGTGTCAGTCAGTGCCCATTTGTGGGCACTGATTGGCACAGATTGGGCACATGTGGATGCCATCCACATGTTGCCCCCCTTCCTGGTGGTCCTGGGGGCTTCCTTGGTGGTCTAGTGCGGGCATCCGAGGGGGGTCTGCGCTGATAAACAATCAGCGCAGACCCCCCCTGTCAGGAGAGCTGCCGATCGGCTCCCCTCTACTCGCGTCTGTCAGAGTGAGGAAAAGCCGATCAACGGCTCTTCCTGTTGACATCGTGATCAGCCGTGATTGGACACGGCTGACCACGTGGTAGAGAGCCTCCGCCAGAGACTGACACACCGATCGCCACGTTGCCCGCCCCTACTGGCGTGCGGCGGCATGTTATCCTGAAGGACGTCATATGACGCACAGTCAGGATAACAGAACCCCTTCCCGGACGTCAATCTGCTATTGACCGGGCGGGAAGTGGTTAATCTAATAGAAAATATGTGGAGGGAGCTGAAGGTTCGAGTTACCAAACCTCAGCCTCAAAACCTTAACGACTTGGAGAAGATCTGCAGAGGAGTGGGACAAAACCTGGGGGCCAACTACAAGAAACGTCTGATCTCTGTGATTGCCAACAAGGGTTTTGCCACCAAGTACTAAGTCATGATTTGCGAAGGGGTCAAATACTTATTTCACTCATTAAAATGCAAATCAATTTATAACCTCTTTGAAATGCGTTTTTCTGGATATTTTTGTTGTTATTCTGTCTCTCGCTGTTAAAATAAACCGATCATTAAAATTATAGACTGATCATTTCTTTGTCAGTGGGCAAACGTACAAAATCAGAAGGGGGTCAAATACTTTTTTCCCCTCGCTGTATATCTGGCTGCCTCTCACAAAAGATCTCTCTAATCTCACTCTGGATTATTAGGTTTCAACTCACAGGGAACAGAACACCTGTAGATCAATTCTGATTTAGAAGTTTTTTTTTTTGTGTACCTATACATGTGTAATTTCCCTTCCCCCAACCCAGTCCGTCTCACAGATGTTGGTTTTCATGGTCAGTGTGATAAATCAATAAATAAAGTAATTATTGTCCTATTGATTAAAATTTTCACCAAGTAAGCTAATTGGGTAGTGTGTTACTCCAGTTATTGGGAATAATTTATTATATTAGTAGTGTGTCAACTCAATTAGGTTTAGATGAACCGTAATTATTCACTTACTTATTTAATACATTTAGGTTACGCAGTTGAAGTTCCTTTACACAGTGTGATAGGACCCAGGGCAAAGCTGCTGAACACTCTGCTATGTCATTAGTGGCTCACCCAGTACAGGCTCCAGTGTGTAGGAAGGCCAGTTAGCCCAACGCTACAGCAGCCCGCGCTGTGACTCCTGAGTCCCGCCGCTCCGTGACGTCACCGCGCACACCCCGCCCCCTGTCCAAGCCCTTGTTAAGCCTGCCCAACTCCCGAGTCCTGCCCGATGAGCCTGCCCGAGCCCAGCCTGCCGTTCCAAAGTTGGCGTGCGGCTATATTTTTTTTTAGGGGCAGACGCTGCGCCACCTGCAGATACCAGACCGGGATATGTGTTATAGCAAAAAGTAAGAAATATTGGTGTTTTTTTCCAAAATTTTCATTTTTTCCATTTATATAATAAAAAATAAAACACACAGGTTTTCTTCTCGATTTTACCATGTTAAGTAAATGGGAGCTTAGCTATGGGCGATAGCCATCAGGCTGACTCCTTGTATATGTGATCCTATTGCCGTCTTCTGATTATGCTGTCTTTTTTCTATGTGAAAATGCCAATAAATATATTTTCAACACTAAAAAATAAAACCCCAGAGGTGATCAAATACCACCAAAAGAAAGCTCTATTTGTGGGAAAAAAATTATATAAACGTTGTTTGGGTACAGCATTGCATGGCCAGGCAATTGCCCATTAACCACCTTCTTACTGGGCACTTAAACCCCCCTCCTGCCCAGACCAATTTTCAGCTTTCAGGGGGCGCTCAGGCCGCTCGTGAATGGGATGACGTCAATAGACGTAATCCCGGCAAGTTAGATCCGCGCTGTAGCCGTCATTCGGCTATAGCGCGGATCTCAGGTGGTTAAAGTGCCTCTGATTAAAGCGGAGTTCCACCCAAAAGTGGAACTTCGGCTTTGAGCACTCCTCATCCCCTGACATGCCACATTTGGCATGTAATTTTTTTTGGGGGGGGGGGGGGGGGGGAGTGTGTACCCTCTTTTTAGTGCGACTTCCTGTCTCACTTCCTCCTTCCTGTTCTCGGCCGCCTAGACGACTCCTCCTCTCGCCCTAGGTGGTCCCTCCCTGCCAACGATATTCTGGGACACAACACAGGTCCCAGAAGATTGTCTGGCCAATAGCAGAGTGCAGCGTGACTCGCGCATTTGCAGCGCGTGCCCGGCCGTGAAGCCGTAAGCTGTCACTGCCAGTTGCCCACAGTTGCTATGACGGCGCAGAGGAGAGGAGGGAGAGAGGCTCGGCTTATTAAAAGTCAGCAGCTGTGCTTCTTGTAGCTGCTGACTTTTGATCAACTAAAAAACGGGTGGAATTCCGCTTTCACGCCCAAATAAAAGTTCAGCTGTTCTAGTAGGTCTTTCCTGAAATTTTCTTAGTCGCATCCTATAGAAAAAGCCACGGTCCTTAGAGAGCTTACAAAGCATCAGAGGGATCTTATTGTTAAAAGGTATCAGTCAGGAGAAGGTACAAAAGAATTTCCAAGGCATTAGATATACCATGGAACACAGTGAAGACAGTCATCATCAAGTGGAGAAAATATGGCACAACAGTGACATTACCAAAGACGCCCCTCCAAAATTGATGAAAAGACAAGAAGAAAACTGGTCAGAGAGGCTGCCAAGAGGCCTACAGTAACAAAGCGGTTGTATACCCACACTTCCAAAAAAATAATAATAAAAAAAGTAAAAAAAAAAAACCCTGCAAGGCAAAGCCCCATACTAGCTTATTATGAAATACTTACCTTAGATCAAAGCCCCCGTCTCGCAGCCCGGTCCACGCCGAGGGAGCTGACATTTTGCCCTCTGCGTTTCTTCCGGGTTCGCGGCTCCGGCGCTGTGAGTGGCGATGGCGTCACTCCCGCGCGCGCACGCACAAGTCTTCTTCCCGGAAAGACGCTGCCAGACCTTCAGCCGAGAATTCACAGTGCTTGTGCTGTTGCTTGCAAAGGGAATATTCTCCTAAACCGTACAGGTTTAGGAGATATTAATTTTACCTACAGGTAAGCCTTATTATAGGCTTACCTGTAGGTAAAAATTACAAATTGGGGTATACAACCACTAAAGGAGCTGCAGGAATATCTGGCAAGTACTGGCTGTGTGGTACGTGCGACAACAATTATTATTATTATACAGGATTTATATAGCGCCAACAGTTTATGTAGCGCTTTGCAACTTGAGGGTAGACAGTACAAATACAGTAGGAATCAGAGGGCCCTGCTCCTTAGAGGTTACAATCTAATGCCGCGTACACACGGTCGGAATTCTCGTTGGAAAAATCTCTGATGGTTTTCCCGTCGGAATTCGGACGGAATTTCTCTCAAACTGTCTTGCCTACACACGGTCACACCAAATTCCGACGGTCAATAACACCGCGGCATACAACACGTTCGACTGCACTATAAAAGGGAAGTTTAATGCTTCCGAGCATGCGTCGAATTGTTTCCGAGCATGCGTCGGAATTTTGCGTGTCTGAATTGCATACACACGATCGGAAAATCCGATAGAATGTTTTTTCAGTCGGAAAAATTAAGAACAGGTTCTCAATCCAAAGTCCGTCGGAAATTCCGACAGAAAAATACCGATGGGCATACACACGGTCGGTAAATCCGATGAAAAGCTCTTATCGGACTGTTTCCATCGGAAATTCCAACCGCGTCAAGACCGCGTTATTACAAGAGGTAATAACTGTGGGCGATGTGCTGATTGAGAAGATATATGTACACAGTTAGGTGGGGGCCAGATGGGCTTCTCTGCAGAGATGAGTTTTCAGGGATCGTCTGAAAGTGGATAAAGTAGCAGAAAATCTGACAGATTGGGGTAGAGCATTCCAGAGGATGGGAGAGGCTCTGTAGAAGTCCTGAAGGCGAGCATGGGATGAGGTGACAAGGGAGTTTGAGAGCAGGAGGTCTTGGGAGGAGCGAAGAGAACTATTAGGTTGGTATTTGGAGACTAGGTTAGAGATGTAGCTGGGGGCCAGGTTGTGGATGGCTTTGTAAGTTATAGTTAGTAAGTGACACTGTAGGATAGGTAGGATGAAAACCAGCGAAGAGTACAGTCACGGGGACCAAAGGAGTGGAGTTTGTTGAGGCGGAGGGGGTAGTCCACTGTGTCAAAGGCAGCAGAGAGATCCAAGAGAAGTAGTACAGAATAGTGTCCACTGGTTTTAGCCATTAGTAGGTCATTTGAGAGTTTAAGGAGAGCAGTTTCTGGGGAGTGTTGAGGGCGAAATCCGGACTGAAGGGGATCAAGAAGTTTATTCATGGTCAGATGGTCGCTTAATCGGTTGTAGACCAGTCTTTCAAGAAGTTTGGAGAAGGCGAGTAAGTAGATGGGACGTAGGTTGTTAATATTGGTGGGGTCCAGTGAGGGCTTTTTAAGTATGGGGGTCACTAGGGCATGTTTTAGAGAGTTTGGGAAGATGCCACAAGAGAGGGAACAATCCCCTATGTTTGGGCAATGGGGTAGAGTGGCAAGATGGAAGCCTCTTCTTACTAAGGCAAACACTGTAAATACCTATGTACATGGGATTTTTTTTTTTTTTCGTTTTTTACTTTTAATGAATTTGCAAAGAATTTTAACTTTTTTCATGTTGTCATTATGGGGTATTTTATGTAGATTTTTGAGGAAAATAATTAATTTAATCCATTTAGGAATCATAACATGGAAAAAGTGAAGCACTGTGAATACTTTCCGGGTGTGCTGTATATTCTGCTGGTTAGAAAAGGTATTTAGCAGTTTATAATTACTAAAATAATTGCATTTCTGTGTACTGTGGGAGACCAGATATAGTAAATACAGGGTCCTGAGTTTAGTAACACTTTAACCACTTCCCGACCGGCGCGCGACGATGTACGTTGACAGAATGGCAAGGACAGGCATAAGGGCGTACAGGTACGTCCCTTTAAGAATGCCGCCGTGCCATCGTGTGCGTGCCGGTCGGGACCCCTGTGAGTCCGGCTGCGGGTCCCGCAGACTCGATCGCCGCAGGGATACCCGCGATCGTCACACGGGAAGGCTGAACGGGGAGATGCGGAAGTAAACAGCATCTCCCCGTTCTGCCTAGCAACAAGTGACACTAATCTCTGCTCCTTGGGATTGGAGCAGAGATCAGTGTTCACTAAAACACAGCCACACCCCCCACAGTTAGTAACACGCCCCTAGGAACACTTAACCCCTTCACTGCCAGTGTAATTTACACAGGAATCAGTACATTTAAATAGCACTGATTGCTGTATAAATGACAATGGTCCCAAAAATGTGTCACAAATGTCCGATGTGTCCGCCATAATGTCACATTCACAATAAAAATTGCTGATCGCCGCCATTACTAGTAAAAAAAAAAAATTATTAATAAAAATGCTATAAAATTATCCCCTATTTTGTGAACGCTATAACTCTTGCGTAAACCGATCAATAATCGCTTATTGCAATTTTTTTTACCAAAAATATGTAGAAGAATACGTATCGGCCTAAACTGAGGAAAAAAAAATTTTTAATATATTTTTTGGGGATATTTATTATAGCAAAAAGTAAAAAATATTGCATTTTTTTCAAAATTGTCGCTCTATTTTTGTTTATAGCGCAAAAAATAAAAACCGCAGAGGTGATCAAATACCACCAAAAGAAAGCTCTATTTGTGGGAAAAAAAGGACGTCAATCTTGTTTGGGAGTTACGTCGCGCGACCACGCAATTGTCAGTTAGAGCGACGCAGTGCCGAATCGCAAAAAGTGGTCTGGTCTTAAGCCAGCAAAATGGTCCGGTCTGAAAGTGGTTAAGGGGGTGGGCCACCAATGTACAGCCAATGGTGGGAAGGAGGGAGTGGAGACAACTTGGGGCTTTAGACGGGTCCTCTAATCTTTTCTTGGGAGTGCACCACTTACAGCATTCAATCTGGGGAACCTGTCACCAATGGCCATCCCAGGGGTATCTGGCAGATGCAGTTAGAGTTACAGTAAAACCTTGGATTTTTTTTTTTTTTGTAATCCAAAGCACTTGTATATCAAAGCGAGTTTCCCCATAAGAAATAATGGAAACTCAGATGATTTGTTCCACAACCATTTATTCATTGGTCCTTCAGTTTATAGTCCATAAAAAAGATTATAGCAGGTTATGTAACCATAAAACGTCCATCTACAAATGGAAGCCTCCACAAGGGGATTAGAAGCAAAATCCAGCAGGAGCTCCAGAGTATTAAAAGAGAAAGAGAGGCGCCTCTAAGTGTAGCAATATGGTTACATTTAATGAAGGTACAACATATAGCAACTCACATGGTTAATGATTTAACCACTTCAGCCCCCGACCAATTTGCAGCCAAAGGACCAGGCCCCTTTTTGCGATTCGGCACTGCGTCGCTTTAACTGACAATTGCGCGGTCGTGCGGCGTGGCTCACAAACAAAATTGGCTTCCTTTTTTTCCCACAAATAGTGCTTTTCTTTTGGTGGTATTTGATCGCCCCTGCGGTTTTTATTTTTTGCGCTATAAACTAAAATAGAGCGACAATTTTGAAAAAAATGCAATATTTTTTACTTTTTGCTATAATAAATATCCCCCCAAAATATATAAAAAAACATTTTTTTCCCTCAGTTTAGGCCAATACGTATTCTTCTACATATTTTTGGTAAAAGAAAAATCGCAATTAGCGATTATTGATTGGTTTGCGCAAAAGTTATAGCGTTTACAAAATAGGGGATAGTTTTATAGCATTTTTATTAATTTTTTTTTTTTACTAGTAATGGCGGCGATCAGCGATTTTTATTGTGACTGAGACATTATGGCGGACACATCGGACATTTTTGACACATTTTTGGGACCATTGTCATTTATACAGCAATCAATGCTATTTAAATGCATTGATTCCTGTATAAAGGACACTGGCAGTGAAAGAGTTAACCACTAGGGGGCAGGGAGGGGTTATGGTCTGTGATGTGTGTGTTTTTTTTTTTTACATTAGGGGGCGGGGCTGATGTCTGACGTCACTGATCGGCTTTCCCGATGACAGGGAAGAGCAGATCAGTGACAGGCAGTGTAGGTTTACACAGACCTCTCCCCGTTCTTCAGCTCTGTGACCCGATCGCGGGACACCAGCGGCGATCGGGTCCGCTGGTCCCGCGGCCGTGGTCACGGAGCTCCCGACCGAGGCGCGCGACCCACGGCTGGGCGCTCCCGACCGGGTCGCGAGCGCGCCGCCGGCAGTGCGCGACCCACAGCTGGGCTCTTCAAGGACCACGTACCGGTACGTGGTTTTGCCCAGCCGTGCCATTATGCCGATGTATATCGGCGTGAGGCGGTCAGGAAGCGGTTAAAGAGGCACATCTAAGTATGCAGGCATCCGGGGTAAAGCTGTCCACATAGACCATCCTCTGCACCGCCGGCTGTCACCGCTGTCAGTCTGCAATCGTGACTGGGAAGACTACCCTGCAGTAGAGCGATCTGAAAGGGAGGCTTGAACCACTCGTGGAGCGCAGAGTGGATAGGATGGTGTCAACGGCGGAGTGGGGAATGATGTCAGGGGTCTTCAAACTACGGCCCTCCAGTTGTTCAGGAACTACAATTCCCATCATGCCTAGTCATGTCTGTGAATGTCAGAGTTTGACAATGCCTCATGGGATGTGTAGTTCTGCAACAGCTGGAGGGCCGTAGTTTGAGGATCCCTGATCTATGTGGACAGCTTTACCCCGGATGCCTGCATACATAATGCATGAGAAGGTATGGAAGAGGATGCCATGTGCAACACAGACGGTTCTTCCTTCAGACACTGACAGATAAGGCTTGTTCCCTACCTTCACAGGTGTTGTAGTACCACAGATCAGTGCCAGTTATAATGCCGTAAAAAGTTCAACGATCTGGTAGATGGTCAAAAGAATCAGGATTGGCTAAACTGGTGGTTGGAGTTGCCCCAACTCTCTCAGCATATCACAAGCTGGTCAGACCTGCTGCAGAGCTGGCTATACTGCTTCCATCTGCCAGATCAAAAAAAAAAAAAAAACTTCCCAATCACTGACTGGCAGTGACAGACAGATTGGACAGGGAGGTCGTCATCCTACATTGCTGCTGGGCAGTTGCCAGATTACAACTGACATGTGTCACTCGCCATCATTATCTCACCGTTCTATTTTTGCCAACCCTCTCTTCAGCATGCTCAATGAATAACACATGGAAGAACTTGAAACACGCTGCAGTTCCTTGAAAAAGTATTCATACTAGGGCTGTTACGGATTAAAATTTTCGCGTTTGATTAATCGTTTTTTATTTTAATTTCGATTAATTATAATGCACATACAGATCCAACTACTTTTTAGCTGATCTGAAAGCTGAAAAAATGGCTTGGGCAGGAAGGGGGTGTTCGTGTCTGGTAGGCAAGTGGTTAAAGAAGTGGCTACAGATAGTGATTTAAAAAGGGGCTCTGATGTAAGGGAGAGAGACTCTGGGAACCCTGTTAGTGGAATGACTGTGGGGATCCTGATGTAAGGTAGGTGGTTTTGGAGACCCTGATGTAAGGGGGGGGGGTTGGAGACCCTGATGTAAGGGGGGGGGGTTTGGAGACCCTGATGTAAGGGGAGGGGGTTTTTTGGGGGACCTGAGGTAAGGCTGTAGAACCCCGGGAACCTTGATGTAAGAGGGGGGGGGACTAAGGATCATAGAAAGACAATGAAATGCATCCTAAGGCTGCATTCACACTGGCAAGTCCCCTTGCGATTCTCAGCGGGTAAGTGCAGTCAACAGCCCCGTTCACTATAATGAAAACAAGATAGAACAGCGCCAATCAGCAAAAAAGCTCTTTAAAAATGAAATGACATAGTATCACTTACATGGTGGGTCAGAGAGATGTGCATACAAGGTGGTTGTGGTCACATATGCGTTTCTGAGTCGCTGTGTACTCCTGTGGTGTTAAAGCGGAGTTCCACTCTAAAGTGGAACTTCCGCTTATCGGATTCCTCCCCCCTCCGGTGCCACAATTGGCACCTTTCAGGGGGGTGCAGATACCTGTATAATACAGGTATCTGCACCCACTTCCGGACGAGATATCCGGAGCTGCCCCGCCCATATCCGGAGATGCCCCGTTATGTCTTGGGAAACACAGTTCCCAGGACACAACGGGGACCAATAGAGACGGCGTGACTCGCACATGCACAGTAGGGAACCGGGCAGTGAAGACGTTGCGCCTTCACTTCCTGATTCCCTGACAGAGGATGGCGGCGGGGCAGCCAAGAGACGAGCGGTCGCTCGTCACATTCTGCCGACACCGCTGGAACCTGGAACAGGTAAGTGTCCATTTATTAAAAGTCAGCAGCTGCAGTATTTGTAGCTGCTGACTTAATATTTTTGGTGCGGGTGCAGCTCCGCTTTAATTGCAAGAAGCCGGGGGAGAACTCAGCTGTGTCCTGCGTCTCAGGGATGTACGAGGCGGCTCGTGGAGGCAGCGCGTGACGTAAGGCAAGCGGGGATACAACGCGTTTCTGAGCATGCGAGAGGTCCGTACGGCACCTGCGCGCTCCTTTGTCAAGTGTAGAGATAAGGGAACAGCAGGGAGAGGACGGCTCTTATATCATCACCCTCAAAAGAGATGAGGGAGTAGGCTGATTAGTGTTCAATAATGCGTGCAAACTAACGGCGCTATTAACCTAAAGGGTACTAGTGTAATAAGGGTAACACCGGCAGCTGGTGTTGCAGTGTTTTTCTTTCGTCTTCTTTTATAGATTATGTATATAGATTTATTATGCCCCTTTTACCCTATGCATACGTATTGACCTATTATTGATACTGGATTGTTCATATACGTTCTCTGATTGATTTTTTTATATATTGTGGGAGATAGCACGCAGTATGCAATTGATTTTTAATTTTGCGACAACTAATTAGCTATATAAATATTTGTATATTCATCTGTGAAAATTAATATTGTACTTATTTAGCTATTTATTTTTATTACCTTATGGTCTATTTGTATATATATATATATATATATATATATTTTTTTTTTTTATTCATTTTGATAGATTTTTTCCACTATGGATTTTATTAATGATATAGAGCTTCATAAATATGAAGTACTTGACAACCTATATACTAGTCTTCCATCTGACTTGTTTTTCCACTCCTCTAAGCTCACTAGAGCTGATCGTTATATCCTTTGTGGCAAATTTAAGAAACTAGAGAGACTGATACATTCGGCCAACACTCAATGGTGGGATGAATTTTTACTTAAGAAAATATTTATCCTTTAAAATCTCCCCTAGAGGTTTAAGGATCCTAAAAAAAATTGTTCCTTTTTAGACCCAGCCCATACTAAAGAATGGGAAGGTATAGCGGATTTTTGTACTGCTAAGTGGTTAGAAGTCTTGGCTAGTCAGAGACATATTAAATATAATGAATTAGTTCATCATATACAGGTTGTTTACAGCCGACATCGTTGTTTATCATTTAAAAATTCCACCCACCTGGCTAGAGACTCTCAAAAAGAACACTAAAAACAAGGAGAATATCCTTATTGAGACTAAACTCAAAAAATTCCATAGGGATATAGAGGACTACTCCCAGAATAAAGTATTCTCTTGGAAGGAGAATAGCTCCATACCCCCTCTTATGTTGGTGTGTCCTTTCTCTAGAGCAGGGATCTCCAAACTACGGCCCTCCAGTCGTTCAGGAACTACAACTCCCATCATACCCAGTCATGTCTGTGAATGTCGGAGTTTCCCAATGCCTCATGGGACGTGTAGTTCTGCAATATCTGGAGGGCCGGGGTTTGGAGATCCCTGCTCTAGAGTGTCTAATAATTTAAATATATCTAAACAATAACGTTTTATTTCAAAAGTAAACAGGAATACAGTAGTAAACAGGTATACATTCAATAAAGCTTTGTATCTACTTTACAGATCAAAGATAGCATTAATGCATTTTCAGTTGTCTTGTACTATAAAGGTTGTATTGTTGGACAACTCTTTCCAAAATATCTTGTCTTCCTTTAACCAATAAACATATTAACATTTGAGCATCCTCAAAAATTGCTTTACCTTAAGTATGATATTTTAATGAAGATCCAAAGAACAGATCTAAAGAGAATTTAAATATATCTAGACCTAAGAAATTAGATTCTACTCAGGTTGTCAACACAGATCATCCATTTTAGAACCAATATAGAAGTCAAGACACATATGGGCTAGTCCATTGCCCCAAAGGACACAGCCCATACGTAGACATAAATCTACACATGCTACTAAAGGAACCCCAAACACATATAAGACTATAGGCCCATACACACGATCGGACTTTTTGACAACCAACATGCAAATTAGCTGTTTTGGACCAACATCCGACCGTGTGTACGCGCCATCGGACCAACTTTTTCCAGGTTTCATCGGACTTTTGTTGGCTGTGCGAACGGACCAACTTTCTGCCAACAAAAGTCCGACCGTGTGTACACAAAACCAACGGACTTTTGTACAAACCAATGCAGAACCAATGCAAAAGATCAGACAACAATACAGAAGTTGACCAAAGGTGGCGGCAAAGAGCAGAAAAACCAAGTGATTTGGTGAAAGTTGGCTGAAAAAGTCCTGCCGTGTATGCAATACCAACTTGGGGCCAACGCCCTTTGGACAAAAATCCACGGGAAAGTTGGTCCACGGTCCGACCGTGTGTATGAGGCTTTAGATTAACAAAGCTTCTTCGTTGGTTGGGCTCAATGCCGATACATCTGTTGCAATTGAGCACTCTTCCATGTCTTCTGTGATACCAGCTATAGATCACATATCTATTGATTCTGTTCCCCCATGTCCTCAGGTTTTGCCCTCCAATGTATCAGAGTACACTACCTCCTCTGATGGTAATGTTGATAGCTGTAAACCTAGTACATCTTCATTAGAACTCCTTATTGGTGACTTTGATAGAGGCGACATACCTCTCCACTCTGCCTCTCTGTCCTTTTCCCTGTCTTTTTTTTTTTTAGACAAGTGCCCAAATCCCAAACATCGAATAAAAAAGAAAATACACAGACGAGGGTGCAGAGGTGGACGGCAAAAACATAAGCACCAGTGCCAAACTACTCAAACGATAAAGTTATTCAATCTGTCATCACATGTGTTGACTAGTGAAGACATCTCACTGTTAAGTAGAGGCCTATGCTGTTGTGGATTTATTAATGCTTTGATAAAATTACTATTTCTATTGTATATGTATAATGCTGAATCTCCTTACTCAAAACGAAGTAACTAGAGACCCCCCCTCCTCCCATCGAGTGGGTTCAGGAGTCCAATACAAGACATCAACAGACAAACCTGGATGAAACTGGCCAAGACCCCTTAGATAAGAATCCTTCAATCTACAGATGACAACACAGACAGACCTGGATGAATATGACTGGGAGATGAAACACCTAGATAAGAGTCTTCCAATCCACAGATGACAACACAACTAGACTTTGAATATGTCTTTGCAAACAATGAGTCGTCTTCTTACTATAAAGGGGGCTATCTGCCCAGAGCAATAAAGAGGAAGTTTCACTTTGAACAGTGCGTGTCAGTGTGCATCTTCTACCATGCATGCATGCATGAACATTTTGAAATTAGACCAGGTGCAGATAACTCGGTTCAGACATTTTAGTCTGAAATTCATTACAATGCTTCTCTCCGACTGTACAACCTAACTCTTTTCAATTATTTAAAGACCTGAATAAATTTATTAGAAACCTTGCTCTAAAAAGTTTTTTCCATATACAATCCACTAGGAATGAAGCATTGGGATCAAGTACACCTCCCTTGAATCAGTGCTTAGTGGATGCCACTCCAGCAGATGATACCAGTAGTACTATTAGCGTTTATAACCACTACCCTGATCTGGATGAATCGGTCCATGATCCAGATTTGGATTTATTCACTCAACAATTTTCAAACATCACCTTCCATAGTACATACAAGTTTAAAACCCAAATCCTCTTTTTATCCCACAAAGTCTAAGGGACCATATTTGGAATCTTTTTATAGAGTAGTCACAGCTGACTTCCAAAAATTGTGTTTACAATCCACGAGCAACCAAAAGTTTTGTTCCCAGAATCTTACTACTGGAGAAAAAATGTCCCTTAAACGTTTTTTTGGATAACCCAGACCTTGTCATCAAGCCTGCGGACAAGGGTGGCAGGATTGACATCCAAGACCGCATTTGTTATATAGCTGAGGCAACAAGATTACTTTCAGATACCAAGACGTATGTAAAATTATCTAATGATCCCCTACCTTCTTTCCGCATTGAAGCAGACACCTTAATTATTAAAGCACTCAGATCAGATTATTGACAAAAAAGAGGCAGCTTTTTTTACGCAAAGATTTTTATAGTACGCCTTACTTTTATCATTTGCCCAAAATACATAAGGATGCGTCCCAACCACCTGGTAGGCCCATTGTGGCATCCATGAACAGTGTCAGTAGCGGTTTATGGTTATATATTGACTTGTTTTTACATCCCCTGGCTCAAGGTTTGGAGTCATATATCCGTGACTCCATACATCTTTTGGACCTTTTGTCACCATACAGTTGGAGTGAGAATTACTCTTGGTTATCTCTCGATGTGAATTCTCTTTATACCTCCATTCCACACGAAGTTGGCCTTTTGGCGGTACAGCATTTTTTAACTTTAGATCCTCTGCTTAACATGAGACAGGCCACATTCATTTTAGAGGCCACTTCATTTTGTCTTACACATAATTATTTTCAGTTTGAGGCCCAATTCTACCTGCAGACCCATGGTACAGCAATGGGAGCCAATTTTGCTCCGTCCTACGCTAATCTCACCATGGGTCTGTGGGAGAATCAGTATATCTGGAACAATAACCCTTTTGCGCAACATGTAGTGTTTTTCGGTCGTTATATAGATGAGATCGTGATTATCTGGGATGGTACGTCATCCCAGGTGGACGATTTCGTCTCTCATTGTAACGCTAACAATATGGGTTTGTCATTTTCCACGGTTTGGAGCAAAGAAAACTTGGCGTTCCTTGACTTGGAGCTCAACCATGAAGGCAACAATATCTTTGCCCGATACTATACCAAACCTACTGCCGGAAACTCATACCTGCATTATGATAGCCGTCATCACCCTTTGTGGGTTAACAATATTCCTAAAGGACAGTTTTGTAGGTTGAGACAAAATTGTACTAGAGATTGTGACTATGTATCACAGAGTTCACATCTCAAAGACAAGTTCATAGAAAAAGGTTACCCCCCTTACAACTAATTGAACACGCATACAACACATTCCTCCCTGGGAAGAAACCTAAAGTCGCTAAACCACCTGAGACACCCATTGTATGGTTTATTACAGGTTTTAACAGACAATATAAAAAAATGGAACACATTTTAGGAAAGCACTGGAATATCTTAAAACAGGACCCCCATTTGAATTCCACATTGAGCGATAGGCCCAAAGTCACATATAGAAGGGCCCCTACTCTTAAGAACAAGATCGCACCTAGTAAGCTAAAAGATAAACGCGATAAGAACTCGCTGTGCCTCATTCCACTCACAGGAATGTATAGGTGTAACAAACCTCTCTGTAAAACATGCCATTTTATCAACCATGGTCAAAAAAAAACTCACAAGGGCACTATTTATCCACTCAAACAATTCCATAATTGCTCCAGCAATTATGTCCTATACTGTTTGAAGTGTCCTTGTGAAATGCTGTATGTAGGGCGCACCATTTGTCCCCTTAGGCAACGTTTCGATAAACATCGCCGACTAACAGAATTGGGTAGTGATAAACATAGTGTGCCGCGGCACTTTTTAGAGTTTCACAATCAATCTAGGGTGGGCCTCCAGGTGTGGGTGATTGAATCCATATCCGGTAGTCTATCCGAAGCAGAACGCTTCGCGAAATTATGTGAACGCGAAACGTTCTGGATTTATACTCTTGACACTCTTGCCCCTAGCGGCCTAAACGAAGAAATTGAAATAGACTATTCTATGAAATATATACTATACAATATAATCTGTCTAATACCGCCTCTTTTTGTATCTTAGCCCAATATTAACAATTGCCTTTTAAAAATAGATGCCATTCGGCTACACGAGATCTTTTATTACTTTTCTTTATTTTATTATTCTTTTTATTATTATTATTATTGATATTTGATATCCGATATCCATATCTTTAATCTTTTTAAATACATTTTAAATAATAATATACTTACTATTTTAACATATTTTTATTATATGTATACATCTCACACGTATGTGCACATAATTGCCCATATACGTGTCCTGTGTGCACAGCAAAGTATCATATAATTTTAACGACACCTTCCAATATTATTGCTTTCTTGTATTCATCCCATTATTTCCAGTATTTTATGTAATGTATCTATATGTCTTTGTTTGCTTATATACATATACCTCTAGCATTTATTTTAGTGAATATTAGTTGATTTGTTGCATATGTGTCACACATATATTCTTTATAGTTTTTCCCTAGCTCCGATATGCTACAAGGTTACCCTTATTACACTTGTACCCTTTAGGTTATTAGCGCCGTTAGTTTGCTCGCATTATTGAACACTAATCAGCCTACTCCCTCATCTCTTTTGAGGGCGATGATATAAAAGCCGTGCTCTCCCTGCTGTTCCCTTATCGCTACACTTGACAAAGGAGCACGCAGGTGCCGTACGGACCCTGCGCATGCTCAGAAACGCGCCGTGTTCCTGCTTGCCTTACGTCACACGCTGCCTCCACGAGCCGCCTCGTACATCCCTGAGACGCAGGACACAGCCGAGTTCTCCCTCGGCTTCTTGCAATTAACACCACAGGAGTACACAGCGACTCGGCAACGCATATGTGACCACAACCACCTTGTATGCACATCTCTCTGACCCACCATGTAAGTGATACTATGTAATTTTAAACTGGTATTAAAGAGCTTTTTTGCTGATTGGCGCTGTTCTATCTTGTTTTCTTTTCCTCTATGACTGAGCCGGCTTCGCTCCTGAGAAAAGCAGCCTTCAGCATAAAGTATATCCTTCATCTGACCATTCATCTAGCAAAATAATATAGATTGAATTTATTACTTGGCTTCTGCACTTTTAACTCTATTTACCCTTAAAGTGGACATTATTTGTTGCTTCCTATTACAAACCCCTCCAGTTATTTTATTTATGATTTTATTCATTACTTACACTTGCATACTGAGCGCCTGTGTCCTTTTGTTATAACCGTTCACTATGACAAGTCTATTGGGCGGTCTGCATTTTGTTTCAAGGCGGGAACTGGGGAGGGGCCCCATGAGTTCTAACAGAGGCCCTGCGCACATTCCTCCTCTGATCACAGGTTGAAAGAGACTTTCTCTTCCGATCACAGAAAATAATAAGAATTTGTTGCACTACAGATCTTAAGTATCAGTTTGTTCCATAAGATATCAGCAGCCAGCACAGTATTGAAGGAAGTCAATAATACCATATACATGCAGCCCTTTAGATCCCAAAAGGACAATCAAGGAACAAATGTTCAATAGTAGTTCAATCTGCAATAGACAGGGAATAGGGAGACCCGTCACCAGCACCCGACAATATAGATGCCTACCAAATGTAGTGGACCCTCATCACAAAAGGTCACATAAGCTTATATAAAGTAAACTCGGGTAAGAAGGAAGCCCATAAATCTTTGTACACTTAGTGGCAGCAAACCTTGATGTCACTCTCCTTGTTCAAAAATTACCCTCCAGCGGTAATTGTGCAGTACATAACAGTATTTATTCAGATAAAAACAATTGAAATTGCACTCACATTGCTGACAAACAAAAGCAAGCTCTGTTTGTATGTATACAGCATCGTCCCACCAGAAAGATGGCCACCGTGTCCCAGCATGCAGTAGCATCACACCGCCGCCTCCTTCCTTCGTTTTTAATGATTCTTTCACGAAACGACGTAGGGAGGAGTCGGCAACCTGACGCTACTGCATGCTGGGACACGGCGGCCATCTTTCTGGTGGGGAGGGTAATTTTTGAACAAGGAGTCACATCCAAATTTGCTGCATCCACTATACGGTCTGCTGCCACTAAGTGTACGAAGATTGATGGGCTTCCTTCTTACCCGAGTTTACTTTATATAATCTGATGTGACCTTTGTGATGAGGGTCCACCACATGGGTCAAGCGTCTGTATTGTAGGGTGCTGGCAACGGGTCACTCTATTCCCTGTCTATCGCAGATTGAACTACTATTGAACATTTGTTCCTGGATTGTCCTCCTCTAATCACAGGCTAGGTATGCATGCATACGTCTCTTCTAGTCACATGTTGCGGGCACGCACCCCTCTGATCACAGGCAGGGCTTGCGGGCACGCACCCCTCTGATCACAGGCAGGGCTTGCGGGCACGCACCCCTCTGATCACAGGCAGGGCTTGCGGGCACGCACCCCTCTGATCACAGGCAGGGCTTGCGGGCACGCACCCCTCTGATCACAGGCAGGGCTTGCGGGCACTCCCTTCTGATTACAGGCCTGGAGTGCATGCAAACATACGCACACTCCTGATTACAGGCCGGGCACACACACCGAGCACACACATCCCGATCACAGGCCGGGCATGCACACCCCCCCCCCCCCCCCTCTGATCACAGGCTGGGTGCGCGCGCACACACACTCCTGATCACATCCCAGGGGCGCACACACACTCCTGATCACATGCCAGGAGCGCATGCACACATACGCACAATTCTCTGATCACAGGCCTGGCACCCACATCCCTCTGATGACATGCCGGGTGCACACCTCTTCTGATCACTTCCAAACAAACTGCAGAACACAAATTTCACCCACAAGTCCTCTTTAATGTGAAAAACACAAATCCCAAATATACAGCTGAAAGAGCGCAAAGCCTGCAAACGGCAGTGCACTGAAGACGGGGGCTGGGCGTACAGTCTGTTGGTGCTGTAGCAGGTGGTACAGGGTGGCGGGAAGGAGATGTCACCAGGGAACTTCGACAGACAAATATTTCCTGTGGCTGTAGCTGCTGGAAGATCGCCACACAGTCCTGCAATGATTTGCTGGCAGATCAACTCCCGAGGGGAGGACAAAAAGGGGGTGGGAAGGATATAAACGACTGACTTGCCCCCTCACTCAATGAGTTTCTTTGCTTTAAAAAAGCGACGCAGGTAGAAAACTTGCCACGTTGCCAATCCCATCAGACAACACATGGAGAAGATACTGAAATAGAGAACTCGCACATTGGTGGACTCTGCAAAAGGAAAGAAAGTCCATCAACTTGGGGCAAGAGCATAATGGGCAGACAGTTGATAAAAAGAATGCAGGGAACATAGGGGGAAAGGAGGAGAGCAGGAAATGCAGGAGAGAGAAAGAACAGAATAAAAAGTGGCTCACCATTGGTGTCCCTCATCTCCTCTTCCCTCTTCTTCATGTAGGCAAAATCATTAACAATGGATTCAGAAAGATCCTCCAGACGGCGGAGCTCCACCTCAAGTGGTTTCAGCTTCTCCACCTTTGCAATCTAAACAAGGATATCAAAATCCACCATTAACATCATTAATTCCTTGTTCAGTGACACAATGATGGACACAGCTTCGTCCTCACATCCCTCATCACCCCTACTATGACCCTACACAAGGCTGGACACTGCTTCCTCATCACCCCCACTATGACCCTACACAAGGCTGGACACGGCTTCCTCATCACCCCCACTATGACCCTACACAAGGCTGGACACGGCTTCCTCATCACCCCCACTATGACCCTACACAAGGATGGACAAGCTCCCTCCTCACATCCCTCATAACCCCCACTATGACCCTACACAAGGCTGGACACTGCTTCCTCATCACCCCTACTATGACCCTACACAAGGCTGGACACTGCTTCCTCATCACCCCTACTATGACCCTACACAAGGCTGGACACTGCTTCCTCATCACCCCCACTATGACCCTACACAAGGCTGGACACGGCTTCCTCATCACCCCCACTATGACCCTACACAAGGCTGGACACGGCTTCCTCATCACCCCCACTATGAC
This sequence comes from Lithobates sylvaticus, assembly GCA_028564925.1. NCBI lineage: Eukaryota > Metazoa > Chordata > Amphibia > Anura > Ranidae > Lithobates > Lithobates sylvaticus. Next base: position 56,662,722 of record CM053038.1, read on the forward strand.
CCTACACAAGGATGGACAAGCTCCCTCCACACATCCCTCATAACCCCCACTATGACCCAACACAAGGCTGGACACTGCTTCCTCATCACCCCTACTATGACCCTACACAAGGCTGGACACTGCTTCCTCATCACCCCCACTATGACCCTACACAAGGCTGGACACGGCTTCCTCATCACCCCCACTATGACCCTACACAAGGCTGGACACGGCTTCCTCATCACCCCCACTATGACCCTACACAAGGCTGGACACGGCTTCCTCATCACCCCCACTATGACCCTACACAAGGATGGACAAGCTCCCTCCTCACATCCCTCATCACCCCTATGACCCTACACAAGGATGGACACAGCTCCCTCCTCACATCCCTCATAACCCCCACTATGACCCTACACAAGGCTGGACACTGCTTCCTCATCACCCCCACTATGACCCTACACAAGGCTGGACACGGCTTCCTCATCACCCCCACTATGACCCTACACAAGGCTGGACACAGCTTCCTCCTCACACCCCTCATCACCCCCACTATGACCCTACACAAGGCTGGACAAGCTCCCTCCTCACATCCCTCATCACCCCCACTATGACCCTACAGAAGGATGGACAAAGCTCCCTCCTCACATCCCTCATAACCCCCACTATGACCCTACACAAGGATGGACAAGCTCCCTCCTCACATCCCTCATCACCCCCACTATGACCCTACACAAGGATGGACACAGCTCCCTCCTCACATCCCTCATCACCCCCACTATGACCCTACACAAGGCTGGACAAGCTCCCTCCTCACATCCCTCATCACCCCCACTATGACCCTACACAAGGATGGACACAGCTCCCTCCTCAGATCCCTCATAACCCCCACTATGACCCTACACAAGGATGGACAAGCTCCCTCCTCACATCCCTCATCACCCCCACTATGACCCTACACAAGGATGGACACAGCTCCCTCCTCACATCCCTCAAAACCCCCACTATGACCCTACACAAGGCTGCAGCTCCCTTCTCACCTCTGCCCTGGCCCAACACAAGGCTGTACATAGCACCCTACCAGGAGTCTACACAAAGCTGGATGAAGCTCCCCCATCACCCCCACCATAACTGGGTACAAGGCTGGACACAGCTCCCTCCTCAAATCCTCCGTGACCCAAGGAAAGGTTGGACGCAGATCCCCTATTACCCCCCACACAAGACTGGGCACAGCTCCCTCCTCAAATCTCCATAACCCAACAAAAGGCTGAAGCCAGAACCCTCATTACCCTCCACAAGGCTAGATACAGCTTCCTCATTACCCCCACTACAACCCTAAACAAGACTGGACCCAGATCCCTCATTACCCCCCACTATGACCCTACACAGGGCTGGATACAGCTCCCTCATTACCCCCACTATGACCCAACAAAAGGTTGGACACAGATCCCTCATTACTAACACTATGACTCTACACAAGGCTGGATACATCTCCCTCATTGCCCCCACTACAACCCTACACAAGACAGGACCCAGATCCCTCTTCAGCCCCACTATGACCCTACATAAGGCTGGATACAGCTCCCTCATTACCCCGACTATGACCCAACAAAAGGTTGGACACAGATCCCTCATTACTAACACTATGACTCTACAAGGCCAGACATAGATCCTTCATTATCCCCACTACAATCCTAAACAAGACTGGACCCAGATCCCTCATCAGCCCCACTATGACCCTACACAAGGCTGGCCACAACTCCTTTCTCAAATCCCCCATGACCCAACAAAAGGTTGGACCCAGATCCCTCATTACCTCTACTATAACTCTACACAAGGCTGGATGCAGCTTCTTCACCCTCACTAGGACCCTACACACACCAAGACACACGATACTGCTTACCCCCACCATGACCCAAATGAAGAGGCTGGGAACAGCTCCCTCCTACAGAGCTTACATTCACCGATATCACAGCTCACCTCCTCATAGTTCTTGGCCTCCACACCGTGCTTCATATTGAGAACAATCATCTGATCGGGGACACGTCCAGAGCCTGAGAAGATGGAACAGGTCAGCATCTGACATTCAGGCCAAATAAAGCGTATCATACAGGATGGCACTAACCTGCAGGGTGCTTGCTCTCAAAGCAGACTTCGAACATGTCATACTCCTCTGTAGTGAAGGCAAATTTCCCCTTGGATGCATCTTCCTTGGAGTAGAGGATGTGCTGAGCAGAGTCCGTGATCTAAAATGAGATGTTCCGGTTGGTCAGCACACAATCGAGTCTTGACACACACACACACAGAGTAGCTGAGAGACACAACTAATATACTGAATGTCTGTAGAGCAGGGATATGCAATTAGCGGACCTACAGTTGTTGCCAAACTACAAGTCCCATCATGCCTCTGGGTGTCATGCTGGAGATCCGCTAATTGCATATCCCTGCTGTAGAGGATGGTCAGATGGGGGGGGGGGGGGGGGGGGGGGGGGGGGGGGGGGCCAAAGAATGGACAATTTCATTATACTAACCCCGCCCCCCAGCATCTGGTGACAATGTGCTTTACCCTGGAAGAAAAGTACAGCTGTGGAATTATAAGTGAGTGGATGGGGGAGGGCTGATTAGGGACAGCACTGCCCTCAGGTACAAATATCTTGGCTGTCCAAAACAAATGACAGATTCCCAGGAGTCACCCCTCCCCCACCTGGAATAACTTGTCTGACACCTTCCCATGTGGCGGCACATAACCCACGATCAGACATGTTGGATATAAAGCACATGGCAAAGTTTCCTTTATTAAGAGAGTACCATATTAGAAATATCCGGGGGGAGAATGGAGGGACCTATACACACCACTTCCACCATACAGTAGCCACAGGTGTTCAGACTAACATATGGGGAAGTGTAAGTGGCCGGGAGGATACCAAGCTGCTGAATGCTGTGAATGGGTGGGGAGATCCTACTCTTAGACCCCCTTTCACACTGAGGTGCCTTTCAGGTGTATTAGCGCTAAAAAAGCGCCTGAAAAACGCCTCTCATGCCACCCCAGTGTGAAAACCTGAGTGCTTTCACACTGGGGCGGTGCGCTTGGGGGACGGGAAAAAAAGTCCTGCAAGCAGCATCTTGAGAGCGGTAAACACGGCTCCCAAACCGCCCTGCCCATTGAAATGAATGGGCAGCGCTGCCGAAGCTTTGGCACAGGCACTTTTAACCCTTTGTTAACCCCTTCTTGGGGTTTACAAGCACCCCGCTCCCACCCGCAAAACGGCGCTGCAGCTAAAACGAGTGCCGCTTTACCGCGACGCAGTTTAGGTGTGAAAGGGGTCTTAACGCTATATGGCCAAACCTATAGGCTCCCCTTCTGTTTGAAAAAAAAATAAAAATCTAGGCTCTGTCCTATGGAGATGCTGCTTTGTCTCTCTTAGGCCCCTTTCACACTGGGGCGGTTTTCAGGCGGTACAGCGCTAAAAATAGCGCCTGTACACCGCCTGAAAAAACCGGCCCCATTCACTGCAGTGTGAAAGCCGGCGGGCTTTCACACTGGATCGGTGCGCTAGCAGGACAGCAAAAAAAAAAAGTCCTGCTAGCAACATCTTTGGAGCGGTGTATTCACCGCTCCTACCCATTGATTTCAATGGGACACCGCGGTAATACCGCCGCAAAGCGCCGATACGGCGGCGCTTTGCGGGGGATTTTAACCCTTTTCGGCCACTAGCGGGGGTTAAAAACGCACCGCTAGCGGCCGAATCCCGCGGCTAAAACGACGGTAAAGCGGCGCTAAATATAGCGCTGCTTTACCGTCGCCGCGGCTCCCGCCCCAGTGTGAAAGGGGCCTTATAGCAATCAATATTATTATTTCAGGTACTTCAGCCTGATATAGTGCCGTCAATTTACGCAGCACTTTACCTATACATTGTACATTCACATCGGTCCCTACCCTCAAGGAGCTTACAATCTAAGGTCCCGAACTCTCACATTCATATACTGGGGCCAATTTAGACAGAAGCCAATTAACCTACCAGCATGTCTTTGGAGTGTGGGAGGAAACCCGGAGTACCCGGAGGAAACCCCCGCAGGCACAAGGAGAAGATGTAAACTCCAGGCAGGTAGTGTCGTGGTTGGGATTCGAACCAGCGACCCTTTTTACTGCTAGGTGAGAGTGCTAACCACTACACCACTGTGCCGTCCAATACAAGCTACATACTTGGTGCCACCCGTTCCCACCCTCCCATGCACATACTTGGTATCCGTCGACCCCTCTACGCAAATTTGGTATCTCCCCCCTCCATATGCAAACTTGTCATTTCCTGCCCCCCTGTATGCAAACTTGGCATCTTCTCTTCGCATACACACTTGGCATCTCCTCACTTTCCATACATTCGATATAATTCCTACCTCATGCAAACTTGCTATCTCTCTCCCCCCCCCCCGACCACAAAGTTGGTATTACCCCCATGCGCAATTTGCCATCTTCTCCCCCCCCCCCATACACAATTGGCTCTTGGTATCTCCCCACCTTCCATACACTTGATATAATCCCCCCCCCTCCCCTTCAAACTCTCTGATGGACCTGCTCCCCACCGGACGCAAACTTGGTATCTCCCCCCCTCCCCACCACAAAGTTGGTATTCCCCCATGGGCAAACTTGGTATCTTCTCCCCCCATGCACACTTGGCATCTCCCTAATATAAACACTTAGCAAGTGGATTTGAGTGACTCTAAAATATCACGCATCCCGGATTTTGAAACTATTTGAAGGCAAGAAATGGGCTTAATTAATCAATACATATCAAAGATATAACATTTATAAAGATTTCTTTATTGTTACAGAAAATAGAAAAAGGGTTCAATTGATTCACAGAGAACATAAAATTAGCTTTTTCTTTCAGGTCGCTGGCGTCCCACATAGGTGAAGATGGTCACAAATGGGTGTTCTATCCCAACATGTATCGCCAATGATAGCTTCCTCAGGGGATTTGGGACCACCAATATTAACCCAGCTCTCCACCGGTCTTAAATCGGGGAGCGCAAAAGCAGGGGGCCCCCAAAAAAACCTCAGCCAGAACAAAGGCGGTGGAGGCCGTGCGCAACCACAGGAGGTATGAAAGGACCAGGCTACAATGTATAAATATGCTCAGTAATACATGATGGGTAATGCAGGAGCGCCAAAGAGATGTTATGGTAAAAAGACCAGCCTTACACTGAAATGCCTCGGCTTAGACACTGTAGCTTCACAAAACATGTGCGGTCACCCCTGCTCTCCAGCTGGGTTTTTTTGGGGGGCCCCCTGCTTTTGCGCTCCCCGATTTAGGACCGGTGGAGAGCTGGGTTAATATTGGTGGTCCCAAATAATCCCGAGGAAGCCATCATTGGCGAAACATGTTGGGATAGAACACCCATTTGTGACCATCTTCACCTATCTGGAGTCCAGTGACCCGAAAGAAAAAGCAAATTGTATACACTCTATGAATCAATTTTAATTGAACCCTTTTCCTATTTACTGTAACAAAGAAAGAACAAAGAAATCTTTATAAATGTTATATCTTTGATATGTATTAAGCACCGCTATAATCCCATTTCTTGCCTTCAACTAATACAAACACTTATCTCCCCACCTTCCATAAACTTGATATAATTCTCCACCCCCACCTTCAAACCCTTAGGTGGACCTGCTCCGCCCCCTGTCCATACGCAAGGTTGGCACCCCGCCCCCCCTGTCCATACGCAAGGTTGGCACCCCCCCCCCCCCTGTCCATACGCAAGGTTGGCACCCCACCCCCCCTGTCCATACGCAAGGTTGGCACCCCACCCCCCTGTCCATACGCAAGGTTGGCACCCCACCCCCCCTGTCCATACGCAAGGTTGGCACCCCGCCCCCCTGTCCATACGCAAGGTTGGCACCCCGCCCCCCTCCCCATACCCACCCCCACATACCCCCCCACCCCCCCCCCCCCCCACCCCCCACCCACCCCACCCCCCCCCCTGTCCATACGCAAGGTTGGCACCCCACCCCCCCTGTCCATACGCAAGGTTGGCACCCCACCCCCCCTGTCCATACGCAAAGTTGGCACCCCTCCAAAACACAAAGTTGGCACTCCCCCCCCCGGTGCACAAACTTCGTATCTACCCCCCTCCCCATACGCAAACCTGGTATCAACCGCGCCCCCCCCCCCCCGATATGCAAGCTTGATATCTATCCCCCCTGTACGCAAACATGTTATATACCCCCTTGCGCAAACTTGGTAAATACCGCCCCCCCCCCCCAATACACACTTGGCATCTCATGACCCCTAATACAAACACTTGGTATATCCCCACCTTCCATACATTTGATATAACCCCAAGAACTCACCTTCCTCCACACACAAACTTGGTATTCCCCCTGCACACCATCAGTTTGACCCGCCACCCCACACAATTGGTATTCTCCTCCCCCTTCACACACACACTTGGTATCTCCCCCCCCCCTTTCCTTCACACACACTTGGTATCTCCCCCCCCCCTTTCCTTCACACACACTTGGTATCTCCCCCCCCCCCTTTCCTTCACACACACTTGGTATGAGCCGCGCTCACCTTCAGGCGGACCTGGCCCTGGCCGTGCGGTTCGGACACATCGTACTCCCCGGTCACCAGCACGTCCTTGTGAATTTCCTCCCGGAGACATTTGCGGCTGTTGGGCGGCAGCTGGAAGGAAATGGACCGGACCGATCCACACAAAGCCAGGAGCAGCGCTACAGCCGGTACCAACCGAGCCATGGCGAGCGGAACTGAGCTCACCGGAAGAGGCGGGGCCATGCCCCAGAGATTTCTCTCGTTCGCTCCCCCGCCCCTCTGAGCTGGAGCCTGTTCATTGGCTGTCTGCAGGATACACGTGACTACTGGTAGGGTAGCGCAGACGTTCAGGGACAGGGGGTGTGGCTACCGAGTCACGTGATGTGTCACTAGCGCTAGATTTCCTATGGGGCAGCAAGACTCCGCCCCCTGCAAGTTCCGCCCCCTTTCCTGTATTGGCGATGTATTCTTCATGTTTTCTTTATTTCTCAATAAATATCTTCTCACACAATGGCGTCATTTCACCATCGGCAGTTTTCGTTAAATAATCCCCATTGATCCTTATACATCCTGTTGTATAGTGACAGCGCTCTGTACTTATCTCCCAGCTGTCACAGGGCCTTCCGATTAAGAATATGGGGAGGAATTATAGTAATGATAACAAGAGGGTGGAGATTTGGGGCGGGGGGGGGGGGGGTAGAATGGGATATACCAAGTTTGCATATGGGGGGAATAGGAGATACCAAGTTTGTGTATGTGGGGGGGGGGGTAATTGAAGTTACAAAGTTTGTGTGTGGGACGGGTGGACCAAATATGCATATGGGGGGTATGGGAGATACCAAATTTGCAAATGGGGGGAACCGGGCGATGTCAAGTTTGTGTATGGGGGAACAGGAGTTACTAAGTTAGCATATGGGGGGAGAATGGAAGAGACCAAGTTTGTATATGGGGGTGTAGAACGGGAGATACCAGGTTTGCATATGGGGGATGAGAGATACAAAGTTTACATATGGAGGCAATTGGAGATACCAATTTTGCGTATGTGGGGGAGAAGAAATACCAAGTTTGTGTGTGTGCGTGTGTGGGGAACGGGAGTTACACAGTTTGTGTATGGGGGTAGAATGGGAGATGCCAAGTTTGTGTATGGGGGTAGAATGGGAGATATCAAGTTTGCGTATGGAAGGGTGGGCGATACCAACTTTGCTTGTGGGGGGGGTGGGAGATACCAAGTTTGTATATAGGGGGAATGGGAGATATAAAGTTTGCATATGGGGGGGACAAGAGATACCAAGTTTGTGTATATGGGGGGGGGGGGTTGAATGGAAGTTACCAAGTTTGCGTGTGGGTTGGATGGGATAGGAGATACCAAGTTTCTACATGAGGGATGGAAGATACCAATGTTGCAAATAGGGGACAATGGGAGATACCAAGTTTGCATATGGGGGAATGAGATAAACAATGTTTGTGTATGGAGGGGGAGGGGGCAGGAGTTACCAAGTTTGCGTATGGGGGGGATGAGAGATACAGAGTTTACATATGAAGCAATGGGAGATAACAAGTGTAGGGGGATTATGGGAGATATCAGGTTTACGTGTGTGGGGGATAGGAATAACAAGTTTGTGTGTTTGGGGGGGAACAGGAGTCACAAAGTTTGTGGGAGGATAGGAGATTCCAAATTTGCAAAATGGGGGGAAATGGGCGATAGCAAGTTTGCATATGGGGCAAACAGGAGTTACTAAGATAGCATATGGGAGGGAGGCAATGGGAGATACCAAGTTTGTGTATGGGGGTGTAAAATGGGAGATACCAGGTTTCCATATGGGAGGATGAGAAATACAAAGTTTCCATATGGAGGCAATGGGAGATGAAATACCAAGTTTGTGTGTGGGGGGAATGGGAGTTACAAAGTTTGTGTATGGGGGGATGAGAGATACCAAGTTTGTGTATGGGTGAACGGGAGATACCAAGTTTGCTCATGGAGGGATGGGAGATACCAAGTTTGCATATAGCAGGAATGGGAGATACCAAGTTTGCATATGGGGGGCAAGAGACGCCAAGTTTGTGTATGGGGGGGGCTGAATGGAAGTTACCAAGTTTTCACATGGGGGGATGGGAGATACCAAATTTGCAAATGGAGGGCAATGGAAAATAGCAAGTTTGTGTATGTGGGGGACAGGAGATACCAAGGTTGTGTAAGGGGGGTTGAATGGAAGTTGCCAAGTTTGATTGTGGATGGGATGGAAGATACCAAGTTTGCATATGGGAGATACCAAATTTGCAAATGTGGGGGCAAAGGGAGATCACAAGTTTGCATAGGTGGGGGACAGGAGAAATACAAGGTTTGTGTAAGGGTGGGGGGACAGGAGATACCAAGTTTGCGTATGGAGGGATGAGAGATATAAAGTTTACATATGAGGCAATGGGAGATACCAAGTTTGTGTAGGGGAATTATGGGAGATATCAGGTTTACGTATGTGGGGGAGAGGAAATACCAAGTTTGTGTGTGGGGGGGGGAGTGGGAGTTACAAAGTTTGTGTATGGGGGGGTGGGAGGTACAAAGTTTGCATATGGGGTAGAATGGGAGGTACCAAGTTTGCATGTGGGTGGGATGGGAGATACCAAGTTTGCTAATTGGGGGATGGGAGATACCAAATTTGCAATTGGGGGCAATGGGAGATATAAAGTTTACATATGAGGCAATGGGAGATACCAAGTTTGTGTAGGGGGATTATGGGAGATATCAGGTTTACGTATGTGGGGGAGAGGAAATACCAAGTTTGTGTGCGTGTGGGGGGAGTTACAAAGTTTGTGTATGGGGTAGAATGGGAGGTACCAAGTTTGCATGTGGGTGGGATGGGTGATACCAAGTTTGCGTATGGGGGGGTTTAAGAGATACAAAGTTTATATATGAGGCAATGGGAAATATCAAGTTGCATAGGGGGATTATTTGGAGATATCAGGTTTTACGTATGTGGGGGAGAGGAAATACCAAGTTTGTGTGTGTGGGGGGAGTGGGAGTTACAAAGTTTGTGTATGGGGGGATGGGAGATACCAAGTTTGCATATGGGGTAGAATGGGAGGTACCAAGTTTGCATGTGGGTGGGATGGGAGGTACCAAGTTTGCATGTGGGTGGGATGGGAGATACCAAGTTTGCAAATTGGGGGATGGGAGATACCAAATTTGCAATTGGGGGCAATGGGAGATATAAAGTTTACATATGAGGCAATGGGAGATACCAAGTTTGTGTAGGGGGATTATGGGAGATATCAGGTTTACGTATGTGGGGGAGAGGAAATACCAAGTTTGTGTGCGTGTGGGGGGGAGTTACAAAGTTTGTGTATGGAGGATGGGAGATACAAAGTTTGCATATGGGTTAGAATGGGAGATACCAAGTTTGCATATGGGGGAATGGACGATACTAAGTTTGTGTATGGGGGGTGAGAGATACAAAGTTTATATATGAGGCAATGGGAGATACCAAATTGCGTAGGGGGATTATGGGAGATATCAGGTTTACGGATGTGGGGGAGAGGAAATACCAAGTTTGTATGTGTGGAGGGGGGGTGGGAGTTACAAAGTTTGTGTATGGGGATGGGAGATACCAAATTTGCATATGGGGAAGAATGGAAGATACCAAGTTTGTGTAGGAAGGGGGGAAGAGATATACCAATACCAAGATTGCATATGGGGGGCTATGGGAGAGACCATACTTTCAAACTTGAGAATGAGGGGCACTTGATAGAGGTAGAGACCAGCGGTGAGCATAGCGCGCGGCAGCAAAAAAGTGGGCGTGCTCCCAGTGGGAGGGGCTTAAAGGCATAGGTAAACAAAACCCAGGCTTCAAATATGTGCTGGGGGGCAGAGGACTTATGCTAGAAGGTGGGGTGGAGTGGGGGGTCAAATATGCGCTGGAGGGGGCTAAGAAGTGCAGAGGACTTATGCTAGAAGGTGAGCTGAGGAGGGGGTGAGATATGTGATGGGGGTGGTTTGGGAGGGGAGAGGACTAGAGACTAGAAGGTCGCGTTTCATATCCAACCCCCATACTTCTAGCACAAGCCCTCTCCCCTCCTAGAGCACCCCCATTCACAGTACACAGAGTGAGTGGCTAGTTCCAGGATGATTCCTTTGAACTTTAGCCAATCACCACAAAGCAAAGCAGCCAGGAGATCTATATAGGGAAGGACTTCTCACACAGCAGAGAATATCAGGCTCTGGGATTCTGCCTGCATCTATGGGACAGCTTTCAGTTTCCGGGAAGGTCCTGGTGGTTCTGGGACAGTTGAAAGAAATCAAGTTTGCATATGTGGGAGGGGCGGAGACACAAGATCGTATAGGGGAGATGGGAGATACCAAGTCTGCTGCCCATGAATGCACTGGGCCTCCCTTGTTCCAGGCTCGAGTGCAAGGCCAGGATTCTGTGGGAGCTGCACTCTCAGTTGTAAACACAGAGGCCAGGCTTCTGTGATTACAAGTGACAGTTGTTAACAGTGCGCACAGGTCCAGTACCAGAAGTGGCAGAACTCCGTAGCTATAGGATTCCACAAACTACTGCAGGAAAATCTCATCATTGTAGGGAGGGGCTGGGGGTACAAAATACTTTGGGGAAATCTCACCATTGTGGGAATGGCGGAGACACAAACTACTTTGGGGAAATATCACTATTGTGGAAGGGGCGGAGACACAAACTACTTTGGGGAAATATCACCATTGTGGAAGGGGCGGAGACACATACTACTTTGGGGAAATATCACCATTGTGGAAGGGGCGGAGACACATACTACTTTGGGGAAATCTCACCATTGTGGGAGGGGCGGAGACACAAAGTACTGCGGGGAATCTTATCACTGTGGGAGGGGTGAAGACACAAACTACTAAGCGGAAATCTCAGCATTGCGGGAGGGGATACAAACTACTGCAGAGAAATCTTCATATTTAAAGGAGAAGTACAGCCAAAGCTTGTTTGGTTGTACTTCTGTGGATCACAGGAGTGCAGATCTATCTGCACTCCTGTGACCCGTTTTCAGCTGAAGCCCGCTGTCGGCTGACGTCACAGAACCGATCCAGCCTTTGGGAAGATCGCGATCTCTATGATCGGGATCCGTCCACATGCTTGGACCAGTACCCGGCTCAGCCTCTCAACAAGCCACTGAAAGCTTGAGCCAGCCCCTCCCACCACAGCCCAGCGCTCCATTGAGGGGGTGGGGATTGAGCAGAGAGCCGGTGCCTGATAGTCACCGGCTCTCTGCTCAGGGAGCTCTGGGAACCGAGTGATCAGCTGTGTTTGATCACTCAGTTCTCAGCCTTAGAGCCAGCATAGGACAGATGTGTCATCGGACCGATGCTGCTTCAACCTATGTAAGTATGATTCCAAAAAATTTAACAAAAATTTAATTCTTCTATTTTAAGGGTGCGGAGACATTTTATCATTGTTGGGGCGGGTGACACAAACTACGGCACCTTAACCACTTAAGGGCCGCCTCCTGCACATTTACGTCGGCAGAATGGCAGGGCTGGGCACAAGCACGTACAGGTATGTTGCCCTTTTTAAGAGCCCAACCGTGGGTCACGCGAGGAGCTCCGTGACCGCGGGACCCGCGGACCCGATCGCTGCCGGTGTCCCGCGATCGGGTCACAGAGCTGAAGAATGGGGAGAGGTGTGTGTAAACAAACCTCTCCACGTGCTTCCTAGTGAGGCTGTCACTGATCGTCTGTTCCCTGTCATAGGGAAAGACGATCAGTGATGTCACACGCCAAGCCACGCCCCCCTACAGTAAAAAGAAACCACATAGGTCCCACTTTACCCCTACACTGCCCCCTAGTGGTTAACCCCTTCACTGCCAGTGTCATTTACACAGGAATCAGTGCATTTAAATAGCACTGATTGCTGTATAAATAATGGTCCCAAAAATGTGTCAAAAATGTCCGATGTATCCGCCATAATGTCGCAGTCACAATAAAAATCGCTGATCACCGCCATTACTAGTAAAAAAAAAAAAAAAAAAAAAATGCTATAAAACTATCCCCTATTTTGTAAACGCTATAACTTTTGCGCAAACCAATCAGTAATCGCTTATTGAAATTTTTTTTTACCAAAATATGTAGAAGAATACGTATAAACGCCTAAACTGAGGAAAAAAAAGTTTTTTTTTACATATTTTTGGGGGATATTTATTATAGCAAAAAGTAAAAAATATAGCCTTTATTTCAAAATTATTTTTGTTTATAGCGCAAGAAATAAAAACCGCAGAGGTGATCAAATACCACCAAAAGAAAGCTCTATTTGTGGGGAAAAAAGGACGGCAATTCTGTTTGGGAGCCACGTCGCACGACCGCGCAATTGTCAGTTAAAGCGACGCAGTGCCGAATCGCAAAAAGGGGCCTGGTCCTTTGGCTGCAAATTGGTCCGGGGCTGAAGTGGTAAAAGAAATGTCACCATTGTAGTAGGGGCAGAGATACTAATGCCGAGAAAACTATTGAGGGAATACAATATACTATCAATATGGGAGTGGTGGAAGGAGAAAAGCATGTGACAGAATAGTTGTCGGTGTCTCAACTAATAAGTGCAAACCCAGTCATAGTTGGAAGACCCTCAGACTTATTTGCTTTATATTCTGCGATCCATCCAAGCCAAGTGTGACTCATTTATCAAGTGATTGGCCGTATCTGGTTTTCTGACATCAGGCACATTTACAAAACCCGGGAGAGAATAGACGTTGGCGTGTCTAGCTTCCAGCAGTTTTATATAGAAAGCCCACAGACTGCTGCATAACATTCCCGGGAAAGGATGATGAGGTCATATGACTGGAGAACGCAGACTGACCAGTAGAAGAATCCCACTGTTCATCAGTCTTCAGAGTGGGAGATGCCAGGAATGTGGGACATCAGCCCAGCCGCCTTCCTTGCCATCCATCCAAATGGAGAACAATGGGGGTCCTTACTGCTGGAGCGCAATGTGGTCATCAATGTCACTTCGTACAGCCCCTTCCTGGAATAGACAATAGAGGCCTCTGATCCTTCCAGGAGAGGAAAAGGAGGATGCCATCATCACACTCACCCAGCATAAATAACAAGAGAAGTGGTACTGTGCAGAGTCCATACATACAGAACAAGAGCAGATACTGAGAATCACACCCAACATACAGGACCAGAGAAGTGGTACTGTGTAGAGTTCATACATACAAAATAAGAACAGATACAGGGAATTACACCCGACATACAAGACAAGAGAAGTGGTACTGTGCAGAGTCTGTACATACAGAATAAGAACAAATACTAATAATTACACCCAACATACAGGACAAGAGAAGTGGTACTGTGTAGAGTTCATACATACAGAATAAGAACAGATACTGAGAATCACATCCAACATAAAGGACAAGAGAAGTGGTACTGTGTAGAGTCTGTACATACAGAATAAGAACAGATACTGAGAATCACACCCATCATAAAGGACAAGAGAAGTGGTACTGTGTAGAGTTCATACATACAAAATAAGAACAGATACAGAGAATTACACCCGACATACAAGACAAGAGAAGTGGTACTGTGCAGAGCCTGTACATACAGAATAAGAACAAATACTAAAGCCCCATACACACGGTCAGATTTTCCGATGGATTCTGTCCTATCGGACAATGTTGTCGGAAATTCCGACCGTGTGTAGGCACCATCGGACAGTTTCCATCGGATTGTCCGACGGACAAAGTTGTATCTCCTGCTCTAAAGATTTTCCGACAACAAAGTCCGATCACACCAATTCCGATCGTGTGTAGCGAATTCCGACGGACAAAGTGCCACGCATGCTCAGATCACATTACGAGACCAAAGCTATTGGCTACTAGCCTCTACGTAGTCCCGTCGTAGGCAACAAACGTCACCACGTTCAGAATGATCGGATTTTCCGACAACTTTGTCCGACCGTGTGTGCAACACCAGTGTCGGACTAAATCCGTCGGACCGATTTGGTGGTCTTATTTTCCGACCGTGTGTATGGGGCTTAAGAATTACACCCAGCATACAGGACGAGAGAAGTGGTACTGTGCAGAGTTGAAACAAAAAGAATTACATCTAGCATTCAGGATGAGAGAAGTGGTACTGGGCAGAATCCACACAACCAAAATAGGAACAAATACTGAGACTTACACTTAACATACAGGATGAGAGAAGTGGTACTATGCAGAGTCCATACATACAGGTCAAGAACAGATACTGAGAATCACACCCAACATACAGGACGAGAGAAGTGGTACTGTGCAGAGTTCATACAAACAGAATAAGAACAGATACAGAGAATTACACCCAACATACAGGATGAGAGAAGTGGCACTGTGCAGAGTCCATATATACAGTATAAGAACAGGTACTGATTATTACACCCAGCATAAATAAGAGAAGTAGTACTGTGCAGAGTCCACACATACAGAAAATGAACTGATACTGAGAATTACACCCAGCATACAGGATAAGAGAAGTGGTACTGTGCAGAGTCCATACATACAGAATAAGAAAAGATACTGAGAGCGATGTGTTTGCAGTGCAATGCAGTCTATGTATTTTCTGTATTAGGATCACAAAGCAATTGTTATAACTATAACTGGCCTGCAGGTGGCAGCAATTCACCATTTACTGTAATAAGAAGAAACGAGAAGCTGGAGAGATTGTATTCAGTAGTTGCAGAGTTTTGTGGTTATAATGGTGTAAGTCAGGGGTGGGCAACCATTTGAGCACAGTGTGCCTAAAAATGTTTTCAAAGAAATTGAGCGTGACGATTTTATAACAAAAAAATGTCAACTTCACACTCTCCATCACGAAAAGGATTTTTTATAAAGTAAATGCTGTAAACTACTTTAGTAGTGAAAAATTAGCATCCTGCACTCACGCCTCAGATCAGCCCCAATTCATGCACCTTCAACCTCATGCACATCTGCCCCACCACTGTAACTCCCTACACATCTGCCCCACCACTGCCCCACATCTGCCCCACCACTGTAACTCATCTGCCCCACCACTGTAACTCCCTACACATCTGCCCCACCACTGTAACTCCCTACACATCTGCCCCACCACTGTAACTCCCTACACATCTGCCCCACCACTGTACATCAGCCCCACCACTTTACTACCCTGCACACCTGCCCCACCATTGTACCCCCCCTGCTCATCTGTCCCACCACTCTAACCCCCTGTACATCTGCCCCACCAATGTTCCCCCTTTCTCATCTGTCCCACCACTGTATCTAAATGCACATCTGCTCCACCACTGAACAATCTTCTCATCTGTCCTAACACTAAACTTATCTGCTCATCTGCCCCACCACTGCAACCCCCTTTCTCATTTGCCCCACGACTGTACCTTCTGCACATCTGTCCCACCTCTGTTCCCCCTGCTCTTCTGCCCCACCACTGTAACACCCTGCTCATGTGTTCCACGATGTACCTCCTTTATCCTCTGCACATCTGCTCCACCTCTGTACTCCCCTGCTCCTCTGCCCCACCGCTGTAACCCTCTGCTCATCTGTCCCACCATCGTACCTCCTTTCTTCTCTGCCCCAACACTGAACCCCCCCTGCTCATCCTTTCCACCACTGTAACCCCCTTCTTATCTGACCCAACACTGTACCCCCCCTCTCTTCTGTCCCACCACTGTAACCCTCCTGCTCATCTGCCCCATCAATATACCCCTTTTCTCATCTGCCCCACCACTGTACCTCCCTGCACATCTGCTCCACCGCCGTATCCTCATGCTTTTCTGTCTCACTACTGAATCACCTTCTCATTTGTCCTAATACTGAACCCATCTGTTCATCTGCCCCACCACTGTAACCCGCTTTCTCATCTGACCCACCAATGTATCTCCTGCACATCTGTCTCACCTCTGTTGCCCCTGCTCTTCTGCCCCACCTCTGTTCCCCCTGCTCTCCTGCCCCACCTCTGTTCCCCCTGCTCTCCTGCCCCACCAATACACCTCCTTTCACATCTGGCCCAATGCTCTACATCTACCCCCCTGCTTTTCTGTCTCACCACTGAACCCCCCTCTCATCTGGCCAAACACTGAACCGCCCTGCTCATCTGGCACACCACTGTACCCTCCTGCTCATCTGTCCCACCTCTGAACCCCTCCTGCTCATTTTCCCCACCGCTGTACCCTCCTACTCATCTGCTCCACCGCTGTACCCTCTTCTTATCTATGGTATGCGTGATATGCAGAGTGGTGAAAGGAAGCAGAGATGAGACATATCTACCTGTCCTGGCACACTCATCCTGCTGATCCACCTCTCGCATCCAACCCACATGCTTGTATGTGATGTATGTGATGTCATATACAAGCATATGAAATTGATGCGCAATGATGTGCTCAGGTCAGGGGCATTTTCTGAAAGCAGTGGGCCTGTGTGCAAGATCATAAGTTGGGCCCCCGCAGCTGAGAAAAAGTGGTTGGGTGTGATTTTCATTGCGCTGAATACTGGCTGTGGCTTACAGGGACACAGAGTGCCGGGGTTCAGTAGTAAGTGACGCAAAAGTTCAGGAATAATTTCAACAAAGTTCCCAGAAGCACAACAGTAATTCCACAAACTGTCACCTGATTGGGGTTTTCTCAATCACAGTGAAATCCCTTCTTTCTAAGATTGGTAGTGGCAACCAAGCGAGTCATCTTCCTCCAGATGGTGGGCGGGGCTAGCAGGACCGTGATTGGCTTTAGCAGTGGCCAATGACAGTCCTCCTCCTCCTGGAAACACCCTAGCAGAACTGCACCCAATCTCTTCCCATCACAAAAGCTGACGATCGCAGCTACAGCAAAGTTAGAGAACCAAACAATGTTTCCCATCTTTTACAATGTGTGGGGCGCAGTGCCTCCCCCTCAGTGCAGGTGTGGTGTAGGGAATTCTGAAATTGGAATGAATTAGTGTCTCTCTGACACTTCCCTGCGCTGCTCTGCTGATGGGAAGGAAGTCGAGTGCCAGGAAAAGAGGCTTTGCATGCCGCTTGCGGCACCAGTGTCGGGGGTTGCCTACCCCTGGTGTAAGTGGTGGTGGTGGTAAAAGGGAAGGGGTCACACAGAATCTGTAGTTATTTTATGGGTCCCGATAAAGATAAGACTTCTCTTGGAACAGGACTGTTAATATAATGACAGGTTACCTTAAATGGCAGCCTTTCCAGCAACTGTGTGATCAGAAGTATGGGATGGATCATGTGCTGCGTTCACATACAGTCAGATACACTGTATTGTCAAAAGTATTGGGACACCGCCTTTACACGCACATGAACTTTAATGGCATACCAGTCTTAGTCCGTAGGGTTCAATATTGAGTTGGCCCACCCTTTTCAGCTATAACAGCTTCAACTCTTCTGGGAAGGCTGTCCACAGGGTTTAGGAGTGTCTATGGGAATGTTAGACCATTCTTCCAGAAGCGCATTTGTGAGAGCTGAAGTGTTCAGCGAGGAGAGCTCTAAGAGCTGATTGGAGTGAAGAGACACGCCCACTTCACACAGCACATAAGAACAGAGCTAATGGCCCGTGTACACGATCCGAAAATCGGATGAAAAAAACGCTTTTGATGCGATCGTATGGTAATCGGATCGTTAGTACAGAGGTTTCGAGAGCCGATCGCGACAATTCATCCAATATTATTTGATCGGACAAGCACGAAAATTTTCCTTTAGTCAGTACAGTTGTCGTCTGAAAATACAATACAAATACACTACAACACGGGATCACTTCTGATTTTTTTTTTCTGTTGTACGAGAATTTTCGTAACTTTAGTAACCTATTCAATTTCTACTTGCGACTATTAAGCAAAAGAAGTCGTACGATATTCGGATTGTGTGTACGGGCCATAAGACTGTCAATCAGCTGGAGATCCCTCCCCTGTCACCAGTTTTCTCCTGGTGTCTGGAAACCGTGTCAGAAGTGACTAATGCTGATAGCAGAGGAACGAGGCAGCAGACAGAAATGACACTTAGTTCTTTAATTGAGACAAGTACACACTATAGAGGGATAGGCTTTGTTCACATTTCATGTCTGAGGTTTACAGACACTTTAAAGTATAACCTAAGGTGTTTTTTTTTTTTGTTTTAGCTAGAGTGGAGAGTGGTTAGAACACCTGGCAGTTTTTATTGCTGTCTGTGTCTCCTTTAGGGAGATGCACCCTCTCTATTTGTCTTGTTTGCAATTATCATTGAAAGTGAAAGTGAAAGTAAAAGATAAATTTGGGTTGTCCCCAGAAAATAGAGGAAATAGAGGGGAATTCGTCCATTGAGGAATTTCTTTAATTTACAGGGATTTCTTTTCACTTCCTGTTTTGGCTATGGGACAGGAAGTAAAGGGAAATCTCCTCAAAGGGACACAAATGGCAAAAAAAAAACAGACAGGGGTTATAACCCTCCCTTATGCTATCCAAAATGAAAAAAAAAGTTTTGCCTTTAGTTCTGCTTTAAGATAGGAAAACCACCCAGAAATCTTGAGAGTTCAAAATCATTTACACCGCAATTTAAAGGCGTTGTAAAGGTTCGTGTTCGTTTTCACCTAATGCATCCTATGCATTAAGGTGAAAAAAACACCTGGCAATGACAGCCCCCCGTTTACTTACCTGAGCCCGTTCACCTGCTGTGCGCGTCCCCTGGCGTTCTCTTCCCCACGGAGTCTGGCCGTTGATTGGATAGATTGATAGCAGCGCAATTTAAAGGCGTTGTAAAGGTTCGTGTTCGTTTTCACCTAATGCATCCTATGCATTAAGGTGAAAAAACACCTGGCAATGACAGCCCCCCGTTTACTTACCTGAGCCCGTTCACCTGCTGTGCGCGTCCCCTGGCGTTCTCTTCCCCACGGAATCTGGCCGTTGATTGGATAGATTGATAGCAGCGCAGTCATTGGCTCACGCTGCTGTCAATCACATCCAATGACGCAGCCCGCCGGGGGGGTGGGACCGAGTCATACACTCTGTGTCTATGGACGCAGCGTGTATGACAGGGAGCGCGCCTGCAAGCTAACCCCCTTGGGATAGAGCTTCCCAGAGGGGGGTTAGCTATTGCGGGGAGGAGCCGCGACAGACCCCAGAACAGGATGATCGGGGCCATTCTATGTTTGTTTAAAAAAAAAAAAAAAAAAAACTTTAGTATCCCTTTAAGTTAGATGGGTTGCATTGGCATACAGCAATCTTCAAGTCATGCCATAGATTTTTAATTGGATTAAGCTCTGGGCTTTGACTGCGCAATTCCAAGACATATACTGGAAATGTTTCCCTTTAATTCACTCCAGTGTAGTTCATTGTTGAGTCATTGTCCTGCTGGAAGGTGAGCCTAAATCCCAGCCTCAAATCTCTGGCACACAAAAACAGATTTTCTTTACGAATTGCTGTGTATATGTAAAAGAGTGCAGAAGTGCAGGAATCTAAAAAAATAAACATACTGTATTTATCGGCTTATAACACGCATCTTAATTTAAAGAGGAAAGTTTCAGGAAAACATTTTTTTTTTTAGATAAAGAACTTTGAAGCAAATTAAGGCTCAGTGCCCATCTGCAGCCTCACCATTGTCCATCAATACCGCCTGATCAGTGCCCATTTGCAGCCTCGCCATTGCCCATCAATGCAGTCTGATCAGTGCTCATCTGCTGCCTCGCCCTTGGCCATCAATGCAGTCTGATCAGTGCCCATCTGCAGCCTTACCATTGCCCATCATTGCAGTCTTATCAGTGCCCATCTGCAGCCTCACAATTGCCCATCAATGCAGCCTGATCGGTGCACATTTGCAGCCTCACTATTGCTCATAAACGTAAAATCCATTAAACAGGTTTTTGTTAATTCGAATATTTACAAATTAATGAATTTCATTGAAAAATGAATCCGAAACAAAATGAATTGCACATGTCTACTCACTCTCCCCACAATACTTTTCATCTGATCCCACATGAATGCAGCACTACCTTCCATAATGCCCCAATGCCTAACTGTGTGATTGTACCAATTTTTCCTGCCCCCAGTGGTGGGAGTATCTGGATAACTATTAAAGTGACCTTTTACTTTTCTCCAACAGTTCACATAGAATTATATATACACTGAAGACCGGAGTGTCCAATTTTATTATTATGCATTTCATTATACAGGATTTAAATAATGCCAACAGTGTGTACAGCTACTTACAACATGAGGGCAGACAGTACAGTTACAATACAATTCAATACAGGAGGAATCAGAGGGCCCTGCTCATTAGAGCTTACAATCTAGAAGGGAGGGTCAAGTATTACAAAAAAGTAATAACTGTGGTTGAGCTGATGGAGAAAATAAATGTACAGTTGATAGATGTGGCAAAATAAGCTTCTCTGAGGAGAAGGGAGTTCAGGAATCGCCTAAAAGTGGGTAGAGTAGGAGACAGTTGGGCAGATTGGGGTAGGGATTTCCATAGGATGGGAGGGGCTCGGGAAAAGTCCTGTAAGCAAGCATTGAGGGGGGGGGGCAAGAGAGCTAAAGAGCAAGAAGTCTTGAGAGGAACAATTAGGTTGGTATGTTGAGACTAGGCTAGTGATGTAGCTGGGGGCAGAGTCGTGGATGGCTTTGTAAGTTGTTGTTAGAATTTTGAATTTAATTTGTTGGGTGAGCGGAAACATTGAAAGGGATTGGCAGAGAGGAGTAGCAGACACTGAATGGTTGATAAGGTGGATGGATGAGTCTGGCAGCAGCATTCATGATGGACTGAAGGGAGGATAGTCTATGTAAAGGTAATCCAAATGAGGAGGGAGTTGCAGTAGTCGAGGCGAGAGATAACCAGGGAGTGAATTAGAAGCTTTGTGGTGTTGTTGGTTAGGAAGGGGTGTATTCTGGAGATGTTGAGGCGGCAAGCTTTGTCCAGTGATTGAACGTGGGGCCGAAAGGAGAGTTCAGAGTCCAGGATTACACCTAGCACCCTGGCATGCAGGGACCGGTTGATAGTTGTCCCATTGATCTTGACAGAGAAGTTAGTGGAAGAGGCACATGGGGGAGGAAATCTTATGAGCTTGGTTTTAGATAGAGTTTCTGAGGAAGTGGCGTGACATCCTGACCAATATGTCAATTAGAAAATTAGTGATACATGAGGAGAATGATGGGGTGAGCCGAGGGCGGGGTAGATTTTGATGTCCTCGGCGTAGAAATGGTATTGAAAACCATGGGAGGCTATTACCTGACCCAGGGAGGAGATGTAGATCAAGGAGCGATCCAAGAACGGAACCTTGGGGAACCCCAACGGAGATAGGAAAAGGAGAGGAGAAGATAGTACGCTGAAGGTGTGATGGGATAGGTAGGATGAGAACCAGTGAAGAGAACAGTCACAGGGACCAAAAGGAGTGGAGTTTTTTTTAACTTGTCAAATTTGTGTATTATTTTTAAATATAACAAAGATTGACAAATTGAGTACATACAAGGATGGTGGCACAATAGTCAAATAGAAATAAAGCTAAACATTTCGATTTATGAACAGGATGAGTATATAATGTAAAAATGTAACGAGTAGTGCAAGGAATAAACCATCGAAAGCATTAGAAAATTCCATCAGAAGGAAAAAAGTAAGCTAGAGACGAGTGGTTCATTTTGCAAGAGCAGTAATAAGGAGATCAATCTAATAATAGGTATATATTAACCACTTCAACCCCCGGAAGGATTTACCCCCTTCCTGACCAGAGCACTTTTTGCTATACAGCACTGCGTCGCTTTAACTGAAAATTGCGCGGTCAAACAAAATTGACGTCCTTTTTTTCCCACAAATGGAGCTTTCTTTTGGTGGTATTTGATCACTCTGCAGTTTTTATTTTTTGCGCTATAAAAAAAAAAAAAAAAAAAAAAGAGAGCGACAATTTTGAAAAAGAATGCAATATATTTTACTTTTTGCTATAATAAATATCCCCCAAAAATATATAAAAAAAAACTAATTTCGTTCTCAGTTTAGGCCGATATGTATTCTTCTACATATTTTTTTTAAAAAAAAAAAAAAAAAAAAAAAAAGCAATAAGCGTATATTGATTGGTTTGCGCAAAAGTTATAGCGTCTACAAAATAGGAGATAGATTTGTGGCATTTTCAGTATTCATTTTTTTTTTTTTTTTTAGTAATGGCGGCGATCTGTGATTTTTATCATGACTGCAACATTATGGCGGACACATCGGACACGTTTGATACTATTTTGGGACCATTGTCATTTATAGCGATCAGTGCTATAAAAATGCACTGATTACTTTGTAAATGACACTGGCAGAGAAGGGGTTAAACACAAGGGGCGATCAAAGGGTTAAGTGTGTCCTAGGGAGTGATTCTAACTGTAGGGGGGATTGTCTCACTAGAACATGGCAGAGATCACTGCTCCCAATGACAGGGAGCAGTAGATCTCGGTCATGTTGCTAGGCAGAACAGGGAAATGGCTTGTTTACATTTCCCCGTTCTGCCACTCCGTGACATGATGGAAGGCCCCGGCGGACATCGAGCCCGCGGGCACGCTCACGGAGTACGCAGCACGCGCGCCCCCTATGCCGCGATTTAAAGGGGACGTACATGTACGCACATTTGCCCAGCCATGCCATTGTGCCAATGTATATCATCATGCGCTGGTCGGCAAGAAGGTTAAAAACAGAAGAGATCATGTGTTTATAGTACCACACAATATTAAAAGAAAGGTAGAAAACAAAAAATACGAGTAGATAGAGGGTAGAAGAAAAAAAAAAAAAAGGGGGGGGGGGAATGACAGGGGGGGGGGGGGGGTGGGTTACAAGTGGTGATGCGATCCCAAATGAATAGAAAGTCTAGTCAAGGAAAATAGAGTAAAGTTAATAAGGCAATAATAGTGTGTCATCAAAGTCTGGAGGTAAACAATGCTTAACCCAAGGAAGCCAGAGTTTCTCAAATTGACTGATTCGATCCCTTTAAAAAGCTTCCATTTTAGCATGAATAAGAGCTTTATTAGGGAGTTGAGGTTTTTTTGAGGAGGGGGTTTAACTATCCAATAACCTGGTATGAACAAGCATACTCATCTGGAAAGAGCATACACACGGGTAACTATGAGGATTTGCTATGGTATAGACCAGAGATCAGTTCTGATCTTTCTGCAAATCTTAGACCATCCACACAGAGAAGATACGAAACCTACCAGATGAGGCAACAATTGTCTCATGTCTATGAAAAGGTGCCCCATACATGGGGAACGCTCACTATAAATAGCAGCTCTACCATACCTCCCAACTTTTTGGGATGGTAACGAGGGACACTTTTTAGCAAAAGTATGTCGGCATAGGACACAGCACTGTCATGTTCCCTTAAGGCCCCTTTCACACTGGGGGGGGGAGGGGGGGCGGAGTCGGCGGTAAAGCGTCTCTTTACCGTCGTATTTGCGGAGGTATTCAGCCGCTAGCGGGGCATTTTTAACCCCCGCTAGCAGCTGAAAAAGGCTTAAAAGCACCCGCAAAGCGCTGCATATAGCGGTATAGCCACGCTGCCCATTTCAATGGGCAGGAGCGGTGGAGGAGCGGTATACACACCGCTCCAAAGATGCTGCTAGCAGGACTTTTTTTTACCGTCCTGCCAGTGCACCGCTCCAGTGTGAAACAGTTACATAGTTTCATAGTTAGTAAGGTTGAATAAAGACACCAGTCCATCCAGTTCAACCTGAGTGAGTGTCTACAATTGTCCCTATGCCTGTACATTGCACCCTCGCATCAGTCCCTACCCTCAAGGAGCCCACAATCCAAGGTCCCCATTCATATACTAGGGCCAATTTCTGGACAGAAGCCAATTAACCTAACTGCATGTCTTTGGAGTGTGGGAGGAAACCGGGGTACCCGGAGGAAACCCACGCAGGCACAAGGAGAACATGCAAACTCCAGGCAGGTAGTGTCGCGGTTGGGATTTGAACCAGCGACCCTTCTTACTGCTAGGTGAGAGTGCTAACCACTACACCACTGTGCCGCCGCCCTCTGGCTTTCACACTGAAGAGACATGAGCGGCTCTTTCAGGGCGCTTTGCAGGCGCTATTTTTAGTAGTGTGAACACAGTTACCAGTGTGAAAGGGGTCTTAAGGAGAATTCTACAAAGAAAAATATGAGTTAAATCCCCAAGTGCTTCTTTTTTTACCACTACTATTGCTTTATACTGGCTTCAGAAATTTACAAATGCAGCAATTTTGAATTTGGATGAAAATTTAGAACTGGAAAACACCTTTTGAATGTTAAATAGTGCAATATATATATATATATATATATATATATATATATATATATATATATATATATATATATATATATATATATATAATATACACACATATATACACACACACACACACATACATATACATACCAGACCAAAATGAGGGACACATGAAGAGGAAAGAGGGATAGAGGGAGAGGGATTTTGTTCCAAATCAGGGACAGTCCCTCGGAATCAGGGACAGTTGGGAACTATGGCTCTACTGTGATACCAATTTACAAAGTATAGGCACCTCAAACCTCCCAAAATCTTGTCCTACAGACCCTAGAGTAAGGGCTGTAATAGATACCTGGTGGTGCGTTATAGCTGCCCCCCAGGGGTCCTAGAATGAGATTGTAATATGTAGTGTGGTGTATTATGGCAAGGCCCCCAGAGTGAGGTTGTACTATGTATGGTGTGGTGTATATAGCTGGTTTCCAAGAACCTCGTGCAGAGGGCTGTAACATGTATAGGGTGATGTGTTATAGCTGGCCCCTGTGGGCTCTGGAATGTGGCTGTAATATGTACCTGTTGGTGTGTTACAGCTGGCCCCCGATGCTTCAGAGTGAAGCTGTAATATGTACCTGTTGCTGGCCCCCCGGGTGCTTCAGAGTGAAGCTGTAATATGTACAGGGTAGAGCGTTTTATCTGGTGTGTTATATCTGTCTTCAGGACTGTGGACAGAGGGGGCTGTAAGATGTATCAGGGCCATGCATTATACAGTAGGTGACCCCCCAGGGGCCCCGAAGTGAGGCTGTAATATGTAGAGGGTGTTGTGTCGTAGCAGTGTGATATGTAATACAGAGATTCGGAGAAAGCGTGTGTGAAGGCTCGGAGACGTTCTCTGCCGTCACTGCAGATCTATATTTAGTGGCGTCTGATGGAGCCGCTTCTATTCCTGTCTCTCCGCACTGACAGATTATTAAAAGCTGTGACCTGAATCCTGCTATATTCTCCCCTCCATCCCCGAATCCCCCAGAATACCCTGCTCCTTCCCTGAATCTTCCCCTCCCCCATGTTCCTGAATCCCTTGTACCATGCTCCCTGTTCCCTGAACCTTCCCATACTACCCCCTTGCATCCCTAAAAACCCCAGACCCCTGCCCTCCCCAAGCCCCCACACTACTCCACTTCTTCCCTGAATCCCCCACAACAGCCATCTTCTTCCCTGAATTCATTATACTAACCCCCTTCTTCCCCGAATCCTCCATATTACCTTCCTCCTTTTCCTGAACCCCTTGTACCACCTTTCCCTAAACCTACCTATACTACCCCCCTACATCCCTAAAACCCCCTACAACCCCCACTCTCCCTCCCTAAGCCCCCCACACTACTACACTTCTTCCTTGAATCCCCCACAACACCCATCTTATTCCCTAAATTCATCATACTAACCCCCTTCTTTTCCGAATCCTCCATATTACCTTCCTCCTTTTCCTGAATCCCCTGTACCGCCTTTCCCTGAACCTTCCTATACGTCCCCTACATCCCCAAAACCCCCTAAAACCCCCCCTCCCTCCCTAAGCCCCCCACACTACAACAGTTCTTCCTTGAATCCCCCACAACCCTCATCTTCTTCCCTGAATTCATGATAGTAACCTCCTTCTTCCTTGAATCCTCCATATTACCTCCCTCCTTTTCCTGAATCCCTTGTACCGCCTTTCCCTGAACCTTCCCATACTACCCCCCTACATCCCTAAAACCCCTACAACCCCCATCCTCCCTAAGCCCCCCACACTACTACACTTCTTCCCTGAATCCCCCACAACACCCATCTTCTTCCCTGAATTCGTCAAAGTAACCCCCTTCTTCCATGAATCACCCATAATACCTTCCTCCCTTTCCTAAATCCCCCAAAGCACCCCCTCTGTCCCTAAATAACCCAACCCCACCCCTTCCCTAAATCCCCCATACCACCCTCTTCCATCTTTCTTTGGGGTTAAAAGCGACCCGCTAGCGGGAGAAAAGCGCTGCTTAAATAGCACTAAAGCACCATTAAAAATAAGCGGCGCTTTACCGCTAATGCACGAGCGCCCCCCAGTGTGAAAGGAGTCTAAAGCCCCATACACACGGTCGGAAAATCCGACCAATAAATCCATCGGATTTGGTCCGACACTGGTGTTGCATACACACGGTCGGACAAAGTTGTCGGAAAATCCGATCATTCTGAACGTGGTGACGTTTGTTGCCTACGACGCGACTACGTAGAGGCTAGTAGCCAATAGCTTTGGTCTTGTAATGTGATCTGAGCATGCGTGGCACTTTGTCCGTCGGAATTCGCTACACACGATCGGAATTGGTGTGATCGCACTTTGTTGTCGGAAAATCTTTAGAGCAGGAGATAGAACTTTGTCCGTCGGACAATCCGATGGAAAATGTCCGATGGTGCCTACACATGGTCGGAATTTCCGACAACATTGTCCGATAGGACAGAATTCATCGGAAAATCCGACCGTGTGTATGGGGCTTTACTCCTATCATTTTATGAATACATCAGTGACACCCCTCCTTCTCAACAACACAGGTGACCACATTTTACAGGTCACATTTCACACTTCTAAATGTTATACATTTTTACTTACATTGGCCCCACCCCTTTCCTGTTTAACATTTACTTAATAAAGTTTTGTATGCACCAATGACATTTCACCAGAATATCTTCTCTGTGTGCAGTCTCCAATCTAATCTTTATCTGGGATATCGAGGGGGAACTCTACCTATACAGTATAAAAGGGAGGAGCCTGGCCGACAGCGAATCATGGAGCAGAAAAATGTTCAGTCGCCATTTCTAGGAAAATCTTTGACCTCTCAGAGTGAAAACTTCACATAGGGAACCTCGTTACACCTACACAACAATCTGCGTCACACAAACACACAACACCCAACACCCAACACCACACTACAATGTGAACATTGAAACGCACAACACCCAACATCACACATCATACACCACAACGTGAACACTGAACTGCACAACACCCAACATCACACTACACGTCATACACCACAATGTAAACACTGCATGCCACAACACCCAACATCACATCATACACCACAATTCCAATACCGCATTGCACGACACCCAACACGTCATACACAACAACGTGAACACCGCAGGGCACAACACCCAACATCACACTACACTTCATACACCACAATGTGAACACTGCATGGCACAACACAACACGTCATACACAACACCCAACATCACATACGCCACAACGTGAACACCGCATGCCACTACACAATGTGAACGCCGTATGGCACAACACCCAACATGTCATACGCCAACACCGTATGGCACAACACCCAACATCACACACCACAACGTGAACACTGAACTGCACTACACCCAACATCACAACGTGAACACTGAACTGCACTACACCCAACATCACAACGTGAACACTGAACTACACCCAACATCACAACGTGAACACTGAACTACACCCAACATCATACACCACAACGTGAACACCGCAGGGCACAATATCACACTACACAACAAGTCATATACAACCAACATAACACTACACGTCATACAACACAACGTGAACACTATACTGCACAACACCCAACACAACACGTCATACACCCCAATGTGAACACCGCACACCAACCAACATCAAGCGACACAACATATAAATCACAATATACACCACAATGTGAACACTACACAACACAACACCACAACGTGAACACCGCAGGGCACAACACCCAAAATCACACTACACAAGTCATACAACACAATGTGAACACTATACTGTACAATACCCAACATTAAGGATGAGCTCAGGCGTGTTCGCATGGTCCATGTGCAGAGCCCGCCAGGAAGTCGGCGCAGCGCTGATCACAGGCAGTGAGACATTGCCCTGATACGCGGCTGCAGATATCGGCCAATGTCTCACTGCCTGTGATTAGCGCAGCGCTGCGCCGACTTCCTGGCGGGCTCTGCACATGGACCATGCGAACACGCCTGAGCTCATCCCTACCCAACATCAACCAATATACAACACAACATACAACCCAACGTGAACACCGCACAACAACCAACATCAAGCGACACAACATATCATACACCACAATGTGAACACTACACTGCACAACACCACATAAAAATAACAGACATTACTATATACAACACCTAACATCACACAAACACATTAGATATCACAATATACAGCACAACACAAGGCGTCATACACAAACGTGAACACCGCACTGCATAACACCCAATATCACACAGCACAACACTTCATACACCACAACGAGAATACTACACTTCACAACACCCAACATTATATAATACAATGTGAACACCGCACTGAACAACACCCAACATCACACTACACAACAGATATCACAACAAACGTCACAATATACAACACCCAACATCATACTACAAAACATGCCACGTAATAAGTTATAACGTGAACCCTGCACTACACAACACCAAAACACAAAACATAACAGATATCCCAATATACAACACACAACATCACACCATACCACACAACAGTTATCACAATTTACAACACCTAACATGAACCCCATACTGCCCAGCACCCAACGTCACAGTATACAACACCCAACAACACAGCAGAGTATAAACCACGCAACATCTCACTACACAACATGTCATGTCATACACCACAAAATACACCAGTGTTTCTCAACTCCAGTTCTCAAGGTGCCCCAACAGGTCATGTTTTCAGGCTTCCCATTATTTTGCACAGGTGATTTGATCAGTTTCACTGCCTTGGTAATTACCACAGCTGTTTCATCTGAGGGAAATCCTGAAACCGTTACCTGTTGGGGGTACCTGAGGACTGGAGTTGAGAAACACTGCACTACACACAACATCTCACACTGGTGAAGGTGTTCCCAGGTGTTGGAATCTTGGTGATGGTGGAAGGTGTTACCAGGTGAATATGTTTCCAGATGTCAGGGATGGGGAAAAGGGTTCCCAAGTGTTGAGGTCTCAGTAGTTGGGAAGGTGTTCCTAGGGTTGATGGCCTAATGATGGGGAAAGTGTCCCCACATGTTGGAGTCCAGGTGATGGAGGAAGGTGTTCCCAGGTGATGGAGTCCCAGTGGTGGGGGAACTTGTTCCCGGGTGTCGGGGTCCCAGTGATGGGGGGGAAGGTGTTCCCAGGTGATGGAGTCCCAATGGTGGGGGAACTTGTTCCCGGGTGTTGGGGTCCCAGTGATGGGGGGGAAGGTGTTCCCAGGTGATGGAGTCCCAGTGGTGGGGGAACTTGTTCCCAGGTGATGGAGTCCCAGTGGTGGGGGAACTTGTTCCGGGGTGTCGGGGTCCCAGTGGCGGGGGAAGGTGTTCCCGGGTGTCGGGGTCCCAGTGGCGGGGGGAAGGTGTTCCCGGGTGTCGGGGTCCCAGTGGCGGGGGGAAGGTGTTCCCGGGTGTCGGGGTCCCAGTGGCGGGGGAAGGTGTTCCCGGGTGTCGGGGTCCCAGTGGCGGGGGGAAGGTGTTCCCGGGTGTCGGGGTCCCAGTGGCGAGGGGAAGGTGTTCCCGGGTGTCGGGGTCCCAGTGGCGAGGGGAAGGTGTTCCCGGGTGTCGGGGTCCCAGTGGTGGGGGAAGGTGTTCCCGGGTGTCGGGGTCCCAGTGGTGGGGGAAGGTGTTCCCGGGTGTCGGGGTCCCAGTGGTGGGGGAAGGTGTTCCCGGGTGTCGGGGTCCCAGTGATGGGGGGGGAAGGTGTTCCCAGGTGATGGAGTCCCAGTGGTGGGGGAACTTGTTCCCGGGTGTCGGGGTCCCAGTGATGGGTGGGAAGGTGTTCCCAGGTGAGGGAGTCCCAGTGGTGGGGGAACTTGTTCCGGGGTGTCGGGGTCCCAGTGATAGGGGGAAGGTGGTGTCGGGGTCCCAGTGATGGGGGGGGGGGGGGAGGTGTTCCCGGGTGTCGGGGTCCCAGTGATGGGGGGGGGGGAGGGGTTCCCGGGTGTCGGGGTCCCAGTGACGGGGGAAGGTGTTGCCGGGTGTCGGGGACCCAGTGGCGGGGGAAGGTGTTGCCGGGTGTCGGGGTCCCAGTGGTGGGGGAAGGTGTTGCCGGGTGTCGGGGTCCCAGTGGTGGGGGAAGGTGTTCCCTGGTGTCGGGGTCCCAGTGGTGGGGGAAGGTGTTCCCGGGAGTCGGGGTCCCAGTGGTGGGGGAAGGTGTTCCCGGGTGTCGGGGTCCCAGTGGTGGGGGAAGGTGTTCCCGGGTGTTGGGGTCCCAGTGGTGGGGGAAGGTGTTTCGGGGTCCCAGTGATGGGGGAAGGTGTTCCCGGGTGTCGGGTCCCAGTGATGGGGGGGGAAGGGGTTCCCAAGTGATGGAGTCCCAGTGATGGGGGGGAAGGGGTTCCCAAGTGATGGAGTCCCAGTGATGGGGGGAAGGTGTTCCCGGGTGTTGGAGCCCCAGTGGTGGGGGAAGGGGTTCCCAGGTGATGGTGTTCCCGGGTGTTGGAGCCCCAGTGATGGGGGGGAAGGTGTTTCCGGGTGAAGGAGCCCCAGGAATATGGTAAGAGTTCCCGGATCCGTAGTGGTCCCCGGGTGTTCCTTGTAAGTAGTGAAGGTTTCCCGGTGTCGGAGGGAAGAGGTTCCCGGAGGTGGGGGGAGGGGCATATCGCTTTCACAGACAAACAAAAACAACACAGAAAGTCGTCTCCCGGGTAACGCCGCACCCACTGGGCGGGGACGCAGGTCACATGGCCAGTGTTTAGCCGGTGACGTATACTCTGCTTGTTCCCACGGAGACACGCCGTGACGTCAACGCCTCTCCTGTGCTCACGAGCCAAATATTTCGTCGTCGCCATAGTAACAGAGGCCCGCTGCCTCCTGTCCTGGCAACAGCGCGCTGATTGGCTGGCCGCGTTCCCGCCTCTCTCCATGGTTACCTGAGCGGTGTTCAGCTTGTTGTCACCGCAGGCAGAGAAGGGAAGCCCGGATACTGGGGGCTGTGACGTCACCGTGTGTGTGTATATGTACCCCTTTTATTTCTGTACGATTTCAACGGACGATATGTGTGAAACACGTGATGTAATAATTTTGTTTGAGCCATAGCATATATGAGGTGTGTGATAAAATAATGTAATCCGTGTACAACACTTCTGACGTGAAATATGATGTGACGTATGTAAGGTAATGTGCTATACACTATATAACCAAAAGTATTGGGATGCCTTTACACACACATGAACTTTAACCACTTATAGACCGGACCATTTTGCTGGCTTCAGACCAGACGACCACTTTTTGCGATTCGGCACTGCGTCGCTTTAACTGACAATTGCGCGGTCGTGCGAGGTGGCGTCCCAACAAAATAGATGTAATTTTTTAAAAAAGCATTAATTTTAACTTTTTTCTATAATAAATATCCCCCAAAATATATATATATATATATATATATATATATATATATATTTTATATATATATATATATATATATATATATATATATATATATATATAAATAAAAAAAAATTTCCTCAGTTTAGGCCGATACGTATTTTTCTACATATTTTTGGTAGAAAAAAAATCGCAATAAGTGTTTTATTGATTGGTTTGTGCAAAAGTTATAGCGTTTACAAAATAGGGGATAGTTTTATAGCATTTTTATTAATAATTTTTTTTTTTACTAGTAATGGCGGCGATCAGCCAATTTTATTGTGACTGCCACATTATGGCGGACACATCGGACATTTTTGACACATTTTTGGGACCATTGTCATTTATACAGCAATCAGTGCTATTTAAATGCACTGATTCCTGTGTAAATGACACTGGCAGTGAAGGGGTTAACCACTAGGTGGCAGTTTAGGGGTTAAGTGTTCCTAGGGGCGTGTTACTAACTGTGGGGGGCGTGGCTGTGTTTTAGTGAACACTGATCTCTGCTCAAATCACATGGAGCAGAGATCAGTGTCACTTGTTGCTAGGCAGAACGGGGAGATGCTGTTTACTTCCGCATCTCCCTGTTCAGCCTTCCCGTGAGACGATCCCGGGTATCCCTGCGGCGATCGATTCCGCGGGACCCGCAACCGGACTCACAGGGGCCCTGACCTGCGGCGCGCACGCGATGGCACGGCAGCATTCTTAAAGGGACGTACCTGTATGCCCTTATGCCTGTCCGTTTTCCCTTTTTACATTTAGGAAAGTATCCAGGCCTTTCTTAAAGCAATCTACTGAGCCGGCCAGAACTACCACTGGAGGGAGTCTATTCCACATTTTCACAGCTCTTACTGTGAAGAAACCTTTCCGTATTTGGAGATGAAATCTCTTTTCCTCTAGACGTAAAGAGTGCCCCCTTGTCCTCTTTGTTGACTGTAAAGTGAATAACTCAACACCAAGTTCACTATATGGACCCCTTATATATTTGTACATGTTGATCATATCCCCCCCCCCCCCTTAGGCCCCTTTCACACTTATACAACTTGTCCCACGATTTAGGACTGCAAAGTAGCATGACAAGTCGTTCCCCATGATTTCCAATGACAGCCATTCATATTAGTAAGACTTCAAAGTAGTCCCTGCACTACTTTGGTACAATTTTGATGCCACTTACACAGGCATTCCTTGAAATCGCGCGACTTTGAAGTCGCACAAGTGTGAAAGGGGCCTTAATCTCCTCTCATCAAGAGAGAATAAATAAATTCAGTTTCTCTAATCTTTCCTCATAGCTGAGCTCCTCCATGCCTTTTATCAGTTTGGTTGCCCTTCTCTGCACTTTCTCCAGTTTCCCGATTTATCCTTTTTGAGAACTGGTGCCCAAATCTGAACTGCATATTCCAGATAAGGTCTTACTAATGATTTGTACAGGGGGGCAAAATTATATCTCTCTCTCTGGAGTCCATACCTCTCTTAATACAAGAAAGAACTTTGCTCGCTTTTGGAATATACGGGATACATGTGAGGTAATAATGTGATTTACGGGATACATGTGAGGTAAAAATGTGATATACGGGATACATGTGAGGTAATAATGTGATATACGGAATACATGTGAGGTAATAATGTGATATACGGAATACATATAAGCATAATAATGTGATATACGGGATACATGTGAGGTAATGATGTGATATACGGGATACATGTGAGGTAATAATGTAATATACAGGATACATGCAAGGTAATAATGTGATATACGGAATACATGTAATGGTAATAATGTGATATACGGGATACATGTGAGGTAATAATGTAATATACAGGATATGTATCCTGTATATCACATTTATCGGGATATGTATCCCGTGTTTTACATTATCACCTCACATGTATACTGTATATCACATTATTACCTCACATGTATCACGTATATCACTTTATTACCTCACATGTATCCCGTATACATGTGAGGTAATAATGTGGTATACGGAATACATGTGAGGTAATAATGTGATATACGGAATACATGTGAGGTAATAATGTGATATACGGGATTTATGTGAGGTAATAATGTGATATACGGGATACATGTGAGGTAATAATGTGATATACGGGATTCATGTGAGGTAATAATGTGATATACGGAATACATGTGAGGTAATAATGTGATATACGGAATACATGTGAGGTAATAATGTGATATACGGGATACATGTGAGGTAATAATGTGATATACGGGATTCATGTGAGGTAATAATGTGATATACGGAATACATGTGAGGTAATAATGTGATATACGGGATACATGTGAGGTAATAATGTGATATACGGGATACATGTGAGGCAATAATGTGATATACGGGATACATGTGAGGTAATAATGTGATATACGGGATACATGTGAGGTAATAATGTGATATACGGGATTCATGTGAGGTAATAATGTGATATACGGGATTCATGTGAGGTAATAATGTGATATACAGTATACATGTGAGGTAATAATGTGATATACGGGATACATGTGAGGTAATAATG
The DNA here is from genome assembly GCA_028564925.1 of Lithobates sylvaticus. NCBI lineage: Eukaryota > Metazoa > Chordata > Amphibia > Anura > Ranidae > Lithobates > Lithobates sylvaticus. The sequence goes on from CM053038.1 coordinate 56,697,363, forward strand.
TGATATACGGAATACATGTGAGGTAATAATGTGATATACGGGATACATGTGAGGTAATTCAGCAGGTACAGTATATAGTGTATGCAGCAAATAACATTTTACAATTTAGGATTTTCCACTATTGAATTTCCTATTACTTTCTGTCTCGGTGACATCATTATTTTATCATGAGTAAGTATTTTACTCCTATAAGTGCCGGTTCACACTGCTGCCACTCGTCGTGTGACTTGAGAGTTCAAGGTTGCATGATAAGTTGCACCCCATTACCAGCAATGGAACCGTTCTAATGGATGCGACTCAAGTCACAGCGACTTAGAAAAAGGTTCCTGCACTATTTTTCTCTGACTTCATGGCGGTTTGCATGGACTTTTAATGAAGTCACGCAGGATTTCGGCTGTCAAAGGCACTAAGCCCTCGTACACACTGAACGCGGGTTTGAAATCACGCACGTTCAGCTGAACTCGCACAATTTTAAACCCGCATTTCAGTGTGAGTTCGGGGGCGATTTTGAAAGCCATCTGTGCAGGTTCATGCACAGATGTCTATTGAAATCATCCCTGAAGTCGCCAAAAGTAGTACAGGAACTACTTTTGGAAATTGGTGCAGCGTTGCACCGATTGGGACAGTGCCGTTGCCGGAAGTAGGCTGCGGTTTGGCATGTTAAATTGCACCAATGTGAAGGGGCTAAGGGAGATTTACCAAAACTGTTGCAGCTGTGCATAGTAACCAATCAGCTCCCTGGTTTTATTGTCAAAATTAATTAAACAAGCTGAAGTTAGAAGCTAATTGGTTACTATGCACAGCTGTACCAGATATGTGTGCTCTAGTTTTAGTAAATCTCCCCCATAAGGAGTCATCACAAGTCAGTATGCTACACTAGATTTTCGGCAAAAGGCCAGCATGATGGCAGAGCACCCCTACTGGACATTGATAAGAACATATACCACACTCGATCGTATCCAGAGTCCCTTTTTCTCACAAATAGAGTTTGCTTTTGGTGGTATTTGATCATCTCTGCGGTTTTTATTTTTAGTGCTATAAACAAAAAAAGACCAACAATTTTGAAAAAAAAAACAACAATATTTTTTACTTTCTGCTATAAAACATTCCCAATTAAAAAAATGAATCTAATTCTCACTATCTTGGCTATGAGAGAGGAAGTGAAGGTAAATCTCCCCAATGTAACACAGATGGCAAAAAAACTGACAGCGATTATAACCCTCTCTTACACAATCCAAAATGGGAGAAAAAGTTTTGTTTAACCACTTCCAGACCGGCGCACGACGATGTACGGCAGCAGAATGGCACGGACAGGCATAAGGGTGTACAGGTACGTCCCTTTAAGATTGCCGCCGTGCCATCGCGTGCGCGCCGCCGGCAGCCCCGTGAGTCCGGTCGCGGGTCCCGCAGACTCGATCGCTGCGGGGATAACCGCGATCGTCTCACGGGAAGGCTTGAACGGGGAGATGCAAAAGTAAACCGCATCTCCCCGTTCTGCCTAGCAACTAGTGACGCTGATCTCTGCTCCCTGTGATTGGAGCAGAGATCAGTGTTCACTAAAACACAGCCACGCCCCCCACAGTTAGTAACACGCCCCTAGGAACACTTAACCCCTACACTGCCACCTAGTGGTTAACCCTTCACTGCCAGTGTCATTTACACAGGAATCAGTGCATTTAAATAGCACTGATTGCTGTATAAATGACAATGGTCCCAAAAATGTCAGATGTGTCCGCCATAATGTCGCAGTCACATTAAAAATCGATGATCGCCGCCATTACTAGTAAAAAAAAAAAAAATATTAATAAAAATGCTATAAAACTATCCCTATTTTAGAAAACGCTATAACTTTTGCGCAAACCAATCATTAATCGCTTATTGCGTTTTTTGTTTTTTTTACCAAATATATGTAGAAGAATACGTATCGGCCTAAACTGAGGAAAAAAAAATATTTTTTATATATTTTTTGGGGGATATTTATTATAGCAAAAAGTAAAAAATAATGCGTTTTTTTTTTTTTTTTTTTAAATTGTCGCTCTTTTTTTGTTTATAGCGCAAAAAAAATGAAAAACCGCAGGGGCGATCAAATACCACCAAAAGAAAGCTCTATTTGTGGGGGAAAAAAGGATGTCAATTTTGTTTGGGAGCCACGTTGCACGACCGCGCAATTGTCAGTTAAAGCAACGCAGTGCTGAATCGCAAAAAGTGGTCTGGTCTTAAGCCAGCAAAATGGTCCCGTCTGAAAGTGGTTAAAGTTTTTTTTTTTTTTTTTTTTTTTTTTTTTTTTAACCTTTAACCACCTGCTTACTGGGCACTTAAACCCCTCTCCTGTCCAGACCAAGTTTCAGCTTTCCGCGCTGTCGCACTTTAAATGACAATTGCGTGGTCATACAACACTGTACCCAAATTAAATTTTTATATTTTTTTTTTTTTTCACAAATAGAGCTTTCTTTTGGTGGTATTTGATCACCACTGCGTTTTTTATTTTCTGTTCAAAAAATAGAAAAATACAGAATAAAAAAAAAGTTTTATATTTTGTTATAAAATTTTGTGAACAGGTAATTTTTCTCCTTCATTAATGTACGCTGATGAGGTAGCAGTGATGGGCACCGATAGGTGGCAGTGATGGGCACTGATGGGTGGCAGTGATGGGCATTGATTGGCACCACTGGTGGGCATTGATAGGTGGCACTATGGGCACAATGACAGGTGGCACTGGCAGGGGGTACCAAATGGCACAGAGGAGGCAGATGTGCCTCCTTCCTCTTCGGGACCAATGTCCCTTTAATATAAGCCGGTGATCTGCTTTTTTTTTTTTTTTTTCTCCTCACGCTCTGAGGAGAGAAAAAAAAGCGATCACCAAGCTTTTGTTTACGTCGTGTGATCGGCTGTCATTGGCTGACAGCTGATCACATGGTAAGGGGCCGAGACCGGGGAGTGTGCACAGGGGAGGATGTCCTATGATGGCCTCCCGGAAATTGAGCAGTGTGTAGCAGTCTTGTGACTTCTATCAGTTCCTGGTTAAAGCTTGTAGGAGGAGTTTTCATACTGCACTGAGCTGTCCTATCAGGATCAAGGACCCCTGACCCTCTGTCTTGGCAGCGCTTTTTTCTCCTAAGAAAAAATAAATAAAAAAAACTCTCTAAGAATACACTGTAGGAGTGCAGAGACAAAACCCGTAATGTGTGGCACCACATCGAAAATAATACAAAAATTCCCCTTTTTGCTTCTTTTAAATCTCCAGCAATACGCACCAAACTGAGCATGTGCAGCCTGGCTCCAGTAACTCTGTATTATCCGGACATGTTCTGGAGTCAGTGGAAGAAGGGTCTTTTTACACAATGAGGAGGCTTAACCCCTTAGGTTTTCAACAGTGAGTATAGCAAGCATGCTTTACTGCATATACAGACTGATTTTACTGTTGTGGGTTCAGTAACACTTTAAAGTATAACTAACGCCAAAACCTTTTTCAGTTTTGGATAGAGTGGAGAGGGATTATAACACCTGTCATTTATTTATTTATTTATTTATTTATTTATTTATTTTTTATTGCTGTCTGTGCCCCCGGTAGGGATATTTCCCCTCTCCATTTGTCCTGTTTACCGTTATCATTGAAAAGAAAGTAAAAGATAATCCCCACATTTTGGGTTGTCACCTGAAAAGTAATAGAGGGGAAATCTTCCAATGGGGACACTAGTTCTGGTGACCTGGGAGTCCCCAAGGAATTCCCATACTTTTGCAGGGATTTCCACTCACTTCCTGTTTGGCTATGGGACAGGAAGTGAAGGGAAATCTTTGCAATAGGACAAAGATGGTTGGAAAAAAAAATCTGACGGGAGTTATAAACCTCCCTTAGGCTCGAGTCACATCTATGCATGTTGCTTTAGAGCGTTTTTGCGGTGCTTGCCACGTTTTTAGACACGCGATTTTGCCGCGTTTTGCGTAATTTTTTTTTTTTTTTTACATTGTGGTTGCTTAGCAACCAGCTATATACAGTGTAAAAAAGTAAAAGGCAAATCGCGAAAAAATTGCGGTAAAAACACGGTACTTGCGTTTTGGATGCGGGTCCATTGACTTCTATTACATGCAAAACGGTGCATTTTGCATTAAAAAAAGTCCCCGGCCCCTTTTCCAAAAACGCAGAGGCACAAAAATGCATTGATGTGAACATGTTCCATAGGAACCCATGTTAAAAAAATTCCCTGCATTTCTGCAAAATGCATCAAAAAACACATTAGTGTGAATAAAGCCTTGTGCCCCGTACACACTGTCGGAAATTCCGACCACAAAATCCGTCGGATTTTTTCCGACTGATTTTGTCCGACACTGGTGTTGCATACACACGGTCGGACAAAGTTATCGGAAAATCCGATCATTCTGAACGTGGTGACGTTCGTTGCGTACGACGGAACTATGTAGATGCTATTAGCCAATAGGTTTGGTCTCGTAATTTGATCTGAGCATGCGTGGCACTTTGTCCGTCGGAATTCTCTACACACGATCGGAAAAAGTCCGATCGGATTTTGTTGTCGGAAAATTTGAGAGCAGGATCTCAAATTTTTTCCATCGGAAATTCCAACGGAAAAAGTCTGATGGAGCTCACACACGGTCGGATTTTCCGACAACATGGTCCGATCGGACATTTTCCGTCAGAATTTCCGACCGTGTGTACGGGGCATTACTCTATCCAAAATGAAAAAAAAAGTTTTGCCTATAGCTCTACTTTAATGCTGAGATTGGGGAGTTACTTGGCATAGCACATAACTGAGCTGTAAAATCATGTAAGTGGTCATGCTGGTCTGAGTGTTCAATCAAGAGCCTGTGTTGACAAGCTCAATTATAGGTGACAAAGTATATATAAAAAAAAAAAAAAAAAAAAAAAATGTTCTTGCTTAAAAATAGACATAAAGGGAATGCACATAAACAGTTGGCCGCTGTTTTACATCTGTTTAGATCTGTCTAAATAGAAAAGGACACGGCCTTAGGCTGGGTTCACACATATGCGATGCGGGAACCAGCGTGACTCCTGTGCGGGTTCCCACATTGCATGTCTCTCGCAGGCAGTTCACACTACTCTATGTGAACCGCTGTGGCTGTCAATACAAAGTTAATGACACCCCAAGATCGGTTCGCAGTGCGAACTGTGAAATGATGCAGGAACTGGATCGCATCGGTGTGAACACCCATGTGATCCGATTCTGCTGCGGACCTAAAAAAGGGTCCTGCACCATTTTGGTCCAAATGACATGCAAATTCAGCCATACAATCTGTATGACTGAATTCACATAGCACAGACATGTGATCTGCACAGCAATGTGGTGCGAATCACATGCATGGTCTGACATTGAAATAGTGTGAACCCAGCCTTAATTTTTTTTAAAAAGGGATCTGAACAGATACTGATGTAAATATCCTTCTGATTTATATCTGCCTGCCCAAAGATATAAATTGTGGTTGTCTGGATCTGTCTGAAAAAACGGACAGACTGAACGTGTGCGTGAAAGGACCCTAAGGAACTGGCAAGTTTTAATAGGATGAAGTAGGGAATTCCAGAGAACGGGGGCTGTTCTACAGTAATCCTGTAACCGTGCATGGGATAGGGATATGAGTCAGTAGGTCAGTGGAGCAGAGAGAGCAGTTTGGAGTATATGTAGTGGTTATACTAGTGGTTATAGCCAGCAGCATGTACATAGTGGTCTCTTCTCACATAGGGGGAACTGTCTATATATTGCACAGCTCTTTGGGCACTTATCCCTCATATACAATACTGACATATTCATACAAATTATCAACAATAAAATGTTATCAGGTTGCCAGTTTCATGCTTTGTACATCAACAACTTTCGTTTTTTTTTTTGTTTTTTTTGCTGCAGTGACATAGATTAAGTTATTTAAAATTAAAACTCACTTGTTCCAGTTCTTATGTCTTTAAGATGTCAGTTTTGTGTTTAAAAATAACTTTTTAAATCTTTTTTTCAGCTGTTATCATCTTGCCTGTGGGCATGTGAAGCCCACAGGCATCCTCTTCCGGGATACAGTGCTGCTGATTGACCAGCATGCACTGCGCGTTGTATCTCCAAACTCGCGCATGCGCAGTTACTTGAATTCGTAGCGCCGTCAACAGCTAAGGTTGCCATCGCAACAGGCAGCGGCGTCAGAAGTCCCGCCCCGTTGTGATGGCAACGTAGCTGAAATCACACGATAACTCGCGCCAGGCCGCCGCACTGACTCCTGGGAACAATAACACAAGCTCCCAGGAGCCAGTGCATGCGACTATCAGGAAATTACGATTTAGCCGCACTGAACCCGCCCATATCCGCAAGACACACCATGCAGGAAATGATCTCCAAAACTAAGGTACAGTGAAAAAATAAATAAAAATAAGTGCGGTTTTTACATTAGGACATTGAGTGAATTGTCTTGGGGTAATGTAAGAAAAATGGGTGGAGCTCCGCTTTAAAATGGATGTAAACCCTCACATATCCAGTGAAGTGGACAGCCTCAGATGATACATACGGATGAAACAAATTATCCTACGTAGGTTTTACTTATTCTTTAGAATTCTAAGGCTACTTTCACACTGGAGCGGTGGGGGTGCTGGCGGTAAAGTGGCGCTATATTTACCGGCGTTTTAGCGGCGCATTGCGGCCGCTCGCGGGGTGTTTTTACCCCCCGCGAGCGGCCGAAAAAAGGGTCAATACCGCCCGCAAACCGCCGCTGCAGCGGCGTTTTGCGGGCGGGTTTGGCGCGCACCCCCATTGTTTTCAATGGGACCGGGCGCTATAGGAGCGGTAAATATACCGCTCCTATAGCGAGCCAAAGATGCGGCTTGCAGGACATTTTTGAGCGTCCTGCAAGCGCACCGCTTCAGTGTGAAAGCCCTCGGGCTTTCACACTGAAGAAACAGCAACAGCTGTTTCGGGTCGGTTTGCAGGCGCTATTCTTAGCGCAATAGCGCCTGCAAACCGCCCCAGTGTGAAAGGGGCCTTACATTATGTTAGAATTTTCACTTCCTCATTCAGCACTGGGAGTGTAGTCTGGGCTTACACTGGGAGACAGCTGATTGGAGGAGGAAAGGCGCACACACCCCCCTCTACATAGGTAGAAGGAAGATACTTTCATAGCTGCGCTGTGACAAGACAAGCTCTCTGCTAATCTATTTATAACAACCTCTCGTCTCGGAGAACTTGTCAGCGCAACAAAACAGCAGAAATACACAGGACTTAGTGCTTTTGAGAAAGAGATAAGAAAACACTACAGATATAAGTGCATAGGTCAAATTTCCTGAATCGGGTTTACATCCACTTTAAAGCAGGGTTCTGGCCACATACATTATTTTTTTTTTTTTTTAAACTGCACACTGCAGTAATAACACACATCAAGTATATCTATATTTGCTAGTGGATATGAATCCTATATATTTTTTTTTCTTTCTACTTACGATTTTGAGAAGCCCAATCGCAAACTCTTCCTTGGATAAGCGATCGAGTGGTGCATGCTGGGTAACCAGCATGCACCTCTCCAACTTGCGCATGCGCGATGCTCCGGGGGCCATAGCGCAGATTGTTTAGCAAGTTGCCATAACAACAGGCGGCAATGGAGGAAGGTCGCGCCCCGTTGTTATGGCAACATATATAGATAGATCCGCCTTAAAATGCATAATTTCTTGTCGGGAAATAACGCAATGTTTTTGACACACTCCTGCCATGGGTTTCCGCAGAACTTTTTTCTGGGGGGGGGGGCATAATTTTAAGGTCACCCATGCAATATAAAAAGATGTACATTCTCTAGACTATATTTATATGGGCATGGTATGCCTGGCCTGAGTAATTTCCAATAAAAAAAGTGATGCTGAATTATCTCTTATATAACACATATCTTTCCAGTGGAAAGATATGTGTTCTGTAAGAGATAATTCAGCTTCACTTTATATTGGAAGTTACTCAGGCCAGGCATACCCCCAGTCCATGACCATATACATATAGCCTGGAAAATGTACATCTTTTTATATTGCAATACATTTTGTTGTGGCCATATTTTGATCTTGATGAAAACAGCCTATACAAAGTGAAGAAGATGAATTATCTCTTAACATACACAGACATATCTTTCCAGTAATAGCTGTCCAACTTTCCAGTATTATATAAATCAAAATGCTCCTCCTAACTGCTGTTACCTGTGGTTCTTGTTCTGTTGCTTGCTGTATATGCCACTCACTTCAGGTTAGGATTTGCTGTGATGTGATGATGAGTAGGCACTAGCAGCGTATCACTCAGCGGCTCGGCCACTGACTGCACTGAGTGGGCGGCACCGGCCGGATCTACAGAACACGTACACAGGCAGGTGGCCAATCACTGAAGAGGAGCGGCGGAACGGCTGAGCTGCCGAGCCATCTCATCCGAAGATTGGGCTGGGGGTGAGGGAGGGACATCAGATGTGTCAGGACAGCAGCCGGCTGACTCAGAAAAAGTCAGCAGTGGCCATGGTGGACACTGCAGCTGGCAACTGCAACACCTTCTTGGCGATTCCGGGGGGGGGGGGGGGCAATTGCCCCTACCTGCAGATGCCCATGACTCCTGCCCGCTGACTCCTGGGAAATGATGATTCACATTTCCCAGGAGCACAGACGAGGGAGGAAGTGATGGGGAGCGCCGCAGAGCCAGAAATGGCAGATTAGAAGCCACCACCTAGCAACAGGGCACTTCTGGTAAGTATCAAAAAAATTTTTTATCCAAATGTTTTTTTCTTAATAATAGAGAGCTGTGAAAATGTAAAAATATTTTTCAGGGTGGAACTCCGCTTTAACTGCCTCTGGGTCAATCCCGACTCTTCCCTCTCACGTTTACTACAACTCCAAGGCCTACCAATTCAAGTCCTTGTCTATACCCTCATTATCTATGGCCTTATATTCTGTGTCTGCTACTCTATCAGCTAGGATTGGCTATCACTTCAAAGCCTGTTTCTCTCCATTTCTTCAAGGGCTTTCAACCTTAACATAAAGATATATTTTTCTTTTGACTGAAGTCACACTGTGCCCTAATTAGCCTGCAGACACAGACCCTCATTATATTACAGGATGGTTGGAACTATTTCTAGAAGATCCAGCAGATGATGGAATTACGGGAGGTCCCATCTCAAAGGAACACTCTGTACAAATTGTGGTGTGATAGAGAGAGGTGTTACATATACAGTATATTTTTTTTATTTATTTATTTTTTACCTAGCTTGTTATGGATTCACCGGAAGATCCGTGAAGGTCTGTACATCCTTGGAATGTTGGAATGACATAGGCCAAGAACTCTGCTCACCTATGTCCCAGTACCTGAGTCTGTGACATCAGCAAGTTATCTGTCACTCCCATTGTACCAACTCTGCAACAGATTCAGTTCCTGCCTGTTTAGACTGGATTGTGAAATGTTTGCTTATAGACAGGAGTCTTTACGTCGTACTTCTTACTTAACAGGAAGCTGCTAGTGTTAATGTTCACCACGCCTTCTAACTTCTCACAAGTTGTTGTCAGCCATCAATCTACTGTATCTGATGAACCTTCTCCATCCAGTTTAGTTATTCCATCCATAGACCAGGCAATGTATATACTTGTATTGGCAGTACAGTTGCCCTCTGCCTAGTATCTAAGGTGACCAGATTTTTAAAATTAAATCCGGGGACATATTTTTTTTTTTTTTTTTTTTTTTACTAGTAATGGCACCAATCGGCGACTCTTTGCCCATCTCCGCCGCCGCCGCCCGCCTCACAGCCTGCCTGAAGATCACTCCACCAGGGAAGGCAAGGAGATAAACAGGCAGGTGGCTGGCCGGGACTTGAGCCAAGGCAGAAGAACATGGGAGCTGAATGAGCATGCGCCCGAAACTGAAGAAATAGTCCCTCCGCTCCGACCAGAACATGATCATCACAAAGGGGCACAAATGATGTAAAATAAAAAACCCCATAAGCTAGTAGGAGCCGGAGAGGAGGGGGGGGGGGGTGCAATTCAGAATTCTTTTTATTCTGCACGGCCGGCTTTGAAATTGTCCCAGCCCCTGTTCAAATTTCAATCCGGGGACAAAACCGGGGACAGACTTGGTCCGGGGACAGTGTCCTCAATCCGGGGACTGTCCCCGGAAACCGGGGATGTCTGGTCACCCTAATCTAATCCCATAACTGTCTAATAATTGCCAGTGGAGAAAATGTCTATAGGGATTCTAGATATTGTCTTCCCTATGCCCCAAATCAAAGGGAGAACGAAGATTCGCAGTCCAAGGACAACAGCTATGGAACGCTCTACCCACTAACATCCGCATGGAAGAAAACCATCGGGCCTTCAGAAAAAAAACTCAAGACCCACCTCTTCTAAGAAGCAGGATAACACAGGATGGATCAATCGCTTGAGTCGATTCAGTTCACATTTGTAGCGCTATACAAGTCATTCATTCATTCAGGGCTATGTGCATGTGAAATGCATGGATTGAGGCTTTTCTCTATGCAGCAGATGAAGTGTGGGCCTACTGTCGATTTCCAGGGAAACCAGGCCCTTTCAGTGATCAATGCCTGTTCTAGTCCTGTTCAGGGAAGGGTTAAGTCCCGATGCACAGTTGGTGGGAACGGTGTCACAGGGACAAAATCATTATAGATTCTGCCACAGCATCATCCCTACCGCCTTCTTCCTACTCGACACCACCATTCAGTGATTAGAGGGAAGTACTATGAACACCCACAATGCTGTGGGCTAGGCACATGTAATAAATACACAATGAGACTCCACTACAATCGACCCTTATATGTACATCAGCCCGAGGAACGCATTTTATGCTGAGAATTGCATTTTTCTAAGATCTTCTTGTGCATTTCTGCTGATAACAAGCCATATCGCGAGTGTTGAATAATAGCCACAGTATTAAAGGGTCGGTTTACACAAATCTGGTATTGCAATGGATTGAATTACCCATTGAATACTCATAACTCGGAGGGAATACTGTCACAAAATGTACTTCTGACATCCCAGGGAGTTATCAAAACCCTGTAAATAATTCAAGCCACCAGCATCGTGCCAAAACCTGATCTTTGGGGCTTATGTCACACCTGTAGGCTACATTTACGCACGTTATGCATGTTGGTGTGAGGCTGTTCTATTTATTCTAAATGGCAATCCAATGTACTCTTCCCAGTGCACAGTAACGGCTACCATGCGTTTTTAGGGTTGCCACTTTTTCTTCAAGCCAACACTTTAGCGGCATACAGCAAATAATATATTTATATTTATATATTATATATATATTATATATATAATTTTTTTTTTTTTTTTTTTCTAGTATACACTATAGGATAACAGACCTAGGACACCTTTGGGCGTGAAAAAGAGAACAGTAATGTGGTGCACATAGTGCCCCCTCACCCTCCTGTCAGGCCCTGTTCGGAGCTGCATTCATGTCTGAATAATGTCTGGGTTTCATGTGGACTGAAATCTGGGCACATGATTCAAAACCTGGACTGTCCAGGTGAATCCCGAACATGTGGCAACCCTACATGCGTAGTGTTGCCAAAAAGGCTGCATACATGCTTTTTCGGTCATTTGTGGTGCTTGAGGCAGCCCATGGAATTGATTGGGCAGCCCTAATGCAATGTGCATTTAATGGAAGGAAAAAACTGCACTTGGACAAAAAGTAAAATAAATAAAATATGAAAAATCTAAATAAACAGCAGCTTATTGTGAGATATACACAAAAAACATATAAAAGAGAAGCTGCGCAGCTTCTCTTTTATATAATGTGCATTTAATGCACTGCAGTGGACAGGGCCGGTGTGGATGAACCATTAAAGTGCCACTTCATTCTTAACCACTATAGACCCGCGCTACAGCCAAATGACGGCTACAGCGCGGATCTATTGTGACGGGACTACGTCTATTGACGTTGTCCCGGGCACGAGCTGCCTGCGTGCCCCCTGAAGGGCAGCGCGCTCTGTGATCAGCGAGTCTGTGAGACTCGCTGGATCACAGATCCGAGTAAGGGGTCGATCCCGACCCCCTTACCACGTGATTAGCTGTCAGCCAATGACAGCTGATCATGTGATACTAACAGAGCCGGTAATCGGCTTTTTTTCCTCCTCGCGCTGACCGCGAGGAGAAAAAAAAAAAAGCCGATCACGGCGGCAGTGAGAGGGACATCAGTCCCTCTCACTGCGATGTGCCCAATACAATGCCCACCTTTGCCCCATTAAAGTGCCCCCACCTTTGCCCCATTAAAGTGCCCACAGTGCCATCTCTCAGTGCCCACAGTGCCAGTGCTGCACATCTGTGTCACCTGCCAGTGCTCATCTGTGTCACCTACCAGTGCTCATCTGTGTCACCTACCAGTGCCCATCAGTGCCACCCATCAGTGTCATCCATCCGTGCCACCCATCCGCTCCACCCATCCGTGCCCATCAGTGCCATCTTTGCTGTCCCCATCAGTACCGACTTATCTGTCCCCTCCAGTGCAGCCTATCAGTGCCCACCTGTGCCGCCTCATCAGCGCATATCAATGAAGCAGAAAAATTACCTGTTTGCAAAATTTTATAACAAACTATTAAACATGATTTTATTTTTATTTTTAATTTTCCATCTTTTTTTGTTTGTTTAGCAAAAAATAAAAACCCCAGCTGTGATTAAATACCACCAAAAGAAAGCTCTATTTGTGGGATAAAAAATGATAAAAAATTTAATTTGGGTACAGTGTTTGTATGACCGCGCAATTGTCATTCAAAGTGCGTCAGCGCCAAAAGCTGAAAATTGGTCTGGTCACGAGGGGGGTTTAAGTGCAAAGAAATCAGGTGGTTAATATAAAGGAATAAAAAAAAAAATTTCAAGTCATATAATCACATTACAGGTGTGTAATATACACCAGATAAGCAATTACAGTGCAATTTTTGAAACTTGCATAATTTTCATTCATTGTCGGTGAATTAGAAAAAATTTTGAAAATAATTTGCATGCTTCCGATATGAAACGCTTATCTCGAGTTTTGTTATGGTATCATGTCACTTCCTGGGCATCGATTATTATCAACTGTATGCAGTGGCGTTGCTAGGGGGTGGCTTTTGGGGCTATATATTTTGAGTCTCTGCAGGGGTCCCCAAGGGGACGGGTGGCTCTCTGGGGATATATATATATATACACATACACACACACACACATTATATACATGTGTATGCCTGCCCAAGCGTATGACTTTTTTATTACTATGCTGTTATAGGCTCTTGCCCCAGATCTTTTGTAGACCTAGCAACGCCCCTGACTGTATGAATAGCGTTGCGCTGTGATGTCATCAGCTGGGCACATGTAATGTCCGCTTTATATACAGTATATTGCTACATTCACATTGGTGGGTTACAGTAACCACGTTACCACAATGCACATACAGTAGTGCAGTGTATTGTCAACACACAATGCACCACCCTGCACCACAACACACGTGTGTGTGCAATGTGGCGTGCTGAGTTAAAAAAAAAAAAAAGGTGAATGTTTGGTGCAAAACAGTGCACCCCCCCACCTTATTCTAAATGGGCTGCCTTACCAGAGCACACCCAGGGCCCCTTTTACACTTGTACCATTCATATCTGTGCGACTTCAAGTCGCGCCAACTTCAAAGTAGTCCCTGTACTACTTTGGTCCGACTTTCATGCAAGTTGAAGGCCATAGATCTCAAGTTTACACAGGTGTTCCCCGAAATCACATCAAAATTGCGCGACTTTTAAATCGTGGCAGTGTGAAAGGGGCCTAAAGGCACGGTAATGCATTTTGTTGGGCCTGTTCACACCAGCAGTGTGCATTAAAAACAGCACATCACGCTATTTACTTTTTTTTTCTGCTAACTTTATTGAGATGTCACAAAGTGGCGTATCATTAAATTCTATTGTCCCCCGCATGCTGGTGCAGTGGATTGCATCGCACCTCTAGAAAAAGTACTGCATCCTGTACAGTTTTTCAGTGCACACAGTGGTGTGTTCTGACGGGATAGGTAATCGGGCTTCTTTTCTTGTCTATGCATTGGGATTGTGATGGACAAGGCCACCAATCGCAGCCCAATGCATCTGGCGCGAATGAGTCCTGCGTGGCACAATATGAAGGGACCCTGAAAGTCTGTTTAAAGGCTGTCATTACTCAGTTTAAGGTTTATACCCATACTGTACCACAAAGCTTCTGTTCCTCTGTGCTGAATGTAGAATCTCAAATACATATTTTCGATAAAAAATAAAACATAAATATATTATCGAAAATCAATATATTCATGCTGTGGACAGCCACCTCTGTACCCCCCCCCCCCTGTCCACAGCCACCTCTGTATCCCCCCTGTCCACAGCCAACTCTGTACCCCCCTGTCCACAGCCTCCCCTATATGCCACCTCTGTATCCCCCCTCTGCCCACAGCCACCTCTGTATCCCCCTTGTACACAGCCATCTCTGTACCCCTCTGTCCACAGCCAACTATATATACCTCCCCCCTGTCCACAGCCATCTCTGTACCCCCCCCCCCTGTCCACAGCCTCCCCTATATACCCCCTCCCTGTCCACAGCCACCTCTGTATCCCCCTCTCCCCACAGCCAGCTCTGTATCCCCCCTCCCCGTCCACAGCCACCTCTGTACCCCCCTTGTCCACAGCCACCTCTGTACCCCTCTGTCCACAGCCAACTCTATATACCTCCTTCTTCCCGTCCACAGCCACCTCTGTACCCCCTCCCTGTCCACAGCCACCTCTATATACCCCCTCCCCATCCACAGCTATCTCTGTACCCCCCCTGTCCACAGCCACCTCTGTATCCCCCCTGTCCACAGCCACCTCTATATACTCCCTCCCCATCCACAGCCACCTCTGTACCCCCTGTCCACAGCTACCTCTATATACCCCATCCACAGCCACCTCTGTACCCCCCCCCCCCCCCTCCCATCCACAGCCACCTCTGTACCCCCCCCCCCCCGTCCACTGCTTAATTTATTAGCAGGTAAATGCGACCCTCCATGCATTCACATACATTGAATCCGGCCCTTTGGAAAAAGGTTGCTGACCCCTGACCCATGCAATCATATTCCAGCAGACAGCAGTGTGTGTCTGTTTAGGCTGTCATGGTGAATGGTGTTAGAATACAGGCAGGGGGGGACAATCCTCTGAATAGTGGAGATGTACAGTTTGGTGGAGGAACACACAAGCAACGTGGACACATACTCTGACAGGGTGTGCACAGCTTGTTTATTGAAAATCCAGTTTGAGCAGTCCTATGATGTCACAGCCGACTGAGGGAATCCCTCTGCAAATCTCACAAGCCCAGACAGGGAAACCCTTCACTGGCCTCACATTGGAGGAGGAGGAGGGAACCCTTCACTGGCCTCACATTGGAGGAGGAGGAGGGAACCCTTCACTGGCCTCACATAGTAGGAGGGGGAGGAGGGAATCCTGCACTGGGCCCTCCACAGGGAGGGAGCTTCCAGGAACAGAACAACAGACCAAAACAAAGTGAGAGCAGGGCTGAGGTTTCCTGCCCCCACCACTGAGGATATCCCAGCAAGGGGCTCCCTATACATGTCATCAGCCTGAAAGGGAAAGTTGTCCATAACAACCAGAAACATAGTCTACAATCCACACTGCCACTGGGGGACACAACCCCCCCCCTCCCCCACACACAGTATACAATCCACACTGTACACTGCCACTGGGGGACACAACCCCCCCCCCCCCCCCACACACACAGTATACAATCCACACTGTACACTGCCACTGGGGGACACAACCCCCCTCCCCCCACACACAGTATACAATCCACATTGTACACTGCCACTGGGGGACACAACCCCCCCCACACACACACACACAGTATACAATCCACACTGTTACACTGCCACTGGGGGACACAACCCCCCCCCCCCCCCCCCACACACACACACACACACAGTATACAATCCACACTGTACACTGCCACTGGGGGACACAACCCCCCCCCCCCCACACACACACACAGTATACAATCCACACTGTACACTGCCACTGGGGGCCCCCCCCCACACACACACCCCCCCCCCCCCGGACCCCACACACCCCCCCCGCCCTCCCCCCCCCCCCCCCCCCCATACAATCCACACTGTTACACTGCCACTGGGGGACACCCCCCCCCCACCCCCCACACACCCACCCACAGTATACAATCCACACTGTACACAGCCACTGGGGGACACCCCCCCGCCCCCCCCCCCCCCCCACACACACACACAGTATACAATCCACACTGTACACAGCCACTGGGGGACACAACCCCCCCACACACACACAGTATACAATCCACACTGTACACTGCCACTGGGGGACACAACCCCCCCCCACACACACAGTATACAATCCACACTGTACACTGCCACTGGGGGACACCCCCCCCCCACACACACACAGTATACAATCCACACTGTACACTGCCACTGGGGGACACCCCCCCCCCCTCCACACACACAGTATACAATCACACTGTATACACACACACACAAACTCCCACCACTGGGGGACAATGCCCCCCCCCCGCACACACACACACAGTATACAATCCACACTGTACACTGGGAGACACAATGCCCCCCCCCACACACACAGTATACAATCCACACTGTACACTGCCACTGGGGGACACAACCCCCCCCCCACACACACAGTATACAATCCACACTGTACACTGCCACTGGGGGACACAACCCCCCCTCCCACACACAATATACAATCCACACTGGGGGACACACCCCCCCCCCCACACACACACAGTATACAATCCACACTGTACACTGCCACTGGGGGACACAACCCCCCCCCACCACACACACACACAGTGTACAATCCACACTGTACACTGCCACGGGGGGACACAACCCCCCCCCCCCCCCACACACACACACAGTATACAATCCACACTGTACACTGCCACTGGGGGACACAACCCCCCCCCCACACACACAGTATACAATCCACACTGTACACTGCCACTGGGGGACACAACCCCCCCCCCCCCACACACACACACAGTATACAATCCACACTGCTGTGAGAATGCAACATGCAGTATAGGATCCACATTGTACACGGCCATGGCAACACAACATACACACAATATACAATTCACACTACCACAGTGATGCAATACACACGCAGTACACATGTCATACCCTACAGCCCAATGTCCAATGTACTGTAGTGTGAAGAAAAATAATGTTTCCCAAAGCTGTCACAAAGTGTGACTTTCTAGGTATAAACATCCCTATGTTGTGTCCCATGTGGCAGTATACAGCATGGATTGTCTCCCTGTTTCAGTGTGGACAGTATACTCTGTGTGTGTGTTGTGTCCCCCAATGGCAGTGTGCACCGTGGATTGCATATCTATGTTTGTGTTGTATTCCCATAGCAGTATGGATTGTATTGTGTGTGTGTGTGTGTGTGTGTGTGTGTGGGTGTGGGGGGGGGGGGGGGGGGGGGTCCTCAGTGGCAGGGTACAGTGTGGATTGTATACTCTGTGTGTGTGTGTGTGTGTATGTTGTGGTCCCATTACGATGCACACTTTGTGTATGTTGTGTCCCTGTGGAATTGTACAGTGTGGATTGTATGCTGTGTGTGTGTGTGTGTGTTGTGTAACCATTAGACTATACAGGTGTGTGTGTGTTGTGTAACCATTAGACTATACAGGTGTGTGTGGTGTGTCCCCATGGCAGTTTACAGTTTGGATTATATAGTGTGTGTGTTGTGTCCCCATGGTAGTTTATAGTGTGGATTGTATAACATGTGTGTTGTGTTCGTATGTCAGTGTAGATTGTATACTATGTGTAAGTGGTGTTCCTACAGCAGTGTATAGTGTGTGTTGTGTTGTGTTCCTATGTCAATGTGCAGTGTAGATGGTATACTGTGTTCTTATGGCAGTGTAGATTGTATACTGTGTGTGTTTGTTGTGTTGTGTTCCTATGGCGGTGTAGAGTGTATACTGTGTTTGTTGTGTTGTGTTCCTATGGCGGTGTAGAGTGTATACTGTGTGGTGTGTTCCTATGTCAGTGTGCAGTGTAGATTGTATACTGTGTTCCTATGGCAGTGTGCAGTGTAGATTGTATACGGTGTGTGTTGTGTTCCTATGGCAGTGTGCAGTGTAGATTGTATACATTGTGTAGTGTTCCTATGGCAGTGTAGATTGTATACAGTGTGTAGTATTCCTATGGCATAATGGCAGTGTGCAGTGTAGATTGTATATGGTGTGTGTTGTGTTCCTATGGCAGTGTGCAGTGTTCATTGTATATTGTGTGTGTTGTGTTCCTATGGTAGTGTGCAGTGTACATTGTATACATTGTGTGTGTGTGTGTAGTGTTCCTATGGCATAATGGCAGTGTGCAGTGTGATTGTATATGGGGTGTGTTGTGTTCCTATGGCAGTGTACATTGTATACGTTGTGTGTGTTGTGTTCCTATGGCAGTGTGCAGTGTACATTGTATACGTTGTGTGTGTTGTGTTCCTATGGCAGTGTGCAGTGTACATTGTATATGGTGTGTGTTGTGTTCCTATGGCAGTGTACATTGTATATTGTGTGTGTTGTGTTCCTATGGCAGTGTGCAGTGTACATTGTATATGGTGTGTGTTGTGTTCCTATGGCAGTGTGCAGTGTACATTGTATATTGTGTGTGTGTGTTGTGTCCCCATGGCAGTGTACAGAACCCCTCCCCTCTCGCTCTCCTCTCAGGGCTCTTCCCGGCAGCCCCGCCCTTCGGACGGATGTTTTCCTTATAAGGATAACTGCGTCAGTGGATTCCCGATGGCCAAACCAAAACGGGTAACCCAAAGGGGGGATCTGCAGGCACATTGTGCGGTTGTGGCGAGTTGTGATCGATCAGAAAAAGTGATAACACGGCTGTACCGATCAATCAGGCTCTGGCATTGCGATTCGTGTAACGGAGGCTGCTGCAGGGCTGTGTGGAGCGGTCCTCTCCTCCCCCCGCACACATGGTCCGTCCCGTTTTTACGTCATTCCATTCATAAGTTGCCTGACAGCGAGTATAAAAGGCTGCAGAGCAGCGACTTCTGGCAGTGACAGCTCCGGAATTATCGGACGATCTATTGCTTTATACACAGCAGACATGTACCACGGCTTATTCAGCAACAGCACCGACTACGAGGCGACATCCTCTCGGTGTAGCAGCGCCTCTCCAGCCGGAGACAGCATGGCTTACTACCCGTCCCCGTCCGCCTCCCTCTCCAGCATGGGATCCCCGCTCACCCCGCCGGTAAGTGGGCGACAGAAGACTTGATATGGGGGGGGGGGGGTGTATCTGCTTTTTGGGGTGTCCACCTTACATTGGACCCGGCTTTATACGGTGGAATGAGTCTGGATCGGGCTCTTTACGGGTCACTATGTCTGAATATGGGGGCTTAGCTGTGATTTGGATTGGGGGAATGCTGGATAAATGGGGGTGTACTGCACAGGCAATGTGGATTGGGGTTAATGATGTCTGGATTAAGGCGCACAGTGCTGATGATATGGATTGGGGCACACCAATGACATGGATTGGGGGTGCACAGGTGATATGGGCTGGGGTTAATGGTGTCTGGCTTGGGGTGCAGATGACCTAGACTTGGGGGTGCACAGTGCTGGTGATGTGCACTTGGTTAATGCTGTCTGGATTGGGGAGCACAGTGATGATATGGGTTGGATTAGGGTGCAGGTGATATGCACTGGGGTTATGGTTTTCTAAATTGGGGTGCACAGTGCTGCTGGTATAGGTTGGGACACGCAGATAACATGGATTGGGGGTGCACAGGTGATATGGACTGGGGTTAATGCTGTCTGGATTGGGGTGCACAGTTATGTTGATATGGGTTGGGGGTATACAGGTAGCATGTATTAGGGTGTAGGTGATTGTGCACTGGAGTTGATGCTTTCTTGGGTGCACAGTGTCTGTGATATGGGTTGGGGTTCACAGGTCACTGATTAGGGTGCAGGTCACATGGATTGGGGTGCACAGTGCCAGTGATTATGGATTGGGGTGCAGGTGATGTGGATCTGGGTTAATGCTGTCTGAATTGGGTTGCATAGTGCAGACTTTTTTGCAGCTCTGCTTGCTGCATAGTGCAGTGGCTGGGCTGAGCAGCTCCCCCCCCCCCCGCCCCCTCTACCCCCCCCGCGCCCCCCCCCCCCCCCCCCCCCCCCTCCTGTGTGTGTAAAGCGGATTCATTGATAAAACACTTCCAGAGTTCATTCAGGAGACTCCAGAGCGGCCCCTGCGTCACTAGTGACGCCAGGGCTATTTTTATCCCCTTCTGTCTGGTGTGCTGGGATTGGAAATGCAGCTCCCTCTGGATCAGCCCATTCAGCGTGTGTGCATGGAGGGAGGGGGGAACATGGTGACTTGTCACACTTTATACTTAATGTTCCTTTTTTTTTTCTTTAATTTCAGGAATTCGGTACAGACTCCAACAACAGCTTTGTCCCCACCGTCACAGCCATCTCCACCTCACCAGACCTGCAGTGGTTGGTCCAGCCTACTATCGTCTCATCTGTGGCGCCATCCCAGACCAGAGTTCACCCCTATGGAGCAGTTCCAGCCTACAGCCGCAGCGGGGTGTTAAAAAGCTCCTCTGGCAGAGGACAGAGCCAGGGCAGGAGAGGAAAAGTTGAACAGGTAATTGTCCAGATAATGTGTGGGATTTGCAGTTTTTGTTTTTTTTTGCTCTCATTTACGTATGAGACTCGGCAGATTTTATTCCTGAGTTCTAACTGGCTTTCTTTTTTATTTTCACAGCTTTCTCCCGAGGAAGAGGAGAAAAGGAAAGTTAGACGTGAAAGGAACAAGATGGCAGCAGCTAAATGCCGTAACCGCCGCCGAGAGCTGACAGACACCCTCCAAGCTGTAAGTAGATGTCCTTTTTAGCCTTGTGCTGTTGTACAGATTTAGTCTTGCATAGCAGGTGGCATTACTGTGTGCTAGAATTCCCCCCCCCTAATCGGTTGGCTTCTTTTTTCTTTTTCTTCTCAGGAAACTGACGACCTGGAGGATGAGAAGTCAATCCTGCAGGCTGAGATTGCAGCCCTTCTGAAAGAGAAGGAAAAGCTTGAGTTCATCCTTGCTGCTCACAAACCTGCCTGCAAGATTCCACATGACTTGGACGCAACCTTCCAGGACCTGACCTCATCCCTGGACCTGAGCCCCTCCCTGACATCCTCCTTGGACCTGTCTTTGCTCCCAGAAGTGACTAGCTCTTCCAGCTCCCAGGAAGCCACAATGGAGCCTATGTTTTCCATCAGCCTCCCACAGTCTTCCATCCCCGAGAAGGAAACCTCCCAGCTGCAGGTATCCCTGGGACTCAAATCCGAGCCTCTGGATGACTTCCTGTTCGGCACCCCTTCCACGGGGTCTTCTGACGCAGCTCGCTCTGTTCCTGATGTGGATTTGACAAGCACACTATACACATCTGAATGGGAGCCCCTGTATAACACGTTGTCTGTGGACATGGAGCCTCTGTGTACCCCTGTTGTTACCTGCACCCCAACATGTACCACCTACACCACTTCTTTTGTCTTCACATACCCAGAGTCTGAACCCTTTCCCAACTGTGGAGCCACCCATAGGAGGGGGAGCAGCAGCAACAACGAGCAATCCTCGGACTCTCTCAACTCTCCCACTCTACTGGCCTTGTAATGCTCAAGGTGAAGGTGACCTAGGACTGTAGCCACACAGTGGTCACAGCATGGTGACTCTCTCTCCGCAGGCAGTAAAGGATGTGGTTTCCTCCTCATCTTAGTAAGACTGCCTCCTTGCTGCTATAAGTGTACACTGTGCATGTGTAGTCCATTCATCTCTGGCCAAAGTTGTAGTTGTGAAAAGCCTCGACTGAGCACACTGTCACTGCTAGAGCAAGGGTTGCCAACCTTCCCAGTGCCCGAAAAACTGCCACCCCTGTCCTGCTGGCTGTGACTGGCGGACGTCTCCCCTCTTCTTCCAACTGCCACCGAAGGCCGATACCTCTTCCTGACATGTAGCACTGGCATGGACCTTGTTGTGACTCCTGTTTTTTAATATGTAGCATGTTGTATCCTCGCTGCTGCGTCAGTGATGGTGTTTTACATGTCTTGTGTTTTTCATTATCCTGGTTTGGAAGCTACGGGCTGTTCATACAGCAGTTTTTTGTTATGGTGCTGGTTGCTTGTGGGCCGCTCTCTCATACGGAGCACCATATCAGCCAAGATTTATTTTTTTTGATCTAGAGTATATATGATATATAAATATATTAAACCCTCCCCCTCCGAAGCCGGACACATGGTGAACGTGCAGTATCTTCCGTTTGATTGTAACACTCAGTCTTTGCTGTCTTTCCAAGTTTTCCATGAAAACGTTTTATTTCTTGTAGACGGTTTCGTTAATTTATTTTGAATTTTTGAGAATATTTATATTTTTATTTGTATTTTTGTTTTCTACTTTTTGCGGACAGAGGGTCTGAAACAACTTATAGCATATTTTGTTTTTTTTGCTTCTTGTCCAAGACATGGAGAATAAATTGTATTTGCATTCAATGCAGCTCTTGGTGTCTGAGTTTTCATTATCCTGAGTGCTAAGTTTATGGTGCGCTATTACTCTGGTACTGTCCAGGGGCAGACCTCCTGTGTATGTAGGAAGCTTTATTAGATCTGTAAGAACGCTCTTCAGGAAATAACGATTCACCTAGATCTGCTCTTCAACTTTATAAATCCATTCATCATACACTGTGTAAGGCTCGGCACAATGACACAACCTTTACCTGATCCAATCATTATTATTAACGATTTCTATAGCGCCAACAGTTTACGCAGCGCTTTACAATGTGGGGGGGGGGGGAGACAGTACAATTACAGTACAGTTCAATACAGAAGGAACAGGAGGGTCCGGCTCGTAGAGCTTACATTCTAAAGGGAGGGGAGGTGGTGGTACAAAAGGTAATAGATGCAGGGAATGATTTGATGGGGTTGTTGAGTGGGTGTGGGATAGTCAGCATTGTGTCCGGTATCACTGCCTAAGACTGACCACTAGAAATCAGTTCCTGAGCACGAAATTGGGTAATGGGGGGGGGGGGGGGGGGGGGGTTTATAGCTCTCAGGAGCGCTATGGCTGGGGGGGGGGGGGGGTTATAGCTCTCGGGAGCTCTATGGCTGGGGGGGGGGGGGGGGGGGGGGGGGGGGGGGGGGTTATAGCTCTCGGGAGCTCTATGGCTTTGGAGAGTAGGGGGGGGGGGGGTGAATCCATGGAGTAGATTAATGTCTCTTATGATGGGGAGTGCTCAAGATATTTAGAATGCTGAAATATTTTTTTCTAAAATCCAGGAAGAAAATGTAATCTATTGCAGCCTACCAGTTCTTGGATGTGGTAGCTGCGTTGGGTTTTTTATCTTATTTATTTGTTTTCCATCCGGTGATCCTGCCAGAAACGCACTTCCTGTTCTAGGGTTACCACACACATACTCGCTGTACTAATATCTAAAAGCTGGCTACACATGATACAATTTTTCCTTTTAGATTTACCAAAACCATATAATATGAGGTCAAACCTAAACACTTTCCATTTGGTATGCAATCAGGCAGGCCCTTACACTACATAGTTGAAGGTAAATCTAAAGGAAATTGAACAAAAAAAAAAAATTGTGTAAGGTTTAGCCAGCCTAATGTCCCGTACACACGATCCGAATATCGTACGACCTTTTTCCCTTAATTGCAAGTAGAAATTGAATAGGAACATAAAGTCACAAATTCTCGTACGACAGGAAAAAAAATGTAAGGAAGCGATGTAATGTATTTGTATTGGATTTTCGGACGACAACTATACTGACTGAATGAAAATCGTACGAGAAAAATTTTCGTGCATGTCCGATCGGATGAACTGTCGTGATCGGCTGTCGGAAGTAGTGTACACACGATCCGAAAATCTTACGATTCTTCCTCAGACGATCGTTTTCGTATGATATTCTGATCGTGTGTACGAGCCATAAGACTGGATTACTGAGCACCTCTTGCTCATAACAAAGAGGGGAGTTGTTCAGTTGAACTGGAGAGGGTTGGAGTAAGCTGGACAGAGGGTAACCGGATAGCACTAGATTTCCCCAGTCGTCTTCTAGGACAGCCGACAAGACGTAGAGCTCCGCCCAACGGGACAGGAAACATGTCCCCCCCCCCCCCCCCCCAAGAGAATATAGGGCAGTCCTCCTAGGCCAGTGGTCATCAACCCGGTCCTCAGGGCCCATTAACAGGCCAGGTTTTATGTATTACCTTGGGGCGATGCAGACTAGAATACTGCAATCACTGAGCAGCAAATTATATCACCTGTCATGTATTTCAGTTATCTTGCAAACCTGGCTTGTTAGTGGGCCCTGAGGGCAGGGTTGATGACCACTGCTCTAGGCCCCTGCTTCATTTTTAGGGGCTCCCTGGAACTATTGGAAGGTCTTCCCCAAGGGCTGCTAGATTGCTGTCAGAATCAACATTGCATTTTGTCACTTCCTGAACAGATAATGTCTTCAATAGCTAATTAACCAGGCCCAAAGGGCGCACATGAGTGACGTTCCATTGTTAGGGTTTACATGTACTTTAATTGATAAAACCGAGGCAGACAGTAGTTGCAGTCCGTAAGACGTCGTTTACACCATGTGCAGACATGTGACTTCTTTTTTTTTTTTTTCCTGCAAAGGCACAAAGAAAACAATTGTTCTCTATGTACCCTGTTCACACCACAACACTGGTATCGGGCGCAGATTTTTTTTTTTCTTGCGCAGGAATCTGCAACGTGTATGCAGTTTTCTGCGCAGCACAAAAAAAAAAAAACTGACGTGACATCAACATTATGGTGTGAACCGGGCAGAAGAGAAAGTGAGGACACAGGGTGCGATGTGCATATCAACATGCATAGAAACTGAGGCGGCTCTCTAATTAGGCAAAAAAGGCGGTCGCCTAAGGCCTCGCGCTCCCAGGGGCCTCGCGGCCGCTTATTTTGCACTGTGTTCTTTTAGTAAAAATAGGGGCTGGTAAATTACATTTACCAGCCCCTTTTTCCTGCCTCCATCCTGATTAATGGCACACTGTTAATTTTTATTGCTTAAATTATTTTTCCCATTATGGGCGCGAGTGGGGCCTCATGTCCAAGTTTTGCCTAAGGCCTCACAAAGCCTAGAGCCGCCTCTGCAAAAGGCACATGCAAACTCATGTCTCTGCAAGTGAAATCTGCATCTGTTTTTTATGCATTTATGGTGTGAAGGAGGCCTTATTCCTGCAGTTCTGATTCTGTCGATCACTGACGAAGTTTGAGCGAGGTGGCGCTCGGCTATTATTCAACACAACAGCCTGTTGGCTGCGATATGGAAAGGAGAATGCCCTTCTGATCTGTAGTCCACCCATCTGACCTACAGTCCACACACACTTCTCACTGTAGGGCAGATCCTGAGAATGTACGGTCCGTCGTCATCCGATCCCCCATAAGGGAGAGCGGCGCTCTGACAGGTCCGTCCCTGTGCAGAGTGCAGAGACAGACCTGTCATCTGCCTGCTCAGCGGGGGATCGACGGAGCGATCTCCCGCTGTGCAGAGCGGCCTCCGTACACGGACACATCCGTGTGAAAGAGCCCTAAGACAGGAGGTGTGTTACTGGCCAGATCACCAGGTGAAAAGAAAGAGAAAAAAAAAAGCCTAAAAAAGAAATGTAATGCAGCCACCACATTGAAAGATTGGTAAGCTGCAATATATTACATTTTTGTTTTTCAAACATGTATGGTTAGGTAAAGAAATGCCATCATTGCACATTCTGCTTGTAGATCTAATAAGATGTTGCGTGCTGTAAAGGATCTGTAGTGTCTTTCATTGAGGCCTGCAATCGCAGGTGGGTTTCCATTCTGATTCTAGAGGGCTTGGTAAAGAGTGCCCTCTGCTGGCCATTATAACTAATGACATCCTGGAAACCTGCTCTGTAATAACAGTTTCTCGTATACCTTTCAGTTACTAAATCCCCATAAAGCTGCTGGGATTTATACTTGCTACTCAAATACACTGTATTACCAAAAGCAGTGGTGTTGCTAGGGGGTGGCTTTTGGGGCTATACCCCCGAATCTGGGGCCCATAGCCCTGTGTCTCTGCAGGGGTCCCCAAGGGGAGGCTTGGCTCTCTGGGGACCCTGATGCAAGCGGGGGGCTCTCTGGGGACCCTGATGCAAGAGGGGGGCTCTCTGGGGACCCTGATGCAAGTGGGGGGGCTCTCTGGGGACCCCGATGCAACTGGGGGGCTCTCTGGGAACCCTGATGCAACTGGGGGGGGTCTCTGGGGACCCTGATACAACTGGGGGGGGGGGGCTCTGTGGCGATATACACACACTGTCCCCAGAGAGGGGATATACAGTACAGTACTGTCTATACACATGTATGCCCGCCCAAGTGTATGACTTTCCTTACTATGCTGCTATAGGCTCTAGCCCCAGATCTTTTGTAGACCTAGCAACGCCCCTGACCAAAAGTATTGTGACACCTACATTTACACGCACAGGATCTTTAATGACATTCCAGTCTTAGTCCATAGGGTTTAATATTAAGTTGGCCCAACCTTCTTCTGGGAAGGCTGTCCACAAGGTTTAGGAGTGTGTGTATGGGAATATTTGACCATTCTTCCAGAAGCGCATTTGTGAGGTTGGATGTTGGATGAGAAATCCTGGCTCGCAGTCCCTGCTCCAATCCATCACAAAGGTGTTCTAGCGGGTTGAGGTTAGGACTCTGTAAAGGCCAGTCAAGTTACTCCACCCCAAACTCGCTCATCCATGTCTTTATGGACCTTGCTTTGTGCATTGGTCCAAATTTGGTGGAGGGGGGATTATGGTGGGGGGGTTGTTTTTCAGGGGTTGGGCTTGGCCCCTTAGTTCCAGTGAAGGGAACTCATAAGGCATCAGCATACCAAGCATAGGTGTGTGCAGCCTATTGCATTAGGGTGTGCACCCCGAAGCTTGAACACACAGGCCTTTCTCTGCAGCCTCAGCTGCACTGGACAGTGAATGAATGGGAAGTGTTAAGACTAAGTATAGGAATGAAAGAAGAAAGAGGGGGAGTGGAAAAAAAAAGGGGGTAGCCCTGGGTAGGCAATGAATATATATGCGTCTAGTTGTAATGTTTATGTTTGGTCATTGGAATTGAGTAGGGTCAAACCCTCTTCAGAGACGACAAACATATTCAGTAAGTACACTTTACTATGCTTCAGTTATGAATGAACACAGTGAGTGAGTGTGTTCACTTAGAAAAGAAAGGCGCTGGTAATTTACATATTTATTAGCCCCTTCCCCCACTCTCCATCCTGAAACATGTACACCTGTATGGCCATCGTGGAATCTAACTTCCGGTATCGACAGGCGTGCGTTCCAAGCGTGATCATGTGACATAATAGGAAATAGAGGGGAAAGAGGGATACAGATGTGGACGTGCATTTAGATAAACCAAGCCTCTATTTCATCGTTCTATCCACGTCGAGCGTATCCAACATGTGACGATGACATCACATGTAAGAGCGCGGACGTGGCCTGAATCTCGTCGTCAGCCACTCACCAGCGGAGACGTAAATCCGCGAGAGACAGGAAGTGGGTTAGGACTGATAAGCGAAACCGCAAGTGTAGTGCGTTGCGTTCCAGAACTCAAATTCAATAGGAACCACCAATAAATGTGTATCATGCATGTCCTGAGTAAATGTAAACAAGTATGGTAACCGAATGTAAAAACCTATATATAGGGGGGGTAGTTCAGCAAAAACCCGTAACATGAAATTTCAGAAGGCCAGACAGTGGAACAAACACATAATATCTGTATATATACACGGCAGAGCAAATTAATGGTCACAGTACATATGCATGGTAAAAATGTGTCTGTATAGGGGTAATGGACAAATGTGATCTAAACTCAAGTATTGATAACTGGCCATATGAAGAGTATGGATGTTACTTTCATCGCTGAGTGATTCTGTTTACTATACAGCAACCATAAGAACAGGGCTTTAGACGCAAACAATAGCGTACAGGACCTGAAATAGGCGCACCTCAGCAACAGATCACCTAGCTCAGTTTGAACCCTCTCCATATAAAGAACCAGTAAACAATATTAGGAAGCAATATAAAATCCATATATAGAACAAGGATATACAGAAAGTATAAAAATAGAATATAATGTATTAAATTGCCCCATAGGACATAAAAATACTAAAAAGTGGAGTGCCGAACAGATAAGAACATAATGAGTAATCCACATATTTTATATATATATATATGAATGAATGAATGATTTGTATAGTGCTACAAATGCGAACTGAATCGCCTCAAGGCACTTGACTGCTCTTGTTGTCATGCAATATTTAGAAGAGGCGGGTCTTGAGTTTTTTCCTGAAGGCCTGATGGTTTTCTTCCAAGCGGATGTTGTTCGGTATATATATATATATAAAGGTGATGGACAAGTATGATCAAAAGTCATTGTACATCTTAGAATACACTCACATGGCTTCTATTCCTCATCCAGAATTGTATACAGTGTGTACACTGACTATATATTAACAATGGAATATTTATTTTATATTTATTAATTTATATATTAGTTCATGCGATTTTGTGTGATTATTTAATCGCTTATACTTGAATTTTCACTATACGCTCGCGATCGTGCGCATACGCCGTGCAAAGTGGGGCCGTGAATTCATCATGGCCGATCACGTGGTAAACAGCCATGCCCAATGGCTGTTCACCCCCCCTCGGTGGCGAGCGGTGTCTCCGTGACATGCCGCCACCGAAGGAACAGGGATGCGCGCACATGATCGCACGCATTCCCTGTTTAAATGGACGGACGTCATATGACACCTGCCCAGAACGAGAGCCACGCCGCCTGGCCATCATATGACAGCCGGCGGGCGGCAAGCGGTTAAAGCTACAGACCGGAATGGCTACATTCCGGTCTTAGCTAATCGCTCACAGACAGTGAAACTAGGAGCCTTCACCCTTGAAACGCGGGAAATTTTGTATGGAGTCCCGCAAGGATCACCCCTGTCACCCATGCTCTTCAACATTTACATCTGCCCTCTCCTCAAAATCATCAGGACAACGGACCTATGCTACCACTCATATGCAGATGATACTCAACTCTACTTTCGAATCACTGGACAAAATGATCAATACAAAGAACTAGAAAAATGCCTCACATTGATAGAGGACTGGATGACCACGAGCTCCCTCAAACTCAATGGATCCAAAACAGAGCTTCTTCTCCTCAATGCAAACAGAAATATTAAAACAAAGACCCCTTGGACACCACCCACCATCCTTGGACAGACCATCTCCCCTAGCACCAAAGCCAAAAGCCTCAGAGTCATCTTCGACTCAGAGATGTCAATGGATGCTCAAAAATCTTCTCCGTCTGCTACGTAGACTCATCCCCCTCATTCCAAAAAAAGAGAAAGCAGTAGTAGTTGGAACAATCATCAATTCTCGACTCGACTATGCTAACTCCCTCTACATAGGACTACCCAAATACCAGATTGCACGCCTACAAGTCGTCCAAAACATGGCAGCAAGTCTAGTCACTGGAAAAAAACCCTGGGAATCCATCTCCCCAGCCCTAAGGACCCTTCATTGGCTAACCGTTAAGGATCGGATCACTTTCAAGACCCTCTGCCTCACCCACAAATGCACACAAGGAAACGCTCCTCAATACCTATGTGAGAAAATAAATCACTACCCACCCATCCGCAGACTTCGATCAACTAG
Source organism: Lithobates sylvaticus (assembly GCA_028564925.1). Taxonomy (NCBI): domain Eukaryota; kingdom Metazoa; phylum Chordata; class Amphibia; order Anura; family Ranidae; genus Lithobates; species Lithobates sylvaticus. Next base: position 56,727,124 of record CM053038.1, read on the forward strand.
CCAAAACCTCCTCCTCATCCCTAAATCCCGCTACAAATCCAAGGGAGAACGAAGATTCGCAGTCCAAGGACCTCGGCTATGGAACGTTTTACCCACTGACATCCGCATGGAAGAAAACCATCGGGCCTTCAGGAAAAAACTCAAGACCCACCTCTTCTAAGATGCAGGAAGCACAGGAAGGATCAAGTGCCTCGAGGCGATTCAGTTTGCAGTTGCAGCGCTATACAAATCTTTCAGTCATTCATTCACCATGCCTCATGGTTAAAGTCAGTACCTTGGAGCCAACTGTTACGGATTAGACGTAACTTCATCAACCTTGCAGACTTATTCCATCAGGCAGATATCCTTAAGTCCATATTTGTAGATAAGGGATACCAGTCTTCCCTCATTGATGAATAAATTAATAAAATATCACAGATTTCAGACCAAAACGTACTACCACCTTCTCCATACAACATAAACTTGCAGACATTATTTCATCAGGTATTGGGTCCCACACTCCCTATCGTGCTGGAGTTATCCATAGGGGTGAGAAAAGAAAAAAAGAAAAAAGCTGCGCATACCAAAAAAACAGATTAACAGAATGTAGATAAGGGATACCAGTCTTAACACCCAGTGATATTAGACCTACATGATGATAAATTATAGGAATAAATGTATAATAAATGTGGACAAAAAATAATCAAAAAGTTAGTCCAATGCTGTTGGAAGAAAAGTTATTTTGGAGGAGAAAATTTTAGTGCTCCTTGACGGATATATTTTCTTCAATAATATTTTCGTGACAATTCACAACAAACACCAACAAGAGAAAATGGCCCAAATACGTGACCCCCCGTTACACAGTCAAAACAGCAGGATTTCAACACTGTAACGACACGGAAGAAGTTGGTCAGATTTTCTGGGGATATGCTTATAGGTCTCCAAATTTCTCCAGTGGTTTTTGTAGCAACATCCAAACAAGTGCATTATTCCAAAAATTTATAAAATGAAAACATACTTACATCATATGGACATTGGTCAGGTGCACCGGCCTTACACACAAAAACAATGATGGCGATCAGGTAGAAATTGGGTAACAGTACCCACACTCCCTGAGGAGGAGCACGTGCACATGGGACTTTTTTTGATTAAGTTTGTCCACATATGAACTTATTTGTGCTATAGGTCTAATATCACTGGGGGTGTTTCTACACGTTGAGTGAATGTGCCATGTGACTGTCATATTCTCGGATTAGATTTTTTCATTTAAAGTCTATTCTGTTAATATTTTTAGGTTTTTTGGTTGCTTTTTTCTTTTCTCACTTTGTTTTTACTATTCCAATGCCTTATTTGTTTTAATTTAAAGACTGCACATCCGACCTGTAGCGAGTTTCTCACCATCTTTTCTCTTTATCCATAGGGGTGCTCTCCCGTTGAGTGGACAGATTGCCCCCAATGTGAAAGACCCTCCGATTACTCCGTTTTTTTTCTCATAATTTGAAGGGTTTTTATGTTTGCCGAAAGTGTAATGTGTGTATACATATACACTATAACACTTGCGGACGGGGGAAAACAGAAACATTTACATCTACCTCAACCTCATTGAAATACCATATGAAGCACTAAACGACATGTGCCACTCGATATGTCATGTATTTGATTACTTGCCCTTGTGGGAAGCAGTATGTTGGCCGTACCATACGGACCTTTTCCACAAGGGTAAGCGAACACATAACCAGTATAAAAAAGGGGCATAGCAATCATAGTGTCACTAGACACTACCTCCAATTCCACAACAAAAACCCGTCAGGTACCAAGTTTCAAGTCATAAGAGGGGCGAATCTTGCCTTAGGCCCCTTTCACACTTGTGCGACTTCAATGTGCGATTTTGCCGCAATTTTTGCCGTGATTTCGCCACGATTTCAAGGAATGCCTATGTAAGTGGCATCAAAATCGGACCAAAATAGTGCAGGGACTACTTTGAAGTTGGAATGACTTGAAGTCGTACTAATATGAATGGCTGTCATTGGAAATCATGGGGAACGACTTGTCATGCTACTTTGCAGTCCCAAATCGTGGGACAAGTCGTATAAGTGTGAAAGGGGCCTTAGAGGCGTGTCTAAGATTGAAACTTTTTGGATATACCAGCTGAAATGTTACACACCTCACGGGTTAAATATAGATTGGGATATCAATGCTTTTAATAACCACTCTTGATTATATGTTTTATGTGTATTCCATTCTAGTACTGACATTTTGTAATATACTCACCTTTACTTCTACTTTTCATATTGGACATGATATATATAGGTTCACGTTGATTGGATACACTAATATATATCCAACACCACAACTCATATGTGGATTATCCATGATGTCCTTATCTGTTCGGCACTCCACTCCACATATTTCTACGTCCTGTGGGGCAATTTAATACATTATATTCTATTTTTATATTGTGCTATATATGGATTTTATATTGCTTCCTGGTATTGTTTACTGGTTCTTTATATGGAGAGGGTTCAAACTGAGCTAGATGATCTGTTGCTGAGGTTCAGGTCCTGTACGCTATTGTTTGCGTCTAAAGCCCTGTTCTTATGGTTGCTGTATAGTAAACAGAATCACTCAGCGATGAAAGTAACATCCATACTCTTCATATGGCCAGTTATCAATACTTAAAGCGGAGGGCCACCCTAAAAAAAAAAAAAAATACATCAAAATGTTCCTAAAAATCGGAAAAAAAATGTTTTTATTTTTTTTTAACTTACTAGAAATGGCTGTTGCTAGGCAGATCGTCCTAATCTGCCACTTCCTACACCGTGGTGATCTTCAGTCTTCTCCTCCTCGCGTTGTCTTCTGGGGAATGGGGCGAATGGGGCACGCTGTGTTCTGTCCCAGAACACAGCCGGCCATTCACAAAGCGCTGCGCGACTCGCGCATGCGCAGTAGGAAACGGGCAGTGAAGCCGCTAGGCTCCACTGCCTGTTTCCCTTAGTTGGAATGGCAGCGCCGGGACCCGAGAGCCAAAGGGACGGGTCGGACAGGTAAGTGTGCTTATTAAAAATATTTTTTTTTAGCTGGCCCACAGCTTTAAGTTTAGATCACACTTGTCCATTACCCCTATAAAGACACATTTTTACCAGGCATATGTACTGTGACCATTAATTTGCTCTGCCGTGTATACTGTATTTATTGGCGTATAACACTCACCTTTTCGCCATGAAAATCGGGTGCAAATAGCACGTGCGTGTTATACGCCAATACTTCAATTTTAGATGCCTTGTAGGGGACAGGGAGGGGGGCTGCATTGATGGCAATGGTGAGGCTGCATTGATGTGGACTGATGAGGCTGCATTGATGGCACTTGTGAGGCTGCAGATGGGCATTGATCAGGCTGCATTGATGGCAATGGTGAGGCTGCAGATGGGCACTGACCCTTATATTGCTTCAAAGTTCCTTATTTCAAATAATTTTTTTTTTCCTGAAACCCTCTTCAAATGAATGTGCGTGTTATACGCCTGTGCATGTTATATGCCGATAAATACGGTATATACATATATTATGTGTTTGTTCCACTGTCTGGCCTTGTGAAATTTCATACATGTTTTTTACACCCCTATATATAGGTTTTTACATCTGGCTACCATACTTGTTTACATTTACTCAGGACATGCAGGATACACATTTATTGGTGGTTCCTATTGAATTTGAGTTCTGGAACGCAATGCACTCCACTTGCGGTTTCGCTTATCAGTCCTAACCCACTTCCTGTCTCTTGCGCATTTACGTCTCTGACGTCTCCGCTGGTGAGTGGCTGACGGCGAAATTCAGGCTACTGACCACGTCCTTCGCTCTTACGTGGAAAAAGGAGAAATGGCAATGGGACTTTGAGTGAGGTGGGAGAGATTTAGGCACACGTTCTCAAAGAAATGTTAATTTATTAATCCCATACTGCTGTATGACCAATTGGGAACAGCAATAATTGTGCGTTACCCGGCATAATAGCCAAGTCAACAGCAGAAATACAAGTAAAAAATGACAGTACACTACATTTCATATACATCCATAGAGTAGTAAAATTCATCACGAATAGCTGAGTCAGTTGATACATATACATAATATGAGGTAGAAGGTTGTACATACATAATAAAACAATATGTGAGCCAAGATACACACAACAGAAATATCCAGCAATGTAAACATGTAAGGAGCATTAGTGGTGCCCCAACAGGAAATTCCCAGCAATGTGGGTATATAAAGAGCATTGATGGTGCCCTATGCGTTTCGCGAGTCTCTGCTCGCTCTTCAGGGGCAGATGCATATTTGTTTTGTCCTAAACAAGAGATAGTAAGATAAATGGGTATTTGTTGGTAATTGGAATCATGAGGGCAGGAGGGAAGATAGTAATTGGCAGAGGGGGTCAGCGAGAAAGAGACCCCATACTCACCAAACCACTGGGCTAGGTCACCAAACGTTGATGTCATGATGGTGGCACTCTTACGTGTGACGTCATCGTCACATGTTTGATACGCTCGACGTGTATTGAACGATGAAATAGAGACTTGGTTTATCTGAATGCATGTCTGCATCGGTATCCCTCTTTCCCCTCTATTTCCTGTTATGTCACATGATCACGCTTGGAACGCACGCCTGTCGATACCGGAAGTTAGATTCCACGATGGCCATACAGGTGTACAATGTTATTATTATTATTATTATTATTATCTGTATATATAAGCGCAGTGCTGGCCGGCAAGCATATACCCCAGTCAAAGTCTATGCAGACGAAACACATAGGGTTACTATGCTTGCTAAGCCACTTTTTACTGCACATTTTTACCTGTTCAATTAAACCTGTTTTATACTATTACTCATCTGCTTGGATGTTGGACATCTTATTTCAATAGACTACAAAGTTTTTGGATTTACACTATGTGGAGGTGCTTTCTCTTTTTTATATCCTGAAACCATTACCATCATCTGGAGGATTATGGCCGATGATCTGTGCGTTAAAACTGCCTACGGATAGATAAAGGAGAAGATTGAGCACTTCATCCCTTAACCACTTGCTTACTGGGCACTTAAACCCCCCTCCTGCCCAGACCAATTTTTAGCTTTCGGCGCTGATGCACTTTGAATGACAATTGCGCGGTCATACCACACTGTACCCAAATTTAATTTTTATAATTTTTTCCCCCACAAATAGAGCTTTCTTTTGGTGGTATTTAATCACAGCTGGAGTTTTTATTTTTTGCTAAACAAACAATAAAAGATGGAAAATTTTGAAAAAAAAAATCATAGTAGTCAATAGTTTGTTATAAAATTTTGCAAACAGGTAATTTTTCTGCTTCATTGATATGCGCTGATGAGGCGGCACTGGTGGGCACTGATAGGCAGCACTGATAGGTGGCGCTGATGAGGCTGCACTGATGAGGTGGCACTGATTGGCAGCACTGATAGGAGGCACAGGTGGGCACTGCTTAGCAGCGCTGATATGCACTGGTAGGGGGGATTAGTGAGCACTGGTGGGCATTGCTTAGCAGCAGTGGGTCTGCAGTGTGCAGGAACTGATGTCCTGTTTACTCCAGATGGTAATCGGCTTGAGGGGAAAAAAAAGCAGATTACCGACTCTGCTTCGTTGACTGACAGGAAATCAGCATTATTGAGTAAGGGGGCCAACGGCGAGTGGGGGGATTTTAAAGGATATAACTTAAACGCCGTGTCCCACTGATGTAAATTGTGGGATAAGGAGGGCTCAATATCACTTGACGCGGCTTTGCAGGGAGCCACATTAGGAGGTCCAGGGGGAGAGTTGGGCCAGCCTGTGCCTCCTAGTGGAACCCAATCAGGCTTGTACGTCTTACCAAAGATTTGGTATAACTGGACCAATTGTGCCGCTCTATAGTATCATAAGAAATGAGGAACTCCCAGCCCGCTTTGCCATTTGGACCTATACAAAGTGGAGCAGACCGCCCCCTGTTCCAGATAAATTTATAGATCAGAGATTGCAACTTCTGGGGAAAAAAAACAGGTAGAACTGGAATCGGAAGAGATGGAAAATAGTATTCGAGGAAGAACCGTCATCTTCCCGGACCCCCCATACCCTTTTTATGGCCAATAACTTGCATATAAGGCTTCAAAATGGGGACTTTTGATTTTTCACATTCGGGTCCCATAGACTTTAATGGCGTCTGCGATTCAGGTCTGAACTTTTACGGCGTTCGAGAGTTCTGGCGCAAACTGTTCAGCCCAACTCTAGTAGTTAAAAAGCGGTGTGTTTTGGAGATGTTGCCTGGACACCAACCAACTGTGCTCCTGCACTGAACTGTTCAACTGTCACCCTACTAGTGACATCCATCCATAGCAACACTGTGTGCGGCTCTATAATGGGGCTCCGCCCAGAAGGATCTGATTTGCTGGGTGACATTTCATCAAACAGACGCCTGCTGGTTGTTAGCTCCGCCCTCTGGGAGGGTCCATTGGCTTCTCAATCCAATCGCGATATAAGGACACCGCAACTGCAACATTGTATCTCCCCCGCCCCCTTGCTGCGACGTCAGAGACAAACCGTAGCAGCGTTCCCAGCAAAATCACGTGATCTCTGGCTGGGCACTCGCCCTTAAGAAAGATGGCGGCGGCTCTGGATCACGTGCCTGTGAGCGGGGCGGTCAGCAGTTCCGGGTCACCCAGAGTCCAATATGGCGGCGGGCAGAGTCGGTTGATCTCGCCATGTCCGCCCTCGACCGGTATGACCGGCACTGCGACTCCATCAACTCGGACTATGGAGAGTCAGCGCGGAGCTGCGCCGGCCCCGAGCAGGAGGAGCTTCACTACATCCCCATCCGGGTCCTGGGACACGGGGCCTACGGGGAGGCCACCCTCTACCGGAGGACCGAGGTAGTGCTTGCCCCTCCCCGGGGGCGGGTCACTGAGTGGAATGGGGAGGGTGGGCTGTCTCTGTCTAGGGGCTCAGGCACTGTATTAACTCTCCCTGGGGGCGGGGTTCTTTCTGCCTGAAGAGTATTGTTTGACCCTCCCCGGGGGTGGGGGTCTCCACCTTACAGAGGACTAAAGTACATATGCTTCTTTGTGGGTGTTTTGTCCACTGGAAGAATGAGATACTGCACACTGCTCCTCGGGGGTGGAGTCGGAGAAGGCTCTTTTGGGAGGAGGGGCTTGAGAAAGACTCCTCAGGGGGAGGGCAAAGCAGGAAAAGGCTCCCTGAGGCGAGGAAGGGTGTAACGACATAGTCGGCGACCCATCGCAGTTTGCTACGGAAGTGAAGTTCCGTTGCCGCCATCTTGCTACACCCCACACTCGTCCACAGTAAGGATACACTAAGAAGGGGGAAAGCGGACATGTTGTTACACCCACCGGAGTTTTGCATTTTACACGTAGTTATAATAGTAAAGTCAGTTTATATAGTGAAATATAGTACTTAGATCTTGAATTTTAAAAGCAGCGGCAACCCTGGTCATCTCACAGGTTTGCTAATCTGACAGAAGTTCGCTGCTTTTAAAATTCAAGCTCTAAGTAGTCAGACGGAGTTGTAAGTCCTTTATTTCACTAAATACGTGTAAAATGCAAAACTCCGGTGGGTGTAACAACATGTCCGCTTTACCCCTTCTTAGTGTATCCTTACTGTGGACAAGTGTGGGGTGTAGCAAGATGGCGGCGACGGAACGTCACTTCCGTAGCAAACTGCAATGGGTCGCCGACTATGTCGTTACAAGGGCACAGGAAAGGCTCACCGGGGAGGAGTTTGCATGGGAAGGAGGGATTGCAAGAAAAGCTTCTCCAGGAGAAAGGGGGTTGTGGAAAGCCTCCTCAGGAATGACAGGAGGGGGTGTGCAAAAGGCTCCTTGGGAAGAATAAGGGGGGGGGGGGGGGTCCTTTAAAGGCTTCTCAAGAAGACAGGAGGGAAAAGATTCCTAAGGAGAGGGAGGTGCCAGAAAGACCCAAGTAGTAAGCGGGGGAAGGTGTTGCAGTGTACATGTTTATCAGCACACCATGGATCTTCAAATGGCGTCCAAAGGGGTTTATTCAAAAAAGAATCACATTCCAGCTGAGAAGTGTAACATTTCTGGGGTACGCAGGCCAACTTCATCAGGCATGTGATGGTGTTGCAGAATAGGCTGCTTGGGGAGAGAGGGTTATTAGAAGGGTGAGGGTTCTAAGGGAGAGGGAGGTGCCAGTTGAGTTGAGGGAGAGAGCAAGTTTTCTTGGGGAGGGAATGTGTCGGGATGTCACAAAGCCTCCTTGGGAAGAGTGGGTTGTCAAGGAATTTTTGGGGGAAAATGTACTATTAGAGTAAGTGGGAATGTGTTCTCAGGGAAAAGGGGTGCCAGATAGGTTCCCTGCAGAGAAGGGGCGAGGGAAAGGCTCCCTGAGAAGAAAGAGTGGTGGAAGATATTTCCGGGGGAAAAGGGGTGCCATATAGGTTCTTTGCAGAGAATAGTACAGGAAAGGCTCCCTTTAGAAGAAAGAGGGGCAGGAAAAGTTTCTCCAGGAAAAAGGGGTGCCAGGTTCCTTGGGGGGGTGGGGGTGTAGGAAAAAGCTCCCCAAGAAGAAAGAAGGGTGGGAAAGGTTTTTCAGGGAAAGGGAGTGCCAGTTGGGTTCCCTGCAGAGAAAAGGGGTGTGGGAAAGGCTCCCCGAGAAGAAAGAGGGGTGGGAGATGTTTCCTGGGGAATGGGGGTGCCAGATAGGTTCCTTGCAAAGAATTCAAACACAGTCAAGTCTCAGCGCTCACTCTGAAGGTTGGGGTATTCCTAGTGGTGCTGCTCTCCTTTAGCAGGGAAACTCTAAAACATTAGAAAATAGGAGGGCGCAAATGTCTAATGCATTGCCTTCCACACCAATAACATTTAATCACTTGCTTACTGGGCACTTAAACCCTTTCCAGACCAATTTTTAGCTTTCAGCGCTGTCGCACTTTGAATGACAATTGCGCGGTCATACAACACTGTACCCAAATTACATTTTTATCATTTGTTTCCCCCAAATAGAGCTTTTGGTGGCATTTGATCACCTCTGCGATTTTTATTTTTTGTTAATTTTTTTTAAAAAGACCGAATTAAAAAAAAAAAAAAAAAATGTTTTTTTGTTTTGTTATAAAAATATAAAATGGGTAATTTTTGTCCGTCATTGATGTATGCTGATGAGGCAGCAGTGATGGGCACCGATAGGTGGCAGCGATGGGCACTGGGTGGCAGTGATGGGCACTGATGGGTTACACTAATAGGCTCCACTTTTAGGTGGCACTGATTGGCAGCACTGGTGGGCATTGACAGGTGGCACTTGTGGGCATTGCAAGGTGCGACCAATGTCCCTTTTAAGATAAGTGGGTGATCAGCTTTTCTTTTTCTCCTCCGCTGTCAGCGCGAGGAGAAAAAAAAAACGATTTTTATCATGTGATCAGCTGTCATTGGCTGACAGCTGATCACATGGTAAGGGGCCGGGACCCGCCCCATACTCGGATCGCTGATCACCCGAGTCTCAGTGACTCGTGATCACAGCGCGCGCGCAGGGATCGTGCACAGGGGAGGACGTCATATGGCAGCCTCCCGGGAATTGAGATCCGCGCTGTGGCCTGTGGCGCGGATGTCAAGTGGTTAATAAAACTGCCAAAGTCATACTCGCAAACATGAGAAGATAAAATGCACGCCGAACGCAAAGCTCCAGTGACAGGGCTATCCCACCAAAGATTAGACAGTAATCGGGTGAATAGTGTGAGCTGTCCATCAACATTTAATACAAAGTCACCTTTGCTATCTGTCCCCGCTTTATATACTTTACATGAGGCGTTTTACATCTCATATTGCATCTGCGTGGACAGCCGTGATTGACACCTCCCCTGTATGATCTCTTACTGGGAGGGACGGCTGACAGGCATTCCTGAGAGGAGGGGGTTAGGCCTCTACTCTGTGTGACAACACACTAGGAGGGACGGTGAGTGGCCTCCCTAGGAGGTGAGGCTTTGACAATTTGCTCCACTCACCGATATGACGCGCCGTTGGCATGATACGGTTCCGGGTTTATGACACCGGAAGTTGTGTTGCGGGCCACGGGAGTTAGCATGCGTTCCAGGGACTGCACGCAACCCTAAAAGATATCCTTTACATTGCATAGATTGAGGAAGTAAGCACTTGAGGAAAACCAGACAATTACAAGAAGTCTTAAAGGTACGCTATAGTATACCCTAGTGCAGTGATGGCGAACCTTGGCACCCCAGATGTTTTGGAACTACATTTCCCATGATGTTCAGCTACACTGCAGAGTGCATGAGCCTAATGGGAAATGTAGTTCCAAAACATCTGGGGTGCCAAGGTTCGCCATCACTGCCCTAGTGGTTAAGGATGAGCTCCGGCGCGTTTGCATGCTCCACGTGCAGAGCCCGCCAGGAAGTCAACGCAGCGCTGCGCTAATCACAGGCAGTGAGACATTGCTGCGATACGCGGCTGCAGAGATCGGGCAATGTCTCACTGCCTGTGATTAGCGCAATGCTGCGCCGACTTCCTGGCGGGCTCTGCACGTGGAGAATGCGAACACGCCGGAGCTCATCCCTACTAGTGATAATACGACGGGAGGCCAATAAGTTCTTACCTTCACCATGATCTAGATGTGCTTGGGATCTGAAATTTTTGAAGGTTTTATAGGTGGATATCTTAGTAATGTGCATGCCAATTTGTTTTTGTAGGTCGTGGTGAATTCTAGTTAGAACCAAGAGAAATGGAGTAGGTGTTATGCCAGACAAGGTTGAATACCGAGCCGTGATTCCAAAAACGGCAATGAGTGGAATGTGCACAAAGCATTTTGGACCTGTACCACAAAGATGAGGAGGACTTTTTGAACAGATTAGTGACCGTGGATGGAAGCTGGGTATATCTATATGATCCTGAGACTAAAGAAATTAGTAAAACATGGAAACATGCTTCATCACCCACCCCCAAAAAAAGGCTAAAGTGCAACATTCATCCATTAATCATGGCTCGGTATTCAACTTTGTCTGGCATGACTCCATTTCTCTGGGCTCTAACTAGAATTCACCACAACCTACAAAAACAAAATTTCAGATTCCAACATTTTTTCGTGTTACAACAAAAAATGTATATGTATTTTATGTGCTAGACCAACACAAAGTGGCACATAATTGTGAAGTGGAAGGAAAATGATAAATGGTTTTCAATTTTTTTTTTACAAATACATTTCTAAAAAGCGTGGCGTGCATTTGTATTCAGCCCCCTTTACTCTGATACCCCTAACTAAAATCTAGTGGAACCAATTGCCTTCAGAAGTCACCTAATTAGTAAATAGAGTCCACCTGTGTGTAATTTAATCTCAGTACAAATGCAGCTGTTCTGTGAAGCCCTCAGAGGTTTGTTAGAGAACCTTAGTGAACAAACGGCATCATGAAGGACAAGGAACACACCAGACAGGTCAGGGATAAAGTTGTGGAGAAGTTTAAAGTAGGGTTAGGTTATAAAAAAAAATATCCCAAGCTTTGAACATCTCACGGAGCTCTGTTCAATCCATCATCGGAAAATGGAAAGAGTATGGCACAACTGCAAAAACCTACCAAGACATGGCCGTCCACCTAAACTGACAGGCCGGGCAAGGAGAACATTCATCAGAGAAGAGCCAAGAGGCCCATGGGAACTCTGGAGGAGCTGCAGAGATCCACAGCTCAGGGGGGAGAATCTGTCCACAGGACAACTATTAGTCATGTTCTCCACAAATCTGGTCTTTATGGAAGAGTGGCAAGAAGAAAACCATTGTTGAAAGAAAGTCATAAGAAGTCCCCTTTGCAGTTTGTGAGAAGCCATGTGGAGGACACAGCAAACACGTGGAAGAAGGTGCTCTGGTCAGATGAGGCCAAAGTTGAACTTTGTGGCCTTGAAGCAAAATGCTATGTGTGACGGAAAACTAACACTGCACATCACCCTGAACACACCATCCCCACCGTGAAACATGGTGGTGGCAGCATCATGTTATGGGGATGCTTTTCTTCAGCCGGGACAAGAAAGCTGGTCAGTTGATGGGAAGATGGATGGCGCCAAATACAGGGCAATCTTAGAAGAAAACCTGTTAGTCTGCAAAAGACTTGAGACTGGGGCGGAGGTTCATCTTCCAGCAGGACAACAACCCTAAACATACAGCCAGAGCTACAATGGAATGGTTTCAATCCAAAGCATATTCATGTGTTAGAATGGTCTAGTCAAAGTCCAGACCTAAATCCAATTAAGAATCTGTGGCAAGACTTGAAAATTGCTGTTCACAGACGCTCTCCATCCAATCTGACAGAACTTGAGCTATTTTGCAAAGAAGAATGGGCAAAAATGTCCCTCTCTAGATGTGTAAAGCTGGTAGAGACATCCCCAAAAATACTTGCAGCTGTAATTGTAGTGAAAGGGGGTTCTACAAAGTATTGACTCCGGGGGGCGCTATACAAATGTACACCACACTTTTCATATATTTTATTTGTAAAAAAAAAAATTGAAAACCATTTATAATTTTCCTACCACTTCACAATTATGGGCCACTTTGTGTTGGTCTATCACATAAAATCCCTATAAAATACAGTTTATGTTTTTGGTTGTGACAAAATGTGTGAAACTTTCAAGGGGCATGAATACTTTTTCAAGGCACTGTAGATCATAGTGAGGGTAAGAACTTATCGGCCTCCCCTCGTACATGGAACATTGTTTGTGGATAAGGCTCATGTTATCTGAGATGCAATTATCAGGTGTGATGATGGACAGAGCTCTATCTGTCGATGGGGGGTTGCCAATCAATCTCCAATGCTCTAGATTTTGTATGGTCCTGCCTAAAGCTGCACGATTCTGGATGAAATGAGAATTGCAATTTTTTTTTTTTTGCTTAGAATAAAGATCACGATTCTCTGCGTAACATCGTCTTTCACATTTTAACAAAATTGGCTAACTTAACTGTTTCGATTTTTTTTTTTTTTTTTTTCTTTAATTCATTGAGGTTTTTTTCCCCCAAAAAATCCTTTTTGAAAGATCGCAAATACAGTGTGACATAAAATATTGCAAGGACCGCCATTTTATTCTCTAAGGTCTCTGGTAAAAAAAAAAAAAAGTGTGTGTGTTTTGGGGGTTCTAAGTAATTCTCTAGCAAAAAAAAAGATCTTTAACTTGTAAGCAACAAGTGTCAGAAAAAAGGCTTAGTCTTTAAAAGAGAAGTATGGGTTTGTGGGTTATTGGCGTTTTTTATACTAACCTAGGTGGATGCTGCATCTGTCCCCCCAACGTCTCTGCGCTGAGAACCGAGCCATCGAACAACGCCGATGGCTCGGCTCCCCGAGCAGAGAGTTGCTGCCTGTCAATCAGCAGCTCTCCTACTCTGCTCCTCCATGCTCACTGGAGCGCTGAGCTGTGGAGGGGTGGGGAGCGGCCCGCTGAGACAGCTATCAGTCCAGGCACCTGGCGGATCCAGACTCCCAAGGTCGGGGTGACGCGGTACCTGGACTGATATTGGTGACGTCAGCAGAGAGCGGACTTCAGACTGCTCTCTGCTGAAAACGGGTCACAGGAGTACAAAGTGGATGCCACTCTTGTGACCCAGAGGAGAAGCCCAGCCAAACGAGCCCAGGCTGGACTTCTCCTTTTAAGTGTTTAAACTAACCTCATTTACAGTCCGAAATGCATCCCTTTTGATCTAAATTCTAAAAGAACCAAATGATACAATGTTTACTTTTCTCTCAGCGCTGAGCGATGTTGTTCCTTGCAGAGAAGGGGTGCGGGAAAGGCTCCCCGAGCAGAAAGAGGGGTGGGAGATGTTTACTGGGGAAAGGGGGTGCCAGATAGGTTTCCTGCAGAATGTGGGAAATGCTCCGCGAGAAGAAAGAAGGGCGGTTAAAGGTTTCTCATGGAGAAGGGTGTGCCAGATAGGTTCCTTGGGGAAAAAGGGATGTCGGAAGGGCTCCTCAAAAAAGAAAGGGGGTGGGAAAGGTTTCTCAGGGGGAAGGGGATGCCAGAAAGTTTCCTTAGGGAGAAGGGGTGTGGGAAAGGCTCATTGAGAAGAAAAAGGGGTGGCTGAATGGATGATGCATTTCAAGGGGAGATTGCCTCTTCCTCAGTGGATCTTCCCTTGAAACGCGTTAGCCATTCTGGTGCCAGAAGGTTCCTTGTGGAGTAGGGGTGCTGGAAAGGCTCATTGAGAAGAAAAAGGGCCTGGAAAGATTTCTCAGGGAGAAGGGGTGCCAGGTTCCTTGGGTAGAAGGGGTGCGGGAAATGTTTCTCATGGTGATGGGGAGGACAAATAGACTTCATGGGGAAAGGGGGCAGGAAAGGCTCATTGAGAAGGAAAAAAAGGCTCGGAACGGTTTCTCAAGGAGAAGGGGTGCCAGATAGTTTCATTGGGGATAAGGAGTGTGGGAAATGCTCCTGGAGAAGAAAGAAGGGCGGGAAAGGTTTCTCAGAAAGGTGTGCCAGGTTCTTTGGGTAGAAGGGGTGTGGGAAATGTTTGCAGGAAAGGTTTTTCAGGGAGAGGAGGGTGCAGGAAAGTTTTTTTTCAGGGAGAGGAGGGTGCAGGAAAGGTTTTTCAGGGAGAGGAGGGTGCAGGAAAGGTTTTTCAGGGAGAGCCGGCGACCAAAAAGATAAGATACTTTACCAGTGTGTTAAATAAAGCACAGTGAAATGTTAGTTTGACATCACAGTCCCTTGCATTGCAGCAATAAAAAAATAAATGAATATTTTGAAAAAGGGTTCTCGTAGCCCAGTAGAGGAATATGTCCCCTTCTCTGACACTGTTCTTGCTCGGAACTGTTTTCCCACAAGGATGACTCGCTGGTTGTATGGAAGGAGGTTGGCTTGGCTCGACTTTCAGAAAAGGAACGCCGCGATGCTCTGAATGAGATTGTAATTTTGTCCCTCCTCCAGCATGATAACATCATAGCGTACTATAACCACTTCCTGGACAGCAACACACTGCTGATCGAGCTGGAGTACTGCAATGGTGAGTTGAATTTCAGCTGCTCCTCTCTGTGTAACTGAACTGTCTTCTTACCTCCATCCTTGTTTTTCACAGGCGGTAATCTGTTTGACAAGATCGTCCGTCAGAAGAGCCAGTTGTTTCAGGAGGAGGTGAGAGGTGGTGGGTGGAGGTAGCGGGGTATGGAGTTCCAGGAGGAGGTGGTGAGTGGGGGGGGGGGGGAGTATAGCGTTCCATGAGGAGTTAGCGGATAGTGAAAGGGGATGTACAGTATAGTTCCAGAAGAAGGTGATAGATGGTGGGTGGGGGAGGGGTTTTAATAATCCAGGAGGAAGTGGCGGTTAGTGAAAGGGGATGTACAGTATAGTTCCAGAAGGAGGTGATAGATGGTGGGGGAGGGGGTTTAGAATTCCAAGAGGAAGTGGCGGGTAGTGAAAGGGGATGTACAGTATAGTTCCAGAAGAAGGTGATAGATGGTGGGTGGGGGAGGGGGTTTAATAATCCAGGAGGAGGTGGCGGGTAGTGAAAGGGGATGTACAGCATAGTTCCAGAAGGAGGTGATAGATGGTGGGGGAGGGGGTTTAGAATTCCAAGAGGAAGTGGCGGGTAGTGAAAGGGGATGTACAGTATAGTTCCAGAAGGAGGTGATAGATGATGGGTGGTGGAGGGAGTATAGAGTTCCAGAAGAAGGTGATGGCTGGTGTGTGGTGGAGGGGGTATAGAGTTCCAGGAGGAGGTGGCGGGTAGTGAAAGGGGATGTACAGTATAGTTCCAAAAGGAGGTGGTAGATGGCGAGTGGAGGAGGTGGTAGATGGCGAGTGGAGGAGGTGGTAGATGGCGAGTGGAGGAGGTGGTAGATGGCGAGTGGAGGAGGTGGTAGATGGCGAGTGGAGGAGGTGGTAGATGGCGAGTGGAGAAGGGGGTGTAGAGTCCCAGGAGGAGGTAAGAAGTGGAAAAGGGGTATAGATTGCCCTTACTTGTCAAGGACTAATGGGCGGAACAGTATGCCATTGTCACATGTCCATTTATTGTCTGCAGATGGTCATTTGGTATCTCTTTCAAATCGTGTCTGCAGTGAGTTGCATACACCGAGCTGGGATTCTTCACAGGTATGTGTACATGTCCCATAGTCACCATGTAGGGCAATAATAGATATACTGCTCCCTAGTGGTAACATCATGAGGGGTGGGAAGGTGGTGATGGTGGGTACACTGCCCCTTAGTGGTATCATCTTGAAGGGGAGGTTTTGGTGGGTACACTGCTCCTAGTGGTGACATAATGGAGGTGAGGGTATGGTGGTTACACTGCCCTCTAGTGGTGAGATGATGAAGTGGAGATTATGGCGGGCACGCTACCCTGCTGGTAACATAATGGCGGAGAGGTGATGGTGGGCACACTACCCCTACTGGTAACATCATAGAGGTGGGTGGCTTTTTTAGTAAGTGTTAACATCTCCAGTTTCTCTTTACAGAGACATTAAGACATTAAACATCTTCCTAACCAAAGCCAACCTAATCAAACTGGGAGACTATGGACTGGCAAAGCAGCTTGGCTCCGAGTTCTCGATGGCAGAAACGGTGAGCCTCTTATTGTATGGAATATAGAAGAAATTATGTGCATCTCATCAGTTTTAGAGTCTGACAGGGAGAGAATACAATTCAATGCTATCTCACACATATGATCGTGGTTGAGAGATTCAGATTTTTACAAATGTCCCTTCCTGACTAGTTCTCTGTTTATAACCAACACATATATCCCAAATTGTATACAGTGCTGAGTAGATAACAGCCTCACAGGGAGGGCATGGTTTTCAATGAGTTAGTTAACACAAAGACTTGCATTGTAAGAAGAGGCATTAAAGCACAACTACTGTGTTGTGCTGCTAAGCTAGAAACAGCCCAAGTACGTAATGGGCAGACATGTCTGTGTGTACATAAATCATTACAGATGATACAAAGCCCCTCATTGTTGTATATATGTTTGTACAGTCCAGTGCTGTGGTCACATATATGTATAATGTGTTTGCAGTGTGTGGGCACCCTGTATTACATGTCCCCAGAGCTGTGCCAAGGGGTGAAGTACAGCTTTAAGTCGGACATCTGGGCAGTAGGATGTGTGCTGTACGAGCTACTGACTCTGACAAGAACCTTTGATGCAACGGTAAGTGTCCATCTCCCTTTCCTCCACTCTTCTCCTTTCAGCAGTTCCTCCCTTTCCTCCACTCTTCTCATTTCAGCAGTTCCTCCCTCCACTTCGCCTGTCAGCAATCCTCCCTCTGCTCCCTCCGCCTGTCAGTGGTTCATCCCTCCGCTCCACTCAACTCCTCCTGTTAGCAGTCCTTCCCTTTGCTCCCCTCTGCTTCTCCTGTAAGCAGTCCCTCCGCTCCGCTCCTCCCGTCAGCGCTTCCTCCCTCCGCTCCTCCCGTCAGCGCTTCCTCCCTCCGCTCCTCCCGTCAGCGCTTCCTCCCTCCGCTCCGCTCCTCCTGTCAGCGCTTCCTCCCTCCGCTCCGCTCCTCCCGTCAGCGCTTCCTCCCTCCGCTCCGCTCCTCCCGTCAGCGCTTCCTCCCTCCGCTCCGCTCCTCCCGTCAGCGCTTCCTCCCTCCGCTCCGCTCCTCCCGTCAGCGCTTCCTCCCTCCGCTCCGCTCCTCCCGTCAGCGCTTCCTCCCTCCGCTCCGCTCCTCCCGTCAGCGCTTCCTCCCTCCGCGCCGCTCCTCCCGTCAGCGCTTCCTCCCTCCGCTCCGCTCCTCCCGTCAGCGCTTCCTCCCTCCGCGCCGCTCCTCCTGTCAGCGCTTCCTCCCTCTGCGCCACTCCTCCTGTCAGCGCTTCCTCCCTCTGCGCCACTCCTCCTGTCAGCGCTTCCTCCCTCTGCGCCACTCCTCCTGTCAGCGCTTCCACCCTCCGCTCCAATCCACTCCTGTCAACGGTTCCTCCCATCAGCGGTTCCTGTATCCACTCCACTCCTCCTGTCAGCAGTTCCTCCCTCTGCTCCCCTCCTCCTGTCAGCGGTTCCTCCCTTCCTCCCTCTGCTCCCCTCCTCCTGTCAGCGGTTCCTCCCTCCCTCCCTCTGCTCCCCTCCTCCTCCTCCTGTCAGCGGTTCCTCCCTCCCTCCCTCTGCTCCCCTCCTCCTCCTGTCAGCGGTTCCTCCCTCCCTCCCTCTGCTCCCCCCCTCCTCCTCCTGTCAGCGGTTCCTCCCTCCCTCTGCTCCCCTCCTCCTCCTGTCAGCGGTTCCTCCCTCCCTCCCTCTGCTCCCCTCCTCCTCCTGTCAGCGGTTCCACCCTCCCTCCCTCTGCTCCCCTCCTCCTCCTCCTCCTCCTCCTCCTCCTCCTCCTCCTCCTCCTCCTCCTCCTCCTCCTCCTCCTCCTCCTCCTCCTGTCAGCGGTTCCTCCCTCCCTCCCTCTGCTCCCCTCCTCCTCCTCCTCCTCCTCCTCCTGTCAGCGGTTCCTCCCTCCCTCTGCTCCCCTCCTCCTCCTCCTCCTGTCAGCGGTTCCTCCCTCCCTCTGCTCCCCTCCTCCTCCTCCTCCTCCTGTCAGCGGTTCCTCCCTCCCTCTGCTCCCCTCCTCCTCCTCCTCCTGTCAGCGGTTCCTCCCTCCCTCTGCTCTCCTCCTCCTCCTCCTCCTCCTCCTCCTCCTCCTCCTCCTCCTCCTCCTCCTGTCAGCGGGCTCCACTTCTCTGCTCTCAGTGAGTCCACCCTCCACTCCTTTTCTCTCCGGTCAGTGGTTGCTTTGCCTGCTCCTCTCCTGTCAGCCATTCATTCATCATCTTTTTCTTCACTGCCTGCAGAATCCTCTGAATCTGTGTGTGAAGATTGTGCAAGGAAACTGGGGAGTGCAGCTGGACAACAGCGTCTACTCCCAGGAGATGCTCGATGTAGTGCGGTCCTGTTTGGAGCAGGTGAGTGTATACTCCAGATGCTGATTGGTGTAGGAAGTTACTGCTAAGTTCGGGAGCTGATTGTTATAGTGTGGTCCTTTTGTGTAGCAAGTTAGTGTGTCCTTTAGAAACTGATCTATGTAGTGCGGTCCTGTGTGGAGCAATTTAGTGTGTACTCCTGGAGCTGAGTGAGGTAGTGTGGTCCTATGTGTAGCAGGTTAGTGTACTCCAGGAGCGGATCGATCTAGTGCAGTCTTGTGCATAGCAATTTGTGTATAGTCCAGGAGCTGATTGATATAGTGCAGTCCTGTGTGTAGCAGTAGCCCATTAGCTGTTCAATATAGTACGGCCCTTTTATGCAACAAGTTAGCGTCTCTTCCAGTATCTGATCACTGTAGTGTTGTCCTGTGTGTAATCCAGGATTTGATCGATGTAGTATGGCCATGTTTGAAGCAGGTGTGTACTCCAGAAGTTCAATGTGGAAAGCTGACGGTGTATTTTCTGGCCTCATCTGTGTCCTCTCTCTCTCTCTAATTCAGGAACCAGATATGCGACCGAGTGCTGATGAGATCCTGGAAAGGCCTCTGCTGGCCCGGAGGGGGAGGTGAGGCTGGACGGTGTGCATCTTGATATATCAGGGATATGCAATTAGTGGACCTCCAGCTGTTGCAGAACTACAAGTCCCATGAGGCATAGCGAGACTCTGACCGCATCAAGCAGGACACCCAGAGGCAGAGGCATGATGGGACTTGTAGTTTTGCAACAGCTGGAGGTCTGCTAATTGCATATCCCTGCTCTATGTGCTCTTTCCAGTGGTCCTCTTTGCAGGATAAATTTTTCTCTGGTTTCTCCACAGAGAAATGGAAGAAGAGGTTTCCCTGCTGAACAAGTTCAACAAACGCTCCAGGTGAGAGTGCTTTGGAACGTGCAGCAGCCCCTTGTGCTAATCCCCAGCTGGCACCATGTCTCATCAAGTCCCTTCTCTCTCCCAGGCCAGGCACAGTCACAGAGGCGCCAATTGCAGTGGTGACATCTCGAAGCAGTGAAGTGTACGTGTGGGGAGGAGGAAAGTCCACTCCTCAGAAATTGGATGTTTTTAAAGGTGGTTGCCGTGCGCGGCAGGTCTGTGCTGGAGATGCTCATTTTGCGGTGGTGACTGTGGAGAAGGAGTTGTACACCTGGGTGGTGAGTGCTGCAAGTTGCCGGGGGTTGGGTAAACACAAGATGTACCAGGATCCAATACCATAATGTATTCTCGTTGCTTAGAACATGCAAGGGGGATCAAAGCTGCATGGGCAGCTGGGCCATGGAGATCGTGCCTCTTATCGACAACCAAAACACGTGGAGAAGCTGCAAGGCAAATCTATGAAACAAGTCAGCTGTGGAGGGGATTTCACTATGTGTATTACAGGTTAGTATGAAGGGTGGATGAAGATATGAGAGGGCGCCTCGGGGGTGGATGAGGAGATGAGAGGGGCCCCTGAGGGGTGGATGAAGATATGAGAGGGTGCGTCAGGGGTGGATGAGGAGGTGAGAGGGGCCCCTGAGGGGTGGATGAGGAGGTGAGAGGGGCCCCTGAGGGGTGGATGAGGAGGTGAGAGGGGCCCTTCAGGGGTGGATGAAGATATGAGAGGGTGCGTCAGGGGTGGATGAGGAGGTGAGAGGGGCCCCTGAGGGGTGGATGAAGGTATGACAGGGCGCCTCAGGGGTGGATGAGGAGGTGAGAGGGGCCCCTGAGGGGTGGATGAAGATATGAGAGGGTGCGTCAGGGGTGGATGAGGAGGTGAGAGGGGCCCCTGAGGGGTGGATGAAGATATGAGAGGGTGCGTCAGGGGTGGATGAGGAGGTGAGAGGGGCCCCTCAGGGGTGGATGAAGATATTAGAGGGTGCGTCAGGGGTGGATGAGGAGGTGAGAGGGGCCCCTCAGGGGTGGATGAAGATATGAGAGGGTGCGTCAGGGGTGGATGAGGAGGCGAGAGGGGCCCCTGAGGGGTGGATGAAGATATGAGAGGGTGCGTCAGGGGTGGATGAGGAGGTGAGAGGGGCCCCTGAGGGGTGGATGAAGATATGAGAGGGTGCCTCAGGGGTGGATGAGGAGGCGAGAGGGGCCCCTGAGGGGTGGATGAAGATATGAGAGGGTGCGTCAGGGGTGGATGAGGAGGTGAGAGGGGCCCCTGAGGGGTGGATGAAGATATGAGAGGGTGCCTCAGGGGTGGATGAGGAGGTGAGAGGGGCCCCTGAGGGGTGGATGAAGATATGAGAGGGTGCGTCAGGGGTGGATGAGGAGGTGAGAGGGGCCCCTGAGGGGTGGATGAAGATATGAGAGGGTGCGTCAGGGGTGGATGAGGAGGTGAGAGGGGCCCCTCAGGGGTGGATGAAGATATTAGAGGGTGCGTCAGGGGTGGATGAGGAGGTGAGAGGGGCCCCTCAGGGGTGGATGAAGATATGAGAGGGTGCGTCAGGGGTGGATGAGGAGGTGAGAGGGGCCCCTGAGGGGTGGATGAAGATATGAGAGGGTGCGTCAGGGGTGGATGAGGAGGTGAGAGGGGCCCCTGAGGGGTGGATGAAGATATGAGAGGGTGCCTCAGGGGTGGATGAGGAGGCGAGAGGGGCCCCTGAGGGGTGGATGAAGATATGAGAGGGTGCCTCAGGGGTGGATGAGGAGGCGAGAGGGGCCCCTGAGGGGTGGATGAAGATATGAGAGGGTGCCTCAGGGGTGGATGAGGAGGTGAGAGGGGCCCCTCAGGGGTGGATGAAGATATGAGAGGGTGCCTCATGGGTGGATGAGGAGGTGTGAGGGGCCCCTCAGGGGTGGATGAAGATATGAGAGGGTGCCTCAGGGGTGGATGAAGAGGTGAGAGGGGCCCCTCAGGGGTGGATGAAGATATGAGAGGGTGCGTCAGGGGTGGATGAAGAGGTGAGAGGGGCCCCTCAGGGGTGGATGAAGATATGAGAGGGTGCGTCAGGGGTGGATGAGGATATGAGAGGGTGCGTCAGGGGTGGATGAGGAGGTGAGAGGGGCCCCTGAGGGGTGGATGAAGATATGAGAGGGTGCGTCAGGGGTGGATGAAGAGGTGAGAGGGGCCCCTCAGGGGTGGATGAAGATATGAGAGGGTGCGTCAGGGGTGGATGAGGATATGAGAGGGTGCGTCAGGGGTGGATGAGGAGGTGAGAGGACATCAAGGGTGGATAAGGAGGTGAAATATAAGCATCTTCTTTAAAAGGATTGAAGTTAGATTTTTAACCATTAGGTGGATAAGGAGGTGTGAGGAGCCTCTGGGTGACCGAATATGCGAGGGGAGCCTCTGGGGTAGATGAAATGGTGAGAGAGGGCCTTGGAAGTGGATGAGTAGGTGAGAGGCCCTTAAAGGTGGAAAGGAAGTGAATTGTATGAGCATCATCTTTAGAAGAATTGCAATCAGATCTTAGAGTGTGACAGTTGAACCATCAATTTGTTAGTTTGCCTCAGGTGACAGCAGGATGTAATATGATGGTGGAGGGGCCTCAGCTCATTAACCTTGTATGTCTTCTTCAGATGAAGGCCAGGTCTACTCTTTCGGCTCAGACTATTATGGCTGCCTCGGCTTGGGTCAGGCTGAGGGCTCGGAGGTTCTAGAGCCCATTCTTGTAGACTTCTTCTTGAATGAGCCAGTTGAACAGGTGTCCTGTGGTGACAGTCACGTCATGGTGCTAACGCGAAGCAAGTCTGTGTACTCCTGGGGCTGTGGAGAGTATGGTGAGTGTTCTGTGGTGTTTCTTCATATGAGGACATTCTGGATCTGGTGGGCTGGGTGTAATCTATCTGTCCCCTGTAGGACGCCTAGGCTTGGACTCAGAAGATGACGTCTACTCTCCTCAGAAGGTGACTCTTCAGCTCTATTAGTCCCGGTCTGGGTTTTTATATCTATGTATGCCTTGTGCTGTAATCTCTGCTCTCGGACTTGGGCATTGTGTCAGGTTATTCTTCACATCCAATTTCCCTCTCTGTGTCAGGTGGAGGTGCAGAGAGGCCTCTGCATTGTGAGTGTCAGCTGCGGCTCAGACGGCAGTTTTCTCCTGACACAATCTGGTAAAGTTCTTGCCTGCGGTTCAAATGAACACAACAAGCTGGGACTGAACCAGTGCACGGCTGGAATAATTAACCACGAGGTGAGAGTCTGACCACTCGTTGAATAGAATGGGAGAATTTCGCTACACAGGGTGACAGCACATTCTTCTCTTTTCAGAAGACCTATGAGGAGGTGCCATACACCACCTCCCTGACGCTGGCCAAGCTGCTGTCCTTCTATAAAGTGCGTAGCATCTCTCCGGGAAAGACGCACACCGCTGCCATAGATGGTGAGATGTGTCTATAGTCTTCCTTCTGTCCCTTGTCATCTTCCCATGTCACTTACACTGCCTCTGCTTTCTCGAATAGAGCGTGGCAGGCTCTTGACGTTTGGTTCCAACAAGTGTGGGCAGCTAGGTGTTGGAGACTACCGGAAACATCTGGGAATTAACCTGCTCGGGGGACCTCTTGGAGGGAAACAGGTGATCAGAGTGTCCTGTGGGGATGAGTTCACCATTGCTGCTACAGCTGGTGAGTAAACCTGCCTGTGCTGGCAGCACTGTGTGCTGTGGACCTTTTTAATGAAGGATCTCTCTCCTCCAGATAATCACATATTTGCCTGGGGAAACGGAGGAAATGGACGTCTAGCCATGACTCCTAATGAACGACCTCAAGGCTCTGACATCTGTACCTCGTGGCCTCGTCCGATATTTGGCTCATTACATCATGTGCCTGAGCTCTCTTGTCGTGGCTGGAACACCATCCTCATTGTGGGTGAGTATTTGGAAATTGTGTCTTGTTGGTGGGGTATGATGAGATTTCAGCCTCTTATGCTAAGATCTCTCTGCTTTCTTCCTGTAGAGAAAGTCCTCAACTCAAAGACTATCCGGTCAAACAGCAGTGGCCTGTCTATTGGAACCCGTGAGTGATTTGGCTGGGAAGGGGGATGGGGAGAGGGATCTATCGAACCCCATGAG
Organism: Lithobates sylvaticus; assembly: GCA_028564925.1. Classification (NCBI taxonomy): domain Eukaryota; kingdom Metazoa; phylum Chordata; class Amphibia; order Anura; family Ranidae; genus Lithobates; species Lithobates sylvaticus. The sequence goes on from CM053038.1 coordinate 56,750,949, forward strand.
AGGTTGGCTGGGAGAGGTGGGAGGGTTGTATCGGAACTAGTGAGTGAATGGCTGGGGGAGAGCGTTGAAGGCTTGGGGAGGGCATTGAGTCTCTTGCATCTCTTACGCCAGGGGTCCCCAACCCCCAGGCTGCAGACCGGTGCCGGTCCACGGCCTGTTGTCGATCGGGCCGCACAGCAGGAGATGAGTGCTGACCGCGGTCCGCACAGGGTTATCGCAGACCGCAGTTGCGCCATGCCCGTTTGTCTTTTCGTGGCAACTTTGCCCACCTGGCTGATGATGTCATCCAATCAGCAGGGCAGGGGGCAGGAGGAGCTGCAGATCAGAATAGAGAGCTCCTCCTATCCCCTGACAATAGGATGACATCATCGGGAGGGTGGGGGAGCTGGGATAGGACACACAGACTGAACACAGCCTCTGCCCTGAGTCGTGTGCAGGGGAGGCAGAGATTAGAATGGGAAAGGGTCATATTAGAGTGGAAAGGGGGGCAGCATACTGCAGGGGAGCTGTGATTGCTAGGGGCACTGTAATATAAACGGGACTGCACTGTAATCAGTGCGGTCCCCTTTACATTACCGTGCCCCCTCTACAGAGCAGTTCCCTTTACAGCCCTCAAATTTTCCACTCGCCTACTCGCATTTTGCGAGTGGAAAATTAGGTCTTGCGAGCTGGGCTGCTTGGTAGTGGTGGGGCGAGCATCGGGAGCCGTTCTCCCAGTGATCGCCCCGATTGCAGAGAGCATGGAGGAAGAGGAGACCCGCGGGATCGCAGAGCGGTATAAGATGCTATAATAACAGCTTACATTGAAATCCGCTCTGCCCGCCGTGACACAGCCCCTCCTGACCCCGCGCCTGTGATAGACAGAATGCCTCCCCGCATTGGACCCGCGTTCTGTCTATCACAGGCGCGGGGTCAGGAGGATGCGGGGCTGTGTGTCACGGCGAGCAGAGCGGAGGCAATTACAATGTAAGCTGTTATAGCGTCACGTGCTATAGTGCTCTGTGATCCCGCGGGGCTATCCTCTTCCTCCTGTCATGATCCGGCTGCCAATGGGGACACAGTGAATCTGCAATGGGGGCACAGTGAGTCTGCAATGGGGGCACAGTGAGTCTGCAATGGGGGCACAGTGAGTCTGCAATGGGGGCACAGTGAGTCTGCAATATTGGGCACAATGAGTCTGCAATGTTGGGCACAATGAGTCTGCAATGTTGGGCACAGTGAATCGGCAAAGGGGGCACGGTAAGGCTGCAATGGTGGGCACGGGTCACGCTGCAATGATGGCCACTGGTGAGGCTGTGCTGAGGGGAACTAATAAAGTTGTTGTTAATATTTATTTTTGTAACTTAATTCTGCATAAAACATTTAGGTGTCATTTCACAAGATAATTTGTGAGGGCGTGATTAGTGGCAGAGGTAGGGGTTGGGTGGGGAAACTGCTGGCGAGTAACCCTTGAGGCTTGGCTAGTGGCTCAGGACTTGAAATTTTGAGCCCTGCCCTTTACATTAAAGTAAAGGGCACTGTGATGTAAAGGGGGGCTGTGATGTGAAGGGGAACTAAGGACACTGATGTAAAGGAGGGATAAGGACAGACTTTGTGAATAGCTCCTCCCTCAAACCCCCCCCCTGCAGAAAAATTGGCTGTAGCAAAACCGGTTCCTGGTGCCAAAAAGGTTGAGGTCTGCCGTCTTACAGGACCAGGGCTTTTTTGCTGGGTTGCTCTGATAAAGAGAGATGAGAATATGTTTGCTTTACAGTTGCCCAGAGCTGCTCATCAGGGGGATCTGCACAAGTGGAGGTTGACAGCGCACGAGATTCCCTGTCTTCTGAGCCCAGTGATGCCGGGTTCCGTGGCACAATGGAGGCGGAGCCAGAGACTAGTCCATTTAACACCACAGAAAATATGGAGAGCAGTGCTTGTCCCAGCTGGTTGCGGCAGGTAACAGGACCATGCCAGATAGATTGTTTATGTTCTGCTTATTGATTGCCCTGTGTGTATTTGGATGCTATAAACCTCGGATTTGTGTATCTGCAGGAGCTGGAAGAAGCAGAGTTTATCCCAATGCCAGATACCCCATCCTCTGCCAGTATGGATGTGCCACAGAATATATCCGCATCTCTTCCACAGCACACAGAGGCCTCTCCGCCAGCAACGTCACAGAGTACAGAGGGGGTTCTACAGGTGAGTGGGAGGCCATGTGGAGGATGGATGGGGGGGGGGGGGGGGTACAAAGTAGGTTCTACAGGTGAGAGGGAGGTCATGTGGAGGATGGATGGGGGAGTACAAAGTAGGTTCTACAGGTGAGAGGGAGGCCATGTGGAGGATGGATGGGGAAGTACAAAGTAGGTTCTACAGGTGAGAGGGAGGCCATGTGGAGGATGAACAGAGGTGCCGTAGAGAGGAGGCTCTGCAGGTGATAGCCCCAGGTGAAGCTTGGGGTGGAGTACAGAAGAAGCTGTGCAGGTGAGAAGGAGGTCATGTGGAGGATGGATGGGGGAAGTACAAAGTAGGTTCTACAGGTGAGAGGGAGGTCATGTGGAGGATGGATGGGGGGAGTACAAATTAGGTTCTATGGGAGAGAAGGAGGCCATGTGGAGGATGGATGGGGAAGTACAAAGTAGGTTCTACAGGTGAGAGGGAGGTCATGTGGAGGATGGATGAGGGGAGTACAAAGTAGGTTCTACAGGTGAGTGGGAGGCCATGTAGAGGATGGATGGGGGGGGGTACAAAGTAGGTTCTATAGGTGAGAGGGAGGTCATGTGGAGGATGAATGGGGGTGGGGGGGGGGGTACAAAGAAGGTTCTACAGGTAAGTGGGAGGCCATGTGGAGGATGGATGAGGCGAGTACAAAGTAGGTTCTACAGGTGAGTGGGAGGCCATGTGGAGGATGGATGGGGAAGTACAAAGTAGGTTCTACATGTGAGAGGGAGGTCATGTGGAGGTACAAAGTAGGTTCTATAGGTGTGAGGGAGGTCATGTGGAGGATGGATGGGGAAGTACAAAGTAGGTTCTACAGGTGAGAAGGAGGTCATGTGGAGGATGGATGGGGGGAAGTACAAAGTAGGTTCTATAGGTGAGAGGGAGGTCATGTGGGGGATGAACAGAGGTGCCGTAGAGAAGGAGGCTCTGCAGGTGATAGCCCCAGGTGAAGCTTGGGGTGGAGTACAGAAGAAGCTGTGCATGTGAGACGGAGACCATGTGAAGGATGGACATGAGGCCGTACAGGGGAGACCATGTGGAGGCTCAATAGGTGAGAGGGAGGCAATGTGGAGACTGGACAGGGGGTATGAGAGTTGATATGATTTCCTTCATCCTGTCCAGCTCTGTACTCCATACTGTATATGAGACTGGGTGCATACCTCATGGGCGGCCACGGTCCGCACTGGAAAAGAGTCCTGTGTGTCTTTGGCTCAGTTTTCAGGTCCAAATTCAGGCATAAATTTGGGCCTGATTCGCACCTGAAACGGAGAACAGGGACACACCAGACCCACTGCTGTGAGCCGCATCTAGTGTGAATCCAGCCTGAAATGTTACTCTTGGTTTGCAGAAGCAGCAGGGTTCCAGCTGTGCGTGTATTGCTCTGCAGGAGGAGGTACAAAGGCTGCAGACTCTTGTGTCATCCTGTAAGAGTGAGCAGGAGAATCTACGTCGAGAGAACACGCAGCTGACGCTAAGAGTTCAGGAGCTTGAGGACAAATTGCAGGTGCTGATGCAGGTGAGTGTCCATTCTGTTGTATGTTTATAACGAAGAGGGCTGCTGTGCTATATACATGTTTATTTAAAATCTGAAAGCAATCTGTGTTTATACTGCATAAACCGGAGCCCGTTCCTATCATGACAGCTTGTTTGACATAACAAGGGGCAGTGTGCTCTCTAGCGCTTTCACCCCCCTTCCTGCCCAGGCCAATTTCCAGCTTTCAGCATTGTCACACTTTGAATGACAATTTGCGCGGTCATGCAACACTGTACTCATGACATTTTTTATCATTTTTGTTTATGGTGTAATCGCCACTGGGGTTTTTTTATTTTTTGCTAAACAAATGAAAAAAAAGACCAAAAATTTTGAGAATAAACATAACATAAAACTTTGGAAAGAATTAATTTTTCTTCTTCACTGATGTGTGGTGATGAGGCGTCAGTCACTGATAATCAGGGCACTAATTCTTCCCCAGCACCATGGGGGGGGGGGGGGGGGGAGTGAAGCGTGCGCTCCAGTCTAAAACTTGCCTTTAACATTATACAAATTTCTTGTTCAATTTATTTTAGATTTAACTTCAACTATGTAGTACAAGGGCCTGCCTGATTGCATTCAAATAAAAAAAGTGTTTAGGTGTGACCACATATTATATGGTTTTGGTAAACCAAACCAGGAAAATTGTATAATGTATGGCCAGCCTAACACTGTGGGGGCAGTAAGCGCTCCACCTTTATATTGCGGGAGAGTGGGCTTTCCAGCCTGACACTTTGGTGGTGGAATGTGTATTCTAGCCTGAAAACAAGGTGTGGGAATGTGTGCCCCCCCCCCCCCTCTAGTCTGACTCTGTGGTGGGTAATGGAGTGTACTCTGTAGCCTTACACTGTAGTGGTGGAGGGTTGGAGCATGCTCGCTAGCCTGACACTGCAGGAAGGAGGTGTCAGGTGTGCTCTGCAGCCTGATGCTATGGCGGGAAGGTGCTTTCCAGCCGCGGGGGTGAGAGACTTGGTGGTGTGCTCTCCCAGGGTGTGTGTGTGTGTGTGTGTGTGTGTGCTCTTTAGTCTGACTCTACGAGGAGATGGATAGAGGGAGAGTGCTCTCCAATCTCACACCCTTAAAGCGGTTCTGCACACACTATTTTTTTATTTTTTTCTTGTAATGTTAAAATAATTTTTATTATTTCAATGCACTCACATTTTTGGTGTCCGTAATTCTTAAAATTCTGAACTTTTAAAATATATACCAGCAGCAATGTCATTTTGCTTGTGGGCATTTGAAACCCACAAGCATTTACTTCCTTGTTCCCTTTCGTTATGGGAACCAGCATGCCTCACGTTCGCCGAGATTTCGGTGGATGTCCGCACTGACTCCTGGGATCAATGACACCAGATCCCAGGAGACAGTGCGGCATGACGAGAATCCCTGCACAGACCCCGCCCACCCCCAAAGAGACAGAGCAGCAATTACAAGGTAAGTGAAAAAAAAAAAAACACGCCATTTAGTACTCTCTGCCTAATTTGGAAGGCAAAGAGATTTACTAAATGAAGTGTGTGCAGAACCGCTTTAAATGGGTGAAGTTGTCACGAGGGAACAGCATGCAAGCTATCCAGACTGATTTAGTAATAGTGGAGCTGTAGTCTAATGTTGGTAAAATGTTTGTTTTTTCCCCAGCAGGGTCAAACAGTCAGCCAGCATGGAGAGGTCATACAGACTCTTCAGAGACAAGTAAGTGACCATTATGGGGGCCACCATTGGCAGGATACAAAGAGGCAGATGATTGGTTCTGTATATTGCTGACAGGCAGTAATTGACTCAAGTCATCACATGCACAGATTTCACTATAACAATTTTAAGATCAGTTTATGCAGCAGTTAAAGGGGTTGTAAATGTAAAAGTTTTTTTCACTTTAATGCATTCCATGCATTAAAGTGGAGCTCCACCCGATTTTATTACATTACCCCAAGACAATTAACTCAATGTCCTAATGTAAAAACTGCACTTTTTTTTTTTTTCCTTTCACTGTACCTTAGTTTTGGAGATCATTTCCTGTATGGTGTGTCTGCGCATATGGGCGGGTTCAGTGCGGCTATCTGGGAGCTTTTGTCATTGTTCCCAGGAGTCAGTGCGGCGGCCTGGCACAAGTTATCGCGTGATTTCAATCTCCGTTGCCATTACAACGGGGCGGGACTTCCGACGCCACCTCCTGTTGTGATAAGCTGTTGACGGTGCTCCGATTTAACGTTACTGTACTATACGAGATCAGCCGCTGCTTGCTGGAAGATCAGCGTCGCAGTATCCCGGAAGAGAATGCCTGTGGGCTTCACATGCCCACAGGCAAGATGAAAACTGTCTATCTTCGGATTTAAAAGTATATTTTTCATGAGAAAACGGACATCCTAAAGAATGAAAAAGTTATAAATTGTATTCACTAATTCTTTGTCATTGCCCCCAAAAAAAAAAAAAAACGTAGGCAGTGGAACCCGGCTTTACTTACCTGACCCCTCCAAAGTCCCGCGCTCGCCCTCGTCATCCTTTTCGCCGCTCACCCTGGCCGTTGATTGGTTAGGTTACAGTGGATGGATTGAAAGCAGCACAGCCATTGGCTCGTGCTGCTGTCAATCACATCCAAAGACACAGCACAACAGGGCCGAGTGATACAGTGAGCGGCTATGGCTGCCGGCTGTATCACGGGAGCGCGCCCGCAAGAACTCCACACCATGCGAGGGAGTTCGCATGAAGATGTGGAGTCCTTGCTAGGGGGGGGGGACCCCAGAAGAGCAGGTTTGGGGGGCCACTCTGTGCAAAACGTGCTGCACAGTGGAAGTATAATATGTTTGTTAAAATGTATAAAATGTTTTTTTAATCTTTAGTGATCCTTTAATATTTGAGATCTGTGTGGAAGCAAGGAGCTGTCATCCCCTGGCTTTGTCAGGAATTATACAAATAATATATGTACGAAATGTCCTGCAACCCACAATTCCCTCTAAAACATAGAGACGCAGGACGTATCATGTATATCTTCTCTGTACTCCTCCAGTATAAACAGAAATGCTGGTCAGATTGTGTCGTCTTCTGCAATTATTACACACGGATTCCTTATGACTAAATGTACTTTTTATTATATACAAAAAAAACAGTCACTTCCAGAGCTAATAGGTCTTCCAAGGTGGGGAGTAACAGATGTCAGATAAAGTAGTGGTGTAAAAGGTATAACCTGTATATGGTATCCAAAACTGGGTGGATGCTGCCTTCCTCAGATGGGGGTAATCTGAAAGGAACTATAAGAAAAACAGAAATGGAAGGCACGCATACCTAGTGCATTACCAAAGATAATTTAATAATACATTTTTCTATAAAAGTGGGTACTCACAAAATGCAACAGACAAAAGGCCATAAACACAGTGCATGGACATACACTGAACACGGGGTACAGCCAACATGTTTAGGGGGTGCACTCCTTCCCCCAGAGCTAGCTCTGGGGAAGGGGGTGTACCCTGAAACGTGTTATCTTTGGTAATGCACTACCTTTTTATTATATACTTAGAGCTGTGTTCTGTCTTTCCTGTAGGTGGCGCTTTGTGCAAAAGGACTATCACCAGCTGCTGGCAGTGCTGAGGCCTCCCGGGAGGATTCGGATGCAGAGTCATGGTGTTTCTTGGGTGCTGACCCCTGTCGTTCTGCCTCTGGGACTCCCATGTGATGACCCCCTGCAATGGACACAAACTTTTTTTAGTGCCTTATATGAATACTGTCTAGACGCCTGCCTCACATGTGGAACATTTATTGCCGGACTGGACAATGGTTGTACACGGCCTTTGCTGTAGAGGCCGAGCGCTATTACTGTGGATGGCTGCCGGAACAGTGAGCAAGAGCACCGCCTCAGCATCTGACACACTGTACACAGCTCAGTATTCAGCTTCTTGGCCATTACTCACAGTAACGTTGAAATAAAACACTGTATGGATGCCCTGTCAGCCTTTTCCTGACCATGTATAGTGTGGTGGGGAGCAGATATGTGAAAGGGGGTCCAACCGCTCCCTGGAGTATATATAACTTGTGTACTGATAATGTCTCTTCTCTGTATACTAGTCAGATCTCCAAAAGATTCCGCGTTACCAACAGGGACCGAGAGTAGGATTTATTTTTCATCCAATGAGTCTCACTGATGCAAATTCTACGCAGATTCGATACGATAGGCATAGATTCGCATGTGATCTGAAAAAAGAAAAAAACATTGTTTGCTATGAAAGCCGTTCACATCTATGGCCCCATGCACACGAGACACCGATGCAAACTCAAAAAACGCAACTTTAAAAAGCAGAAACCTGCGTTTAAAAACACGCGTTTTGCCACGTTTTCATGCCGCGTTTGTAAAGATAACATCATATAGACCCTCCCCAAGCTCAGAAAGCATGTATTAGCTATTTCTGCCATTTTGATCAGAGTGAGCAGCAGAGAGAGCCGTTGTACACTTGCATTTGCCTCTCTTTCTGTGTTTTTTTTTGGAAATGGATCCCATATTGAATATATGTCAGGAAATGCTCCTGGTGTTGCTCTTGATGAGGCAGCAACGTCGTCGCAAAATGCGTGAGAGGTCCAGAGTCAGAGCCCGTCGATATTGGACCCGTCCGTTGATGGCACAGCGAATGTCCGTTGGATATTTCACAAACATGGTGGGGGGTTGGGGCTGACTAGACATTGGTATGCAGGTTTTTCTTTGTGAAAAAAAGACATTGCTATGCTTTGGTCAGACTAGGTGGAGTCACTGATTAGATTAGAAATTGGATGAAGGGTTGGGGCAAAGAAGTGGAGGCATTCCTCATTGTCTAAGCCACCTAAAAAAACGTTTTTTATGGCATTGCATCAGTGAGTATATATGCTCTATGCTCTAAGTAATTACGGCATTTACATTTTTTTTTATGGTTTACCATCATATTTCTGGGTTTTCTGGTCCACAAAATTGGGTTCCTTTTTAAAAACGCTTGCAAACGCGAGTGCCACGTTTTGCGTCTGAAACGTGGAAAAGCAAAGTGTCTGCTGCCCATTTTTTTTGCTTCTGGAAAAACGAGGTTAAACACAACTGCATAAAAACGGGAAAAAACGAGACTGTGTACATGGACACATAGGATAACATTGCATGCGTTCAGGGGCAGTTTAAAAAAGTGTCCAACTGCCTCTGAGCGCGCGTTTAACAGCGTCTCGTGTGCATGGGGCCTATGTGGTGCATCTCTGATCCAGTCAAAAAAAAAGAATAAGGGCCCTGTGTGGGGTCGGTGTGCATTTTATCCCCAGCTACGCTGAATCCCCTCAGAAGTCTCATTTAATTTGCATTAGAATCGCACCTGTCACAACAGATTTTGCATCGCATCAGTGTGAACCGAGACTGAGGGACATAGGAATTCAGATACTGCCGTCCACAGGAAAAAAATGGACAATGGCAAACAAAAACAAATGTGCTCTAGCCCAATTTTTTTTTTCTAGTGGCCTAGGAGGATTGATACCTTTTCCCGACCTCTGCTAAGAAAAGTCTTAATTACTTTACTTCTTTGCTAGCTTTTTCTTGTTGCTTCAGCTGGTCTCTACATAGCAGCAATCCAGATCAGCCTTTTATCAGAACTAGCCTTGCAGTCCATACCTGGACCATGCTGAACTGGATCTGTGACACTAGCCATGAATGTGACCTGCACTGTAGCTCTTTCCAGTCTAAATTGTACTGTGTTACCTGTGAAACTCTTTTCAGATCCAGAACTGTGGCACAGATTTACTAAAACTGGAGAGTGCAAAATCTCATGCAGGTGTGCATAGTAGCCAATCAGCTTCTAACTTCAGCGTGTTCAATTAACCACTTAAGCCCCGGACCAATTTGCAGCCAAAAGGACCAGGCCCCTTTTAATTGCGCGGTCATGCGACGTGGCTCCCAAACAAAATTGGCGTCCTTTTTTCCCCCCACAAATAGAGCTTTCTTTTGGTGGTATTTGATCACCTCTGCAGTTTATTTTTTGCGCTATAAACAAAAATAAAAGAAAAATATCCCCAAAAAATCTATAAAAAATGTTTTTTTTTCCTTAGTTTAGGCCGATACGTATTCTACATATTTTTGGTAATTAGCGATTATTTATTGGTTTGCGCAAAAGTTATAGCATTTATAAAATAGGGGATAGTTTTATAGCATTTTTAATATTATTTTTTTTTTTTTTTTACTAGTAATGGCGGCGATCATCGATTTTTTTTTATTGTGAATGCGACATATCGGACACATTTTTGGGACCATTGTCATTTATACAGCAAGCAGTGCTATTTAAAATGCAATAGTGTAAATGACACTGGCTGTGAAGGAGTTAACTACTAGGGGGCGGGGAGGGGGTTAAGTGAGCCCTGTGTGTTTTCTTACTGTAGGGGGGCGTGGCTTTGCATGTGACGTCACTGATCGTCTTTTCCCTATGACAGGGAACAGACGATCAGTGACAGTGTCACTAGGAAGCACGGGGAGAGGTTTGTTTACACATACCTCGCCCCGTTCTTCAGCTCTGTGACCTGATTGCGGGACACCAGTGGGATCGGGTCCGCTAGTCCCCGGTCACGGAGCTCAGGACCGGGTGGCGAGCACGTAAAGGACAACGTACCTGTATGTTGATGTGCCCAGCCGTTCCATTCTGCCGACGTATATGTGCAGGAGGCGGTCCTTAAGCAGTTAAGCTTTGGCAAAAGAAAAAAAAAAAACATGGAATCCGATTCTGTTTCTATGCAGAGCTGCACAAGATTTTGCACTCTCCAGTTTTTGTAAATCAACCCCTTTGTATCTTAAGACTCACTTTGTAAGTAAGGTTCAGGCTGAAGCAGATCGGCATTGCCACAGCCTAGATTTAGAAGCTATACCCGGGTTATAGCTCTCCATCATGGGCATCAGTGGGAGGAATAGTGCTCCAGGGGCCGGATAAAGGTTAGCAAAGGGCTGCATCTGCCCCCCCCCGGCCGCAGTTTGGGGACACTGCTTAATATAGCGGGTGCTTATTCTACATCTCTTACCCATCTCTGCAGGGATATTTCACGCACAGGTGTCAGCGGCGCCGGGCTGGAGGAGGGCAGGGCCTGCTCTTAATCGTTGCACACATGGGTATATGGCGTTCAGCAGGACGTGGAGCGAAGCGGCGACTGCAGTGAGGACAGGTCACATAATCTGGATTTTCCTCTGGCGGAGGTGCAGGCACATCAGATGGTTTCCCTCCTTTGCTCACAACGTCCTGCACCAGGCGAGCCTGGCGAATGTTTCGGATGAAAGACTCGTGCTTCTGACGCCATGAGCTGCCTTTGACCTAAAGTAGGAGAGAAAAACGTCAAAGCCGGGGTCAGAAATGACACCAGAATGGGAAACGGCCTTTCAGGAACCATAACTAAGCAAGCAATGATCTATAGCAGGGATCCTCAAACTACGGCCCTTCAGCTGTTGCAGAACTACACATCCCATGAGGCATTGTAAAACTCTGACATTCACAGACATGACTAGGCATGATGGGAATTGTAGTTCCTGAAACAACTGGAGGGCCATAGTTTGAAGACCCCTGATCTATAGTATATGATTTATGGCAGTTGGTTACAATGTTATAACGGGTGGACAGCGAGCTATGTGATGTATGACACTGGGCAGGGTTATTTCTTAATCATACATTACAGAAATTCATATTCATGACTACATGGGTTATGCTGTCACCTTCAGGTGAATGGACACTGGCCATAAAAAGCCTAGGTATAACCTCTCCCAGCTCAGCTACATCTGCATGTGGCAAATTGTTTTTTTACCTTAATGCAGGGAATGCATTAAAGTAAAAAAAATGTTTTAAGTACCATCATGGGACAGATCTCAGCCTTGATCGTTCTGTTTCAGAGACCTATCAAATCTCATTCCTTGGTAAAAAGCCGGGGTATCACAGATTTGTTACCCCTTTGGGGCCATAATTTGTTTGTGTCCGTTTTGCAATATTCTCCATTTGAGCCTCTGTAAGGACTTTCCTTGTTGCTTCTTGCACAAAAAGTTGTCTTTTTGGTTGCAGTTACTTTGAGTTGTAGAGTTCTGGCGTTGGCTGCACTTTCTTACAAGGAAGCATTCCTAGTTCTTCACCAGGATAAGGTGGTAAGAATTGAAAAATTCTGAAACATCATTTTTAGGGCCACATCCCTTAGAATAAGATATATCTAGAAGGTTTGTAATGGGACTTTTAACCACCTGATTACTGGGCACTTAAACCCCCCTCGTGACCAGACCAATTTTCAGCTTTTGGCGCTGATGTACTTTGAATGACAATTGCGCGGTCATACAACACTGTACCCAAATGAAATTTTTATCATTTCTTTCCCACAAATAGAGCTTTCTTTTGGTGGTATTTAATCACAGCTGGGGTTTTTATTTTTTGCTAAACAAACAAAAAAAGATGGAAAATGAAAAAAAAAAAAAAAAAAAAAAAATCATGTTTAATAGTTTGTTATAAAATTTTGCAAACAGGTAATTTTTTCTGCTTCATTGATATGCGCTGATGAGGCGGTACAGGTGGGCACTGATAGGCTGCACTGGTGGGGACAGATAAGTCGGTACTGATGGGTGGCACTGATGAGCACTGGTAGGTGACACTGATGTGCAGCACTGGCACTGTGGGCACTGACCGATGGCACTTTAATTAGGCAATAGTGGGCACCATGTATTGGGCACATTGCTGGGCACATTGCAGTGAGAGGGACTGATGTCTCTCTCACGGCCGCCGGTGATCAGCTTTTTTTTTTTTTTTTCTCCTCGCGCTGTCAGCGCGAGGAGGAAAAAAAAGCCGATTACCGGCTCTGTTATTGTCACATGATCAGCTGTCATTGGCTGACAGCTGATCACGTGGTAAGGGGTCGGGATCGACCCCTTACTCGGATCTGTGATCCAGCGAGTCTCACAGACTCGCTGATCACAGAGCGCGCCGCGCGCGCCCTTCAGGGGGCGCGCAGGCAGCTCGTGGCCAGGACTACGTCAATAGACGTAGTCCCGGCACATTAGATCCGCGCTGTAGCCGTCATTCGGCTATAGCGTGGATCTCAGGTGGTTAAAAGCGCAAATACAACAATTTATAAAAAATATATATAAATTTATTGGTACAATGACATAATTAATTTTATATCATTTAAAGGAATACCTCACTGAATGCATATGAACAATTGCAATGCTGATAAGTCTCTACATGTTTCACCATAGATAATAAGGCTTCTTCAGGAGAACTGTTAATAACGCATATGCATATAATCAGTAGAATCAGATTAAGCTCCACACATGTTAAAGTTGCAAAATTGTGCTTAGGCATTTAGATTTGTTCTACCCTTGGGCGCGAAGGGGTTAAGTTTGTAAGGCTGTTATCTGGTCTTCTCTACACATTTACTAGTGCTAGCGGGTAGCTGTTTGTGCCTCTGCGGATGCCAGTTTTGTCCGGAAGGCCATGCTGGCGGCTCGAATGGGATTCTTCCCTGTTCTGTTTTTGGCCTTGCTGTGATCCCCACCCACTCACATTCAATACTTTGGGACATCCCAAGTAACGAGATATGAAGCCTTTTAGTACAAATTATAAAATTAGGATTTATGGTTTACCTGTAAAATCTTTTTTTTTTCTTTCAGTACATCACAAGACACTGAGATCCCTTTTGTCTGTTCATCATTGCTTGCTGAAAAACTGAAGCTTAAAAAGTGGAACTATAGGCAAAACCTTTTTTTTCCATTTTGGATTAGTAAGGGAGGGTTATAACCCCCGTCAGGTTTATTTTTGTCATCTGTGTCCAGTTGGGGAGATTTACCTTCACTTCCTGTCCCATAGCCAAACAGGACGGGAGAAGAAAACCCTGTAAATTAAAAGAATCTCTCGGGGGACCCCCAGGTCACCAGAACTAGTGTCCCCAAAAAGATTTCCACTCATTACTTTTCTGGGGACAAGCCAAAATTTGTGTTTTTCCTTTTACTTGCAATGATAATGGTAAACAAGACAAATGGAGAAGGTGAATCTCCCTAAAGGGGGCACAGACAGCTATAAAAAAAAAAAAAAAAACCTGACGGATGTGCTAATCCCTTTCCACTCTATTCAAAACCTCCAAAAAGTTTTGCTTTTATTTATACTTTAACCACTTCAGATATACCGCATCAGGGCGGCCCTCCTGCGTGAAATCACGTACGTGATTTGGTGTACGGGGTCTGGGGCGCATGCGCGCCGCCGGCAGCCTGCTGCTCCTGTGATTGGACACAGCAGGTCCAGCGGACAACCCGGAGAATGTTCCCATGAGAGGCAGAACGGCGGTCTGCCTATTTAAACAAGGAAGACCGCCGTTCTGTCAGAGGGGAAAATGGAGATCTTGTGTTTCTGCTGGGCAGAAACACGGATCTCGGATTTTCCCTAGTCAAAGCCCCTTCCCCACCGTTAGGAAGCACCCCCTAGGGACACATTTAACCCTTTGATTGTCTCTAATGTTAACCCATTCCCTGCCAGTGTCATTTGTACATTTTTTTTTTTTTAAAGCACTGATCACTGTATTGGTGTCACTGGTCCCCAAAAAGTGTCACTTAGTGTCAGATTTGTCCGCCGCAATCCCGCTAAAAATCACTGGATTGCCGCCATTACTAGTAAAAAATAAAAAAAAAATTCCATAAATCTATCCCATAGTTTGTAGACACTATATACCAATTTTGCACAAACCAAATCAATATACGCTTATTGGGATTTTTTTTTAACCAAAAATATGTAGCAGAATACATATTGGCCTAAATTGATGAATAAATTAGATTTTTTACATTTTTTTTTATTGGATATGTTTTTATAGCAGAAAGTAAAAACCGCGCAATTGTCAGTTAAAGCAGTGTTTCACTTTAAAAAAAAAAAATTTAAAAGTCAGCAGCTAAAAAAAAAGTCGCTGCTGACTTTTACTAAGTACACTTACCCTCCCAGGGCGCCTGCAATGTCGTTCGTGGAGGCCGAGATGTCCCTCGGCGACCTGGATCCAGCGCCGCCATCCTAAGTAAGGAAACCGGCTTCCCGTTTCCTACTGCGCATGCGCGGGTCGGCGCACGGCCTACTGCGCATGCGCAAATTTAATTTGTGAATGGGGAACGCAGTGTGTTGTGGGACATAGTTCCCATAACACACCGCGCCCCATTCACTAGAAGACAGAAGGAGAGAAGATCACCGCGGCGCTGGAGGAGGCAGATTAGGACGATCTGCCTAGCAACAGCCATTTCTGGTAAGTACAAAAAAAAAATATTTTTTTTTTCTTCATTTTAAATTGTTACTAACATTTTTTTGAAGTTTTTGTTTTCAGGGTGTCCCACCACTTTAAATCGACGCAGTGCCGAATCGCAAACCTGGTCATAAGGGATGTAAAACCTTCCGGGGCTGAAGTGGTTAACCAAGATGAGAGGGGTTATACCTAGATGGGGATTCTGGCATTGTGTCCATTCACCCAACTAGCGATAAATATCTGCCGAGTGTTCCAAGAAAAGGATTTTACAGGTAAACCACAAATCATAAATGTATAATATGACACCTGGTCACAATGTTATAACTGAAGGGCAGTGATATATAATGCATGCTCCAGAGACAGCTATTGCACAGTACACATAGCTCCCCAACTGTCCCTGATTTTGACGGACTGTCCCTCATTTGGGGGGAAGAAGTGAAAAAAAAAAAAAGAAGGTCCCTCTGTCTCTCAATCTCATGCAAGTTTGCATGAGAATGCAAGTTCTATCTTTCAAAAAGTGTTATATATAAACAGTGTTGGTCATCTTACTTTGAAAAAAGTAATTAGTTAAGTTACAAATTACTTCTCCCAAAAAGTAATTGCGTTAGTAACTCAGTTACTACATTGGAAAAGTAATTAGTTACGCAGCAAAGTAACTGACTTTTTTTTTTATATTCTATACGTGTAACTAAGGGGCGGGTCTTGTATTACTGTAAGCAAGGGGCGCATTTATTATTATTGTTATATATTGTGTAACCAAGGAGCTGCTCTATTATTACTCTAACCAAGGGGCAGATCTGTTATAGCGTGTAAGTAAGGGGCGGGTCTATTATTATTATATCGTGTAAGGGGCGGATGGCTAAAGAAGAGGGCAAATGTTAAATTAATGGGCAGCGCTCGATATATAACAATAATAATAATAAATGCGCCCCTTGGTTACAGTAATACTAGACCCGCCCCTTAGTTACACGATAGACGCCCCTTGCAGAGTAGCATGAGCATCAGGAGCGTGCGGCATCGCCTCCTACAATTACATGTTAACTGCGCCTGCGCGGTGTAGAGTTCACTCAGAGCTGTTTAGGTTCGGAAATTTTCGGAAGCTCCGTAGTCCTTCGTACTGTGCAAGCGCTGCGCCTGCGCAGTACAGAGGGTCCTTATCTGGCGGGGGAACTTTTTCGGCAGGACACTGGAATTACACTACTGCCATCTAGTGGCGGTAGATGTAATTGGGGTAACTAAGCCAAAGTAATGGGAACTGAGTTACCATGAGGGGAAAAGTAATCAGTTAGATTACTCGTTACCCTCTAAAGTAACTGCGTTAAAGTGGAAGTAAACCCCCCTATCGTTTTCAGCCAAGGAAGCTGCCATCTTTGCCTCCGTTTAATCTTCAACTGCCACAGTGCTGCACATGTGATCCGTTATGACACCAGCCATTGGATGGTTTGACTGTTTGGTTGAGAGCACAGCCAATGTGCAGTTAGCATTCACGGCATGCCTTTTTTTTTTTTAGACTGTTAAATCGATGGGTTTACTTCCGCTTTAAGTAACTCAGTTTATTTTAACTCAGTTACTTACATCACTGTATATAAATATATTTTCCTTTAGGGGGCGTGGCAGGGGGTGTGTCCTATGCCTGCATACTTTTGCTATTAGGTGTCCCTCATTCCCATCTCAAAAAGTTGAGAGGTAAGCAGTACATGTTAGTAAGGAGAAGATGCAGTTACCTGTGGTGGTGGGTCTTTCGTTCTCCCTTTGGTGTGTAGATATTGCTCGAGGTCGGTCCCTTTGGCCCTAGCTTTGGAAGAATCAAACACCTTCCTTTTGGAGTTCAGCATCTTCTGGCAGACCTGCATATGTTTCTCTAGACGCTGCACCATAAAACGTCGACCGCACAGCCCGCATGGAACCAAGTCCTCTTCACTGTCCTCCTCTACGTGATCGCCTATGGCGGATCTGTTGGTTTGAGCACTTTGAGGTGCCACTGTGATATGGGAGGAGCCATTTGTCAGCGGTGGAGTAACATTCTTGGTTTGTCTGATAAGTTTTGTGCTCCTATCTGAGGTCGGCTCCTGGATCTGGCTTTTAGCTTCTATGTCCTGATGGAATCTGTCCTCCACATGATGGTGTCTGTCCCCCCTGTCTTTCTCTTCGCTGTAGCCTGAATAATGGTAGGTCTTTGTTGTCCTGTTGTGGGTTGTGGCTGCCCTCACCCTCCTGGTGTCCTGAATCTCATGGACTCTTCTGTCTTCCATTTCCAACTCTTCTCGCTCTCTCTGCATGCGGCGCAGTTCTTCCTCTGTTTTCCGCAGCTTTTCTCTTAGCAGCGCTTCTTTCCTGCGAATCTCAGCTTCCAGGTTGGACTCCTTTTTCTCCAGCTGTTGCCAAGGGTTTGTCCGGGCTGGGCCAGATTTGGACCTTACCTGCTCTTGTACTGGAAGAGGTTTGTACCCGTAAGCTGACGGAGGGTGATGGCTGTCGGGCACGTGTGTGGTGGCCTTGCGGTGATAGACTGGTTTGAGAGGATGTGCGCGGTCTATGCCAGCAGTCCTCTTGCTTACTGTCCAGTTAGAGGCCCATGCGCTTTCCTCTGGGGCCCAGGGACTTGAATATGGGTGCTGGTGGACTTCATGAAATGACTTGTGTTGAGAAGGATATGCAGTGTACAGTGAAGAGTTGGTGGCCCTGTGTGAGATGCGCTCTTGTTGCTGTTTTAGCAAAGTCATCATCTTCTCCTCTTTGACTCTGAGGTTTCGCTCTTGGTAGTCGTTCTTTAACACCTCCAGACGGGACATCATTTTAGGGGCTTGCAGTGTAGGAAGCCTTGATTCAGCTAACCCCTCGGGGTATGCATTTGGAGCCATCTTGAGCCTTGCCATGCTGGCCCTGGGGAGAAACTAAAATGTTACAGAATTCAGTATTAGGTATGAACGTAAGGAGATCTCTACATAGCTACCATCCCTGTGTACAATATGGAGTCCTATGCATTCTGGGGGGTGGAATGGGGGAAAGGATGTGCAGAAATATGCTGAATGTATAGAAATATATGCTGCTTATGTGCTATAGTAATAATCTGGTGTGCACATTCTATGCCTTGTGTGTCAAACTCAAGGCCTACAGGCTGAATCCGGCCTCCCAGGCCATTTCTTGTGGCCCTTGCACCTCTCCTGCATGCGCGGCACCCCCTCCCCTTGTCTCTGCATGACAGAACCACTCCACCAGATTCTGTGCCAGCCACAGCACCCCTTTATCTCCACCCCCCCCCCCCCCCCCCCCCGGTCTTCGCATTCAGCAGACTTTGGCAGTTGACCCCAGCCCTCCTCCAGACTGCACTTTCTGCTTCCCAGCTCCACCCCCAGCACCAGCAGTAGGTAAGGAGGGTGCACTGTGATGTAAGGGAGGGCGGGGGAGCTCTTCATAATGGTTGTAAGGCGGGGGGTGCGCTCTGGCCATCTAGTCTTGAAATCGCAACTTTGAAGGCGACCATGATGCTGTTGTAGTCACACTCCTGTTATATACTGTAGGTAGTGATATTTAACGAACCGATACAAAAATATATGGTGTGGAATGTGAAATGGGAGTGGTTGGGTGGCGGTAGGGCACACTATGGGGTACAGAACGGTTTCCTTGGTGGCAGAGTGTACAGAGCTTTCTGGAGATGGAGCACAGACCGCAAAAAAAGCTGGAAATGGAGATGACGAGGCTGGCGGGAGATTGAAGAAGACCCCCAAATGGTCACTGGTGTAGCATGTAAATGAAAGCGTCTCAACTTTCAATAATTTATTCTTTTCTGATGCAGTTGTGAAAAGTTTGTATCATTCTTTAGGAAACCCTACACTAGTCCAATAATACTTGCTGCAAACTCAAAAACGGCAATTGTATGTTGCTATGCGAATACTGAAAGGTACCCACAATTTTCCCGGTTGCGTGCATGGCAGCATATCATGGGGCATAGCACAGGGAGGGGGGTTGCAAGTATTTTATTCATGAAAAATGCTAGAGGAATCTTGTAAAAAATGGTCGCACTTGGAAAGAACGGCTGGATCTACCTTACAGACTGTCATAGGATGATAACGGGGCTGCCCTGCAAATTCTTCCTAGGGGGACTTCACTGTAGCCAGTCCTCAAACATGCCATTCCCCTTGAGGAATCGGCTTTTATAGCCTGGAAGACCTTAAATGCGGCAGTCCTTGTTTCTACTCTCCTTTGAATGACAATTGCGCAGTCATGCAACACTGCATACAAATGAAAATTTGGATATATTTTCATGAGATTGAGCTTTCTTTTGGTGGTATTTAATCACAACTGGGGTTTTTATTTTTTGCCAAACAAATGAAAATAAAAAAGGAGCGAAAATGTAAAAAAAAAATATTGCAAATAAGTAATTTTTCTTCTTCACTGATGAGGCTGCACTGGTGCTGCTTTTACTAGGGGTCAAAATCCATCCCCTGTTTACATAGGCAGATCCCAGTTCTGTGTTTTGTTTATCGACGATTGGTAGGTGCATCGAGTGCCTGGTACCCGCAGATTGGCTTCTGCTGTGAGGTATCGCAGCAAAAGCAGCCCTCTGGCAGCATGCGCCCACCCCCTGCAGGTTGAAGTGCAGGATCATACATACACATTAAATATATATATATATATATATATATATATATATATATATATATATATACACACACACACACACACACACACACACACACACACACACACACACACACACACAACAGAGCTTCTGTTGCTATAGGGCATGGTTAGCAAGTGGTTAAAGATGTTTCCCACAACCAGGCTATGGCTGGTGGCAGACTTCTGCAGGCTTTCAAGAAGTGCTGAAGCCTGCCAGCAGCTTGTTTAAAGTGGCAATCAGCACTCCCAGTAGGATCTGGGTTCAACATTTACAAACCGGAGTTCCACCCAGAAATGGAACTTCCGCTGATCGGATTCTTCGCCCAGCCCCCCTGGAAGGTGCCAAATGTGGCACCGGAGGTGAGCGGATACCTGTCAAATCCAGGTATCTGCTCCCACTTCCGGGCATAGATCATCGCACTTTGTACGGCAAACTATGCCATGTCCAGCCCCTCCTCCTTCCCGCCTGCTGTCTTCTAGGAGACACACAGGTCAGAAGACAGCAGGGACCACTCAGATTGGGCAGCGTGGCTCACGCATGCGCAGTAGGAAAACAGGCTATGAAGCAGCAAGGCTTCACTTCCCTTAGTAAAAATGTCTGCGCTTGCACCCGAAGCCGACCCATCCTCGGCTCCAGGTACAGGCGCCGACATCCTTACTAAGGGAAACAGGAAGTGAAGCCTTTGCTGCTTCACAGCCCGTTTCCTACTGCGCATGCGTGAGCCCAATCTGAGTGGTCCCTGCTGTCCTGGAGCTGAGGACGGGTGAGCTTCGGATGAGGACATCGTGGGCTCCCTGGACAGGTAAGTGTCCCTATATTAAAAGTCAGCAGCTGCAGTATTTGTAGAGGTTGACTTTTTACATTTTTTTTTACCCCCCCCCCCCCCCCCCCCAAGGCGGAACTCCGCCTTAATGATACTTTAAAAGCTTCAACAAAGCTTGCGGAAAGCTCTGCAGATGCTTTGTCACAGCATACTGTTCACACTGCTCTGATCCATGTAAAACAGGCCTTTGAATTCAGGATTTGATGTAGGTCCAGTGAGGAGCGTACCATCAATGGAGGATCTATTTCAGTGATAGAAGCAGAAGCGGGGCCTGGAAAGGAAATGATAGCATCTGATGTTTATTAGAGTCACCATGACTACTATCTGTGGGCACACCTCTGGCTTCAAGGACCATTCATTGTCCTGGAATATCCTGCGACTCACAAAGTCCACAAGGAAGTGCTGAGAGGCGGCTACGTAGGCGGCTCTCAGGTTTAATACATTTTTCTAGTCATACTGCAGCACCTTTTGTAATCACTGCAGTTTTGATGTCCATGTGAACAAATACAGATTTACTTCTGACGAGAGGAGCAAATGCTTCTTCTGGTTTTAAGGCCCCATTTACACTTGTGCGACTTGGGACCCCAAAGTCGTGTGACAAGTCGTACCCCATGTTTCCCAATGAGTACCATTCATATCTGTGTGACTTAAAGTTGCAGCGACTTTAAAGTAGTTCATCCACTACTTTGGTTTGGCTTTCATGGGACTTGAGGGCCAAAGACTTCAATGTAAACCCTTGGAAGTCGCACCTGCATGATATACATGCGACTTGTGAAAGGAATGCAGGCAATGAAAAAATAAAGTTTCACTTTGGTTTCTTTATTTTCTAACGAATTCCACATTTTCAGAACAATTCTAATTCAAATCAGTCAAAAATTCATCGACTGATCTGAATTCTGTGTGAAGAATAGCTGCTTGTTAATGAGCGGGAAGCCGGCCGCCGCATCCATAACAACAGATGATGCAGCTGGTTTCCCCACTGACAGCTGAATGCAAATTAAAAAAATGACGTGGGGTCCCCTCCTGATGCATACTGGGCCTGGCATGGATTTTAAGGGGAACCCTATGCCAAAAAAAAAAAAAAATTATATATATTAGTATGGGGTCCCCAGATCCATATCGGACCCTTATTCAAGCATGCAGCTGGCAGGTCAGGAAAGGGGAGGGGAAACATGAGAGCCTCAACATGGGAGGGGGGGCTCTGTGTAGTATCTGTAAAGCACTTAAAGCGGAGCTCCACCCTAAAGTGAAACTTCCGCTCATCGGATTCCTCCCCCTTTCCGGTGTCACAATTGGCACCTTTCAGGGGGAGGGGGGGACAGGATACCAGGATACAGGTATCCTTTCCCACTTCCGAAAGTACGCCGTGGTGCGATGCGGCCGTGACTTCACCGCGGGGCTCCCTCCTCCTCCCTCGGCCGCCGGGCTAATAGGAGAGAGGAGCGGGGCCTCGCGCATGCGCAGTAGGGTTCCCGGCGTGAAGGCGAAAGGCTACACTGCTGGGTTACCTTACCCGCAATGGGGGTGGCAGCAGCTGATGGAGACAGCTGCGGTGCCGACATCGAGGGACTGCAGGAAAGGTAAGTGTCCATTTATTAAAAGTCAGCAGCTGCAGTATGTGTAGCTGCTGGCTTTTAATTTTTTTTTCCCGGAACACCCCTTTAAGCCATATTCTGTGACTGTGTGCGCAGCACGCACAGGTCGTGTGCCCCATAGGGTTGCCACCTCATCCCTTAAAACTGAACACATAATTACACAGGTTCAATGGCTGATGGAGGTGGAAATTAAACTCACTTGGTGCCTTAACTGCATTAACCTACTCTTAGAACCTGTGTAATTCATATGTGTTCGGTTTTAAAGGGATGAGGTGGCAACCCACCCGTGACTGTGTGCAGGCTGTGAGCTGTGACTGTGTGCAGGCTGTGAGCTGTGACTGTGTGCAGGCTGTGAGCTGTGACTGTGTGCAGGCTGTGAGCTGTGACTGTGTGCAGGCTGTGAGCTGTGACTGTGTGCAGGCTGTGAGCTGTGTGTGCAGTGCATACAGGCCGTGAGATGTGCCTGTGCGTGCAGGCTTTGGGCTGTGACTGTGTGCAGGCTGTGAGCGGTGACTGTTTAGTGCGTGCAGGCCGTGTACAGTATGCTGGGACTAGGTGTGTGTGTAGTGTATTTAACCTGTGCACCGTGACTGTGCGCTCCGATTGGGTGTGCAGTGCATATACCCGTACGCTGTGACTGAGCCCTCATTCACACTGAGCATTGTGTCATTTTGTGCATTCCCCTACACCTGACAATGCCCGACATGAAGAATCCAATTCTCTTCCATAGCGGTTTGTATAGATCAGGGGTCTCCAAACTTTCTAAGCTAAGAGCCAGTTTTCTGCCGTTTGCTTCCACTGATCATAGTCTGGCTCGCTCCAAAGCAAACAATGCCCCATCGTTGGATTTAATGGAAGGAATAGTGCCCCTTCTTATAGTCAGTGGATGGCATAGTGCCCCATCATTGGTGGACAAATATACAGGTGTGTGTGGGGGGCTGACACATCATTAGTCTCAGTGAGAGAAGAGCGGTGCCCCCATCACTGGTCTCTGTCTGATGGGGGCACCGCTCCTCTCACTGAGGATTAGGGCACACAAGGCCGGGTAAAGGCGAGTGAAGGGCCACATTGGCCCCAGGACGCAGTTTGGAGACCCCTGATATAGAGCATCTCTACACTGATCAGCTTTCTTCTGTGGTTTTTGGCCTCATAGAAAATGCCTGTAAACCCCCCAGAGCTACACACAGCCAGGTCCACCCACTACACAATGGTTGACAACAGAGAGCAGACATAGGAGAGGGTGCGGGGGGAGGGGCAGTGTGTCCAGGATCCCTCCAGTGAGAAGGAGAGAACACAGACAGACGGAATTCTACTCACTGACCCTGGAAGGGTGAATGGCTGCAGAAATCCTCCGATATTCCTCACTTCTCCACCATCCTGGAAGATGGGAGCGCTCTGTGTACTGCAGGAACCATGGAGACCGCTGCTATGGATACAGAGGGGCGTGTGCGCGCTGGAGGCGAGATATAAAGGGAAGACCAATCAGTGCGCTGGGGGGCGGCGGGATACGGAGGCCAGAGCCAATGGGCGGGACCGAGGCTGGGACGCGCAAAGGAACGGAACCTCGTACGTCATCATCCTGCGACTCTGCTGGCCGGGTGTTGTCATAGGAACGGAGCAGCGCAAAGTGAGTGGGCTGTTATGTCAGCAGAGGGCCCCTGTATATCCAACCATGAAGTGCCCCTCCTGTGTATGAATGGGAGGACTGTGAGACTCACTATATATCCAGACATGTAGGAGCTCCTCCTATATATCCAGCCACAGAGGGATGGTAAACGATTGCGAGACCCCCCCCCCCCCAATATATCCAGCCACAAAGGGGGGTACAAGATTGTGAGACACCCCCCCTCCCCCTATATATCCAGCCCCTCCGGTGTAAGGGGTGGGGTGTGTGCAGAAGCCCCCATATATCCAGCTGTGTACGGGGGTCTCCATGTGTCCTCCCATATCTCCTGGAGTTGTGTCAAATGCCCCCTCTATATCCAGCAATGGAAGAGCTTTTTCCTGTATTCCTGTATATAAGGGAAAGGGGGGGGGGGTGGTAGAGCACTGTCAGCAAGAGGCTCCTATAGATCCAGATGGGGGCCCCTGCTGTGTATGGTGGGGTAGAGTATTGTGATGCCCACTATATAATAAGCAGGGTACAGGGGTGCCCCTTGTGTGTGTGTGTGTGTGTGTGGGGGTCTTCTCCTATGTCCCCTATATACCAGCCATAGAGGGGCTCTTCCTGTGTGTGGGGGAAGGGGTGGCACATTCTGTAAACAGGGGCCCTCCTGTGTATGATGGGTGTAGAGGGTTGTGAGGTCCCTTATATATCAAGCCATTTGGGTTGGGGGGGGGGTAGAGGACAGTTAGGGGCCCCTCCTGTGTAGGGGGGGTAGAGGACAGTTAGGGCCCCCTCCTGTGTATGGGGGGGGGGTAGAGGACAGTTAGGGGCCCCTCTTGTGCATGGGGGAGGGCAGAGGACAGTTAGGGGCCCCTCCTGTGTAGGGGGGGGGTAGAGGACAGTTAGGGGCCCCTCCTGTGTATGGGGGGGGGTAGAGGACAGTTAGGGGCCCCTCCTGTGTATGGGGAGGGGAGAGGACAGGTAGGGGCCCCTCCTGTGTATGGGGGGGAAGAGGACAGTTAGGGGCCCCTCCTGTGTATGGGGAGGGGAGAGGACAGTTAGGGGCCCCTCCTGTGTATGGGGAGGGGAGAGGACAGTTAGGGGCCCCTCCTGTGTATGGGGGGGGGAGAGGACAGTTAGGGGCCCCTCCTGTGTATGGGTAGGGTTGGGTCAGTAAATACCCCTATATATTCAACCAGGGGGTTTCCTCCTGGGTATGGTGGGGGTGGAGGATAGCGAGGCTCCTTATATATAAAGCCATTGGAGGGAGGGGGTGGGTTGTGTCAGCAGAGGCCCCTATATATCCAACCATTGGGGGGGGGGCCCTCCTGTGTATGGTTGGGGTAGAGGATTGAAAGGCCCCTTCTATATCAAGCCACCGGGGGGGGGGGGGGGGTTAGATGATAGTTAGGGGCCCGCCTGTGTATGGGAATTTCCTTGTGTCTTCTCATTCCCTCTGTGTACACAGGGGCCCCTCCTATGTATGGGGGTAGGGTTGTGTCAGCAGAGGCTCCTATATACCCTCTGTTGTATGGTGGTGGTAAAACATTGCAAGGCCTCCTATATAGAAAACCATTAGGGGGGGGGGGGGTAGAGGAGAGTTAGGGACCCATCGTATGTATGGGAGTCTCTGTATGTCTTCTCTTTTGTCCTGTGTACACAGGGGCCCCTCCTATATATGGAGGAGGGTAGGTTTGTGTCATCAGAGGCCCTTTTATGTCCAGCCACGGAGGAGCCCTTTGTGTCTTCTCATTGGTCCTGTGTACACAGGGGCCCCTCCTTATGTCCAGCCACGGAGGAGCCCTTTGTGCCTTCTCATTTGTCCTGTGTACACAGGGGCCCCTTGTTCATGAGGACAGTTTTATCCAGAAGTTGGTTTTATCTCAGCAGCCTTTCTCTGGCAAGTACAGGCTGCCATGTCTGAGGTACAAACACCCAGTACAGGGAGAGTAAGAAATGCTCTGACGAATGCAGAGATGGAAATATGTAACAGCAAAGCAACACGAGAGCGATGAAGGAATTAATGAGCTGAGAAGAGGGATTGGTCAGTGAAGAATCGATGATCTATCGCTGTGATAACCATGTCATTTGTCTCTCCCCCCTCAGGAACATGGCGGAGGGTGGCTCGCTCATCTCCCTGGACTATGAGGTGTTTGGGAAGGTGCAGGGGGTTTTCTTCCGCAAGTACACACAGGTAACGCCCATCCATCCCGCTCACCATCCTCACCGAAGAGGACCTCATATGTTGCCCCCTAGTGGGCATGTCATGTCATCACTCAGATTGCTGATGTTCTGTCATCGTGCTGACGGTGCTCTTTGTTCCCCCAATTCCAGGCGGAGGGGACACGTCTGGGCTTGGTAGGCTGGGTGCAGAATACAGACGATGGGACGGTCCAAGGGCAGATTCAGGGGCCGCTGAGCCGAGTGCGGGAGATGCAGAAATGGCTGCAGGAGAAAGGGAGCCCCAAATCCAGAATCACAGAGGCCAAATTTCACAACCAGAGGGACATCCAACAACTGGAGTTCAGAAGTTTCTCTGTTAAAAAGTGACAGTTCAGACATGCAGGAGTTAATGGGGAACTATTTGTCCTGCAGGATCTTCCAGGTGACGTCACAGAGTAAATGACGTACAGTGGGAACATTCACACAGCTGTACACTCCATATACTGTATTGTGTTGTTGGTTCTGTTGCACTGAAATAAAGGGAAATAACCCTCATAATTCTGTGTGTTTGTCTCTAAACATCTCATGTCGAAGCACAGGGCCAGCAATCCGTGTACATGGAATATCCCCCACACCGGAGCCAACCATCCATGTACACAGAATATCCCCCACAGCGGAGCCAACCATCCATGTACACAGAATATCCCCCACAGCGGAGCCAACCATCCATGTACACAGAATATCCCCCACAGCGGAGCCAACCATCCATGTACACAGAATATCCCCCACACTGGAGCCAACCATCCATGTACACAGAATATCCCCCACACTGGAGCCAACCATCCGTGTACATGGAATATCCCCCACAGCGGAGCCAACCATCCATGTACACAGAATATCCCCCACAGCGGAGCCAACCATCCATGTACACAGAATATCCCCCACAGCGGAGCCAACCATCCATGTACACAGAATATCCCCCACACCGAAGCCAACCATCCATGTACACAGAATATCCCCCACACTGGAGCCAACCATCCATGTACACAGAATATCCCCCACACCGGAGCCAACCATCCATGTACACAGAATATCCCCCACACCGGAGCCAACCATCCATGTACACAGAATATCCCCCACACCGGAGCCAACCATCCATATACACAAAATATCCCCCACACCGGAGCCAACCATCCATGTACACAAAATATCCCCCACACCGGAGCCAACCATCCATGTACACAAAATATCCCCCACACCGGAGCCAACCATTCATATACACAAAATATCCCCCACACCGGAGCCAATCATCCATATACACAAAATATCCCCCACACCGGAGCCAACCACCCATATACACAAAATATCCCCCACACCGGAGCCAACCACCCATATACACAAAATATCCCCCACACCGCAGCTAACCATTCATATATACACAATATCCCCCACACCGGAGCTAACCATCCATGTACACAGAATACTCCCCACACCAGAGCCAACCATCCATGTACACAGAATACCCCCCACACCAGAGCCAACCATCCATGTACACAGAATAGCCCTCAAACTGGACCTAACCATCTGTGTACACCAGGGCTGATGAACTGCTGGCCGTGGCACCCCCTGATGTAGCCCGTCATCGCCTGCTTTGAGATGGTGGGTCGGCAAGCCCAGATCGCAGGTTACCGACCCGCCATCCCCAAGCATCAGTGTTAAGAATGGAGCCGGTACTAGAGGAAGCAGAGCCAATGCTTCCTGTATAGTGCTGGTCCTTGTCAAAGGTGGAGTGGTATCAAATGTAGTCCTCCTGTGACAGGAGCGATACAGGAAGCATCGGCTCTGCTCTCTACTGCAGCCTCATGCTTCCTCCAGCACCGGCTCCTGTCACACTGATGCTCGGGGATGGTGGGCTGGGAACCAGCCAGCAATACCCACCAACAGTACATGCCAGCAGGACCGCCAGCAGTACCAGCCCTGGAAGATAGCCAGCAGCAGACACCAGTCTGGGAGACAGCAGCAGCCAGCGATACCTGCAGGAATCCTGAGGAGGAAGTGAAGATTGAGGTCAGTTGAAGTGAAGGTAAACCTCAGTGTATCAGTGTGAATGCAGCCTTAGGCCCCTTTCACAAGATCGATCCAATCGGGTCCGCCTGTCTGTTTTTCAGGTGGAACAATCTGACTCTCCATTCATCTCTATAGAGCGGCAGATATAAATGGACTTGTGTCTCTTTACACCCACCTATCACCAATCGGATCCGCTTTAAAAAAATAAAAAACAGAAAAGAGGATTCGTCCCCTTCTGTCTGGGCAGATCGGAGGGCCCATAGAGGAGAGCGGGCTGTGTCTGCTCTGTATATGCAGGGTGGACACAGACCTGTCATCTGCAACTAGGGTTGCCACCTGTTTGGGATTCACCTGGACAGTACGGGTCTTGAATCACGTGCCCGGCACATAATTCAGCCCAGAACAGGGACAGACCATTCAGGCGGGGGGGCATCAGCACACCTGTCACTGAGCAGCTGATAGACATGTGTGCTGCGTAGGAGGTATCTATACAAACACTTAGGCCAGATAATGTGAAAGTAATGTATGGCCATTCCGGTAACCCTGTGTATATGTGATGAGTCTGGATAGCATGGGGTTACATGAATGATCATAAATTACCTTCACATCATCTGTACATACAGAGTGCTGGGGGCTGCATTATATAGATATGTACTTACAGCTTATAACAGATTGTTTTCCTTGAATAGTACTGCTGTATACATTAGTAGATGAGCACAAGAGCTTTTTTTGATTAGAGACATCACCATCTGACCACTTCTCAGCCCCCAACTCCCCCCAGCTTACATCATCACCAGACCTCTTTATACATCCAGCTAAGAGACATCATTCCATAGTCACTTTCCTTCCCAACATCACTCCCTGGTCACCCCATAGACACTGCAAGAAATCCCTTCCCATTCTGCCCCTATCATACCCTCCGCACGCCTCTCCCGTATACACCGCCCCCATCATACCCTCCGCACGCCTCTCCTGTACACGCCGCCCCCCCCATCATACCCTCCGCACGCCTCTCGGGGACACGCCGCCCCCCCCATCATACCCTCCGCACGCCTCTCCTGTACACGCCGCCCCCCATCATACCCTCCGCACGCCTCTCGGGGACACGCCGCCCCCCATCATACCCTCCGCACGCCTCTCGGGGACACGCCGCCCCCCATCATACCCTCCGCACGCCTCTCGGGGACACGCCGCCCCCCATCATACACTCTTCACGCCTCTCCTGTACACGCCACCCCCGTCATACCCTCCGCACGCCTCTCGGGGACACGCCGCCCCCCATCATACACTCTTCACGCCTCTCGGGGACACGCCACCCCCCATCATACCCTCCGCACGCCTCTCCTGTACACGCCACCCCCGTCATACCCTCCGCACGCCTCTGGGGGACACGCCGCCCCCCATCATACCCTCTGCACGCCTCTCCCGTGCACGCCACCCCCCGTCATACCCTCCGCACGCCTCTCCCGTACACGCCGCCCCCGTCGTACCCTCCGCACGCCTCTCCCGTACACGCCGCCCCCGTCGTACCCTCCGCACGCCTCTCCCGTACACGCAGCCCCCGTCATACCCTCCGCACGCCTCTCCCGTACACTCCGCCCAATCGTGCCCTCCGCATGCCTCTCCCGTACACGCCGCCCCCGTCGTACCCTCCGCACGCCTCTCCCGTACACGCCGCCCCCCATCGTACCCTCCGCACGCCTCTCCCGTGCACACCGCCCCCGTCATACCCTCCGCACCCTCTCCCGTACACGCCGCCCCCGTCATACCCTCCGCAATCCTCTCTCGTACACACTGCCCCCATGTAAAAGGGAAACAAACCCTGTGCATTCAGATGTAAAGGGGAACTCTGATGTAATGGGGGACACTTGTGATTAGTTCCATATGTTTAGAAATGTTATTTAACCACTATAGACCCGCGCTATAGCCAAATGACGGCTACAGCGCGGATCTAATGTTCCGGGACGTCGTCCCGGCAACGAGCTGCCTGCGCCCCCTGAAGGGCGCGCTCTGTGATCCGTGAGTCTGTGAGACTCGCTGGATCACAGATCCGAGTAAGGGGTCGATCCCGACCCCTTACCACGTGATCCAGCCAATGACAGCTGATCATGTGATATTAACCGAGACGGTAATCGGCTTTTTTTCCTGCTCGCGCTGACAGCGCAAGGAGAAAAAAGAAAAAGGCGATCACCGGCGCCAGTGAGAGGGACATCAGTCCCTCTCACTGCAATATGCCCAGGGTGCCCACATTTGCTAATTAAAGTGCCCCCAGTGCCATCTGTCAGTGCCCCCAGTGCCATCTGTCAGTGCCCACAGTGCCAGTGCTGCACATCAGTGTCACCTACCAGTGCTCATCAGTGTCCCCTACCAGTGCTCATCAGTGTCCCCTACCAGTGCCCAGTGCCACCTATCAGTGCCATCTATCAGTGCCACCCATCCGTGCCCATCAGTGCCATCTTTGCTGTGCCCATCAGTACCGACTTATCTGTCCCCACCAGTGCAGCCTATCAGTGCCCACCAGTGCCACCTAGTCAGCGCATATCAATGAAGCAGAAAAATTACCTGTTTGCTAAATTTTATGACAAACTATTAAACATGATTTTATTTATTTTTTTAATTTTCCATCTTTTTTTATTTGTTTAGCAAAAAATAAAAACCCAGCTGTGATTAAATACCACCAAAAGAAAGCTCTATTTGTGGGGAAAAAATGGTAAAAATTTCATTTGGGTACAGTGTTGTATGACCGCGCAATTGTCATTCCAAGTGCGTCAGCGCCAAAAGCTGAAAATCGGTCTGGTCACGAGGGGGGTTTAAGTGCAAAGTAATCAGGTGGTTAAATCACAAAAATATATGTATAGTGTATACTACATAACAAAATTGCTGTGCATTGCTTTGTATAGAATAGAGGTAATGAAATGAATGTACTACAAATAAATTGGCGTGCGCTGCTTAAGCGTTTGGCTTGACGAAAAGGTGGCAACCCAACCCGCAACCGCTTACCAAGTCGCTAAAGTGGCCCTCGCGCCTCAAAAGGTTGGGCACCCCTGGTGTACACAGTATATCCACCATACTGGTGCACAGGAGCTAACATTCTATCTGCATATTGGAGGCCAATCAGAAGTTTGGTCCTGGGGAAGATCAGGGAGGATCTTTTCTTACCTTTTGAGATGAACGAAACCACGTGACACGAGCTGCACAAACTTTTGTATACGGATGTGCACACATGTACTGATTACATTTCTGCTGTAACCAAGAAGTTCCCGCCCCCGTATCCATGACAATCCGAGGACCCGCCTATTGGACTCAGGAAGACCGGAAGAGCCTGCCCTCTGTGACCAAGACGACGCTAGGAAACCGCCCCCAGTAACCAGGAAGAAGGTTAGAGTCCCGCCCCCCTGTAACCAGGAAGACGGGAAAAGTCCCGCCCCCCTGTAACCAGGAAAACCGTTTTGATTGATGGATAAAGAAAGCTCATTGAACTAATTGAGGTAAAACATCTATTCCATTACTGTTACTGCCCCCCCAGACATCATATTACCCTGTGTACACCTCCATTACATTGTGTATATACCTCTATTAAATTGTATATACCTCTATTACATTGTATATACCGCTTATTACATTGTATATACCTCTATTACATTGTATATACCTCCATTATATTGTATATACTGCTATTACATTGTATATACCTCTATTACATTGTATACACTGCTATCATATTGTATATACCTCTATTATATTGTATATACCTCCATTATATTGTATATACCTCTGTCACCCTTATATATACCTCTTTTACATTGTATTTATCACCCTGTATATACCACTGTAACATTGTATTTTATCCACTTGCTGACCAGACCTCTTCTGGCACGTTCTTGTTTGTAGCACTAGACCTCCAAACATTATCATTTTTTGTATTTATTTATTTATTTATTTATTTTTTCAAAACGTCACTTGCGGAAGCAACGTTTTGAAAAAAAAAAAAATTATAAATAAATAAAAAGTATAATATAATAAAGGGCCATTTTTTTATTTTTATTTTTTTATGACAATTTTTTTTTTATTATTATTATTGCATTTTAGTGTAAATATGAGATCTGAGGTCTTTTTTGACCCCAAATCTCATATTTAAGAGGTCCTGTCATGATTCTTTCTATTACAAGGGATGACATTTTTTTTATTTATTTTTTTTATTTTTTTAAAGGTGTAAAAATAAAAGGTAAAATAAATAAGAATTTTTTTTATTTTTTTTTTTAAATGTTTTTTAACTTGTAAACAACAAATCTCAGAAAGAGGCTCGGTACGTAACCGCTTCCCGCCAAAGGTACGTCCAGGGACATCCTTGACTTTGCGGGGGTATATCTGAATGATGGCTGCAGCTACAGACATCATTCAGATATCTTCTTTTAGTGCCGGCGATTCCCTATGTCACAAGGTCGATCATAGCTGTTGTTCTGCCGTTAGATCGTTCTTGCGGGCGGCAAGAAGGGACACCCCCCCTCCCTCTGGTGCTTTTACCGACTCACCGCTACCATCGATGAGTCGGAGACAGGATTTGCTGGCCCCCGGATGGTGATCATAGCAATTTCCAGCGGACCAGATGGTCACCGGAGTCTCTATGATCGTTCGGAGGCCGGGCGCGATGTTATGACGTCACACCGGCCTCTGCATTCAAACAGATAACTGCGTTAATTTAATTTTTTTTTTATTTCAGTCTTCCCAGCCTACAGGTGAGATGTGGGGTTTTATTGACCTCATAACTTACCGTAAAGAGGACCGATATTTACGATGCCATATTCCTATTACAAGGGATGTTTACAGTGTGTTACAAGTGTCAAACTAAAAAAATAAAAAAATAAATTATCAATAAAAAATAAATAACATTTAAAGCGCCCCTGTCCCTGTGTGCTCACACGCAGAAGCGAACGCATACGTAAGTCCCGCCCACATATGAAAACGGTGTTTAAACCACACATGTGAGGTATCACCGCGAATGTTAGAGCGAGAGCAATAATTCTAGACCTCCTTTGTAACTCAAAATATGTAACCAGTAAACAAATTTAAAGTGTCGCCTATGGGGATTTTTACGTACCGAGGTTTGGCGCAATTCCACGGGCATGTGCAATTTTGAAGCGTGACATGTTAGGTATCTATTTACTCGGCGTAACTTCGTCTTTCACATTTTGTAAAAAAAATTGGGCTAACTTTAATTTTTTTTTTAAAGCATGAAGCCAAACCAAACCAAAAAAAACATGTTCAAAAAATTGCTGCGCAAATACAGTGCCAGATAAAAAGTTGCAACAACTGCCATTGTATGCTCTAGGGTCTTTGCTAAAAAAAAACATACATAATATTCGGGGGTTCTATGTAATTTTCTAGCAAAAAAAAATTATGAATTTTACATGTAGGAGAGAAATGTCAGAGCTGGCCTGGATGCGAAGTGGGTAAGTGGTTAAAATAATCACATTTTGCTGCTTTTCAGACTGAAATGAAGACAGACACGGATTTTGTTTTATCCAGCTGTATTCAAGTGAAAGATATAACACCAACATATCAGAAGAACGTTAAAAATTTCAAAAACAGAGTCACTGAGTTGGAAAAAGGATCACCCCCCTTAATTCAGCATTTTGTTGAACCACCTATTGCTTTAATGCCAGCCTTTAGTCTGTTCGGATCTGTCTCTACTAACTTTGCACAACTAGACTTTGTAATATTTGCCCCTCTTCTCTGCAGAACTGCTCAAGTTTAGTTACGTTTGATATTGACCGTTTGTAGACTGCAGTCTTTAACCACTTCAGCTCTGGAAGGTTTTACCCCCTTCCTGACCAGGCCATTTTTTGCGATACGGCACTGCGTTACTTTAACTGATAATTGCGCGGTCGTGCGACATTGTACCCAAATAAAGTCGATGTGCTTTTTTTTCCCACAAATAGAGCTTTCTTTTAGTAGTTTGATCACCTCTGCGGTTTTTATTTTTTACGCTATAAACAAAAAAAGGAAGCAAGGCGGATGAGCACCAGACTCCTTAACGCTGGATATTGTTTTTAACATTGTGAGTGTCAATACACTTCTTTTTTTTTTTTACATTACAACTGTGATCATACTACACTTAGATGGCATTGCTCTTTTTGTTCTTTGTGTCTTCTAGCTCTCATCTGAGCCAGCAACCATTGAAGGTGTTAGTTTTTTTACCTTTTAAAGACTTGCATATCACAGATCTATGAACTATGTATTGGTGGTCACATCACCGCCTGATTAGGACTTAACAGAAACAACCCCAGCTGGAGTGCGCCAATAAATGTTTTTTGTGTCTCTAAGTGTAGCATTATGGTTACATTTAAAGGAGTTGTAAAGGTTCATGCTTTTTCACCTTAACCACTTCCCACCCGGTCAATAGTAAATTGACGTCCGGGAAGTGGCTTCGTTATCCTGACTGGGCGTCATATGACGTCCTTCAGGATAACAGCCGCCGCGCGCCCGTGGGGGCGCGCATCGCGGCGATCGGTGGAGCGGTGTGTCAGTCTGACACACCGCTACACTGATCTCGGTAAAGAGCCTCCGGCGGAGGCTCTTTACCACGTGATCAGCCGTGTCCAATCACGGCTGATCACGATGTACACAGGAAGAGCCGTTGATCGGCTTTTTCCTCACTCGCGTCTGACAGACGCGAGTAGAGGGGAGCCGATCGGCGGCTCTCCTGACAGGGGGGGTATGCGCTGATTGTTTATCAGCGCAGCCCCCCCTCAGATGCCCACACTAGACCACTAGGGAAGCCCCCAGGACCACCAGGGAAGCCCCAGGACCACCAGGGAAGCCCCCAGCATGTGGATGGCCAGGTACATCCCCCATGGCCATCCACATGTTAAAAAAAAATCAAAAATATGCCAATCAGTGCCCACAGATGGGCACTGATTGGCACATCATATTTAATAAAAAAAAGTAAAAAAAAAGGATTCCCAGCAATGCCACCCATAAGTGTTATCAGTGCCACTCATCAGCGTCCATCAGTGCCACCTATCAGTGCCCATCCGTGCCCACCCATGCCCACCTATCAGTGCCCATCCATGCCACCTATCGGTGCCCATGCATGCCACCTATCAGTGCCCATCCATGCCACCTATCAGTGCCACCTATATGTGTGCATCAGTGCCACCCATAAGTACCCGTCAGTGCCGCCTATGAGTGCCCATCAGTGCCACCTGAGTGCCCATCAGTGCCGCATACCAGTGCCACCTATCAATGCCCATCAGTGCCACCTATCAGTGCCCATCAGTGCCGCCTATCAGTGCCCATCATCAGTGCCACCTCATCGGTGCCCCTAATTGGTGCCACCTCATCGGTGCCCATCAGTGCCGCCTTATCAGTGCCCATTAGTGCCGCCTTATCAGTGCCCGTCATTGAAGAAGAAAACGCACTTATTTACAAAAAAAATTAACAGTGACAAAGAAAAACTTGTTTTTTTGCAAAATTTTCGGTCTTTTTTTGTTTGTTGCGCAAAAAATAAAAATCGCAGAGGTGATCAAATACCACCAAAGAAAGCTCTATTTGTTGGAACAAAATGATAAAAAATTTGTTTGGGTACAGTGTAGCATGACCGCGCAATTGTCATTCAAATTGCAACATCGCTGAAAGCTGAAAATTGGCTTGGGCGGGAAGGTGTCTAAGTGTCTGGTATTGAAGTGGTTAATGCATCCTATGCCTAAGTTTAGGCCAATATATATTCTTCTACATATATTTGGTAAAAAAACTGCAAAAAGTGTATATTGATTGGTTTGCGCAAAAGTTATAGCGTCTACAAAATAGGGGATATATTTAGGGCATTTTATTTTTTACTAGTAATGACAGTGATCTGCAATTTTTAGCGGGACTGTGACATTGCGGCGGACACATCAGACACTTTTGAATTTTTTTTGGAACCATTGACATTTATACAACTAAAAATAGCTGATTACTGTATACATGTCACTGGCAGGGAAGGGGTTAACACTAGGGGTTGATCAAGGGGTTACATGTGACCCCTGAGAGTGTTTCTAACTGGGGGAGGGGGGGCTGGGCTGACTGGAGGGGGAGAGAGTTCCTAATTACTAGGAACAGCAGATCTCTCTAACTCCCCTGTTAAAATGGGGATCTGTCTGTTTACATCAGGGGTCTTCAAACTATGGCCTCCAGTTGTTCAGGAACTACAATTCCCATCATGCCTAGTCTAAACTATACCCCCCCTCCTCTCCTCTCCTCTCTCTCTCTCATCTCCCTCACACCAGCCACAATTTCTTTGCAAAGGCAAAGTGCAGGTTAATTTGTTTTATATTTACAGTACACTTTATACTGTATTTTGTATTGCTGTAATCATTTTTATATGAATAAATGGTTGTGGAACGAATCACCAGAGTTTCCAATATTTCTTAAGGGGAAATTTGCTTTGATATACAAGTGCTTTGGATTACAAGCACGTTTGCGAAACAAATTATGCTTGCAATCCAAGGTTTTACTGTACTTCTACCATAGCTCCCAAATGTCCCTGATTTCGAGGAACTGTCCCTGATTTGGTCCCTCTGTCCCTCATTCCTCCTCATTTGTCCCTCATTTTGGTCTGATCTATATAGATGTATATAAAATGCACTTTTTATTTATCAAAAAGTGATTTCCAGCGCTAAACCTTTCATCTGATTCCTAAATTGCTACATTTGTAAATTCCATAAGCCAATATAAAGGAATATTAGTGGTAAAAAAAGCACTTGTGGGTATAACCAATCTGTTTTTTTTGTACAATTCTCATTTAAGGGGGCGTGGCAAGGGTGTGTGTCCTATGCCTGCATACTTTTGCTGATAGGTGTCCCTCATTCCCATCTCAAAAAGTTGGGAGGTATGCTTCTACTACACCATATCACATTGTATATACCTCTATTCCAGCATTAACAATGTATATACTTCAATTACACCATATTGCATTGCATACAGTATATTCACATTACACCAAATCACATTGTGTATACAGGGGGTCCCCGACTTACGAACGCCCGACCTACGAACATCCCCTACTTACGAACGGGGCGCTGCGGGGACCCTCCGCCATTTTCCGCCGTCCTCCGGCCGTTCTGCGCATGCGCGGCCATACGGAGCCTCGGAAAATGGCGGAAAACTTCGGAAATGTCCGTAATTTGCCGCGCATGCGCAGAACGCCATTAGACGGAACATCGGAAATGTCCGTAATTGTCCGTAATTGTCAGTCTGCGCATGCACGGCCGACTTATGAACAATTCCGACATAAGAACAGGTGGGCAGTCCCTAACGAGTTCGTAACTCGGGGACCCCCTGTATACTATCCCTGTTACACTATATCGCCTTAAAAAAGAAACCTCAAAAGGTGGGACTATACCGGCAACAAGATAAACCATATAGGCTACATAAGATAATTTTATAAATTTATTTTCAAAATACAAAAACATATAGAAATTGGAAAAATTCTTTAAAAACAGTATGACAAATGGTACAAGATGATATGCATATCTGAAGTAGGTGAAGGTGTAGAATTCCGACGCGTTTCCAAATGGCTGAAAATATGCCTATCTTCCTCAGGGAATTATAGTCACCATCTACAGAATATCAAGACATGTCAATTATATAAAGAAAAAATTCTCCACCCCATTTTGGCTTTCTGGATTCTCTACTCTATGCCAAAATGGGGTGGAGAATTTTTTCTTTATATAATTGACATGTCTTGATATTCTGTAGATGGTGACTATAATTCCCTGAGGAAGATAGGCATATTTTCAGCCATTTGGAAACGCGTCGGAATTCTACACCTTCACCTACTTCAGATATGCATATCATCTTGTACCATTTGTCATACTGTTTTTAAAGAATTTTTCCAATTTCTATATGTTTTTGTATTTTGAAAATAAATTTATAAAATTATCTTATGTAGCCTATATGGTTTATCTTGTTGCCGGTATAGTCCCACCTTTTGAGGTTTCTTTTTTATACCCGTTTTGGGGATGATGGCAACCAACATGTGTTTCGAGAATTGAGTTCAATCTATTTCACACTATATCGCCTTGTATAGTTTTCTGTGTTAATTATTGTTATTTCTGCTTTTTTTTTTTCCAGTCAAGTATCTATAGCAGTATGGGTCTGTGAAGATGGAGGTCCATTTCCACGTTCCTATGTACTGTCTTGCTTAGGATGATCCACGTCTTGCCAGAGGATGTCAGATGTCGTTTGCGGTCAGGAATTGCGATAACATCGGTCAGTCAGTGTGTGGAAGAACTTCTGCTGAACAGCGCTGATGCTCAGGCCACTTGTATTGCAGTACGGGTTGACCTTGAGATCTTTAGGGTGCAGGTGGTGGATAATGGCTGCGGTTTGGGCCCAGAGGACATGGAAAGAGTGGGGATGAGATACTTCACCAGTAAGTGCCATTCCCTGAAGGACTTAGAAGATTTAAAATTTTATGGGTTTCGTGGGGAGGCGATCGCCAGCATGGCCGATGTGTGCAGCATTGTAGAGATCTCCTCCAAGCAGAAGCCTACCGGCCAAACATTCAACAAACTTTTCCATAACAGGAAGCCACTTCCGGTGCAGCAGGCTGAGGTGACCCGCCCCAGCACTGGTACCACTGTGTCACTGTATAACCTCTTCTATAATCTGCCCGTGCGGAGGGGGTGTGTGGATCCTGTCTTGGAACTGGAGAGGATTCGCCAGAAGGTGGAAGCAGCTTCTCTCATGAAACCGACCATCTCCTTTTCTTTGAAGAATGACGCTCTTCATTCTATGGTTCTGCAGCTGCCAAAAACCCGGGATGTGCGTTCCCGCTTCTGCCAGATCTATGGCCTGATGAAATCCCAGCACCTTCGAGAGATCCGCCATACACAGGACAGGTTGAAGATTGTTGGCTTCATCAGTTCCGAAGGACACTACAACAAAGCGATGCAGTTCCTGTATGTCAATAGTCGACTGGTGTTGAAAACACACTTACACAAACTCATTGACTCTCTTTTGAGGAAAGAAAGTGTGATATGCCGGCCAAAAGCCAGCCAAGCAGTCCGCACAAGCTGCAGCCCCGGCTCCCACCGGACGAGCTCTGAGTTGCATGGCATTTTTGTGCTCAATATCCAGTGCCCGTATGATGAGTATGATATCTGCTTTGAGCCTAATAAAACGTTAATTGAATTCCAGGACTGGGGCTCTGTGCTTCTGTGTGTAGAGCAGGGGGTAAAGAACTTCCTGAAGAAAGAGAACCTGTATTTAGAACCTTCTAAAGAAGATATCACGGAGTTTAATCAGAAACATCAGGTCAGTTTATCAGGCGTAAAACTCCTAAAAAACCGTTAAACCTTCAAAAAACCCACGGGTTAACCAGAAACATCGTCGTTTTCCCTTTCACCTGGGGCACTTGACCCTTTCCCGGGGCAAAGCAAAAAATTTTGGCTACCTGCCCAACCCTGCTTCAAAGTCGGTTGTCGGAAAATTTATTCCTTTTCCTGCTCCCAAGTTCCCACCCCAAATTTTTTCCCAAACCCAAACGAACAAAAACGGCCCTTTTTTATTTTCCCCTTTTAAACCTGGGGGTTCGGCCTCCTTCATTCCGTTTAAAGAAACTTTGGGCATCCTCCAAATTCCGTCCGCTCCCTCCAGAAACCTGTTTTGCCAAATTTTTGCCCTTCCATTCCTGGAAACCTCCAGAACGCTGCTTCTTTCTTGTTGGGGCAGACCACAGCTCAAACCCCTTCCCGGGCCCCCCTAAAGACCGCTTCCTTTTTTTTCCCTCGCCTTTTTCATTCCCACGAAACCGTCCATCATCCTCGGCCCTTCAAAGACCCGACCGGCCTCCAGCTCCCCTTCCTAATTCTGCCTTGCCTAGTTTAAAATTTCAAATCTATGCAAAGGGCGCTCCCCCCTTTTCCTCTGGGCTAATCGCCGGTTGCTTTCCTTAAAAAACCGAACCCCGGGGAAAAAACCCAACCTTAACGCTAGGGAAAGGCTGTTTCCCCCTTCTCTTCCTTCAATTTGGGAAAAGGACCCCCCTCAAACCGCCCCTATCCTTCTCCGAAAAAACCAAGAATAACCCCATGCTGTCCCCTCGGGTTTTTTTACCCACCAATAACGCTGCCACTCCCTTTATTTCCCCAACCCACCTAAACACATTAATTTAAAATTGTTAAGAACGGCCTTTTCCCTAAAGTGTGTTTGGCCTCTCCCTGGGCCCCGACCCCCAACAGGCCCCCCCGGGGAAACACGGAATTTTCCCCGGGTCACATTTAAGTCGGGGCTTCTCCAACCCCCTACTCTACTTCCCCCACTGTTAACGGTCCCTGTCCCAAAATTTATCCCTTTCTGTCGGGTTTATAATGTCGTCCCATTTTAAGCGGGCTTCCTTCCCCTTTTTCTTCTTCAATTCCCTTTTAGATACTCCCCAAAAAATTTTTATCCACCCCCCTTTTTTGGTCTCCCAATTTTTTCCCTTTCCCCAACCTCCCTTCCCCTCCAGCCTCGCGGCCTCCTTTAGTATTTAGATTTGGCTCCTTTAAGGGATCCCCCCTTCTCCTTTTGCCCCAAATTTCTGCTGCCCTCATTCCCACCCGAATTTTTTTTTTGTTACACGCTGGGAAAAATAAAGGGTGTCCCCCTGAAACCATTCCGTCCCCGCGATCCCAGCTCTTAGCCCTTGGCCCCCTTTCCGTCACCTTTCAAACCCCCCCTGGGCCCCCAACCCATCCCCCCCTGGCCGGTTACAATTTAAAACCGTTCTTCCCTTTCCCCCTCTTTTCCCCCCGGAATTGAATTCACTTTAAGGCTTCCCCTTCCTTTAAAAACCCCAAAACCCCCCTTGTTTTAGGTTTGCTCCTCCCCCCCTTTTCCTCCAAAATAAATTTATCTGGCCCTTTTAAGGGTGCCCCCAAGCCCCAAACACACTTTCATGTCCTGTTTTTTCTAAAAAGTCTTTCATTTTAGGCCCCTTTCCTCAAAAAAACACCCCATTTTTGAGGAAACGGCCCCTCAAAGGGAGGGGGGGGGGGTTTCCTTTTGGTTTCCAGGGCCTTCCCACCGGGCCACCTTTGTTTTAATTGTCCTAAAAACCCTTAAAGCCCCCTCCACTTATTTCCGTTCCCGGCGCTTTTCCACATTTGCCCATTAAAGGGCCCTTTGGGGCTAAATCGGCCTTTTTCGGATACTTGAACCCCCTCTAAATCTTTTAAAACCCCTTCAAATTTCTGGGGGGGGTTTTGGGTCGACCCCCTCCAACCCCATTTAAACCCCTAAAGTTAAACCCCAAAAATTTCTTTAAAAATGTCTTTAAAGTTCTACATCCTTTTTTTTTTTTTTTCCTTTTTTTTTTCCCTTTTGGTGTTTAAAAGGAGCCGGATTGCCCAATCTTTTCCAAGTTGCCGGGCCCCCGTCCTAAAAACCCCTTTTTTCTGTGGGTCTTAAATTAACAAAACCCGTCCCCCCGTCTCGGCCCCTTTGGGGGTTGGTTTTTTTGGGAACCCCTTCCCAAAAAAACCCCCCCAAACCTACCCCCCCACCTGGCAGGCCAAGGGGGGGCGCCCCCCTCCGCCTCCCCATTCCCTCACCTGGGGGGGGGGTGCCTACCCCTTTTCCTTTCCCCCCAATTTATTTTTTCAAACAAAAGGCTTCTTTAACCCTTTAAAATGTTTCTTTCTCTCTTTTCTTCCCTTCGATTAACAAGGCTGGGGGAAAACCCGGGGAAAAAATTTTTTTTTCCCCCCCTTTTTTGTAACAAACTCTTTTTTTTTTGGGGATTTCATTTTAATTTGTCCCTCTTCTTTTCCATCTTGGGAAACGGGGTTTTTTTCTTGGGGTTCCCTTGTTAAAAAATTAAATTAATCCCCTTGGGCCCCCCCCAAAACACGGCCCCGGGTTTCGGGGACCCGGGAAAGGGGTTTGGGTGGGGGCCAACCCCCGCCCAAAACGCCCCCCCCTTGGCTTGCTGATTTTCGAGGGGCACTTTGCCTTCCCCCCCCCCCCTCCCCTTTGCCCCTTGCTGATTGTTTTTAAATTGGTTGGGCCTTTTTTTTTTTCCTTTATTTCAATTTTTTTTTTTCGCTTAGGGAGCCCCAAATGTTAATCACTTTTCTTGGCCCGGCCCTTCCCCCTTTAAACCCCTTTCCCAAACCGGGAAAACCCGGGGGTTTTTTTCTTTTAAACCCTTTCTTTTCTTTTTTTTGATTTTTTCCCCCCTAATCTTTTTTTTTTTTTTTTAAATTAGTTCCGCATGCTTTTTTCTATATGGTACTTATCTCTACTAGTGAATTACCAATTTTCTTTTGCAGGGAAATAAAATGAAAGGGGCAAAAAAACAAAAAAAAGCACCCTTTCCCTGAATTTAAAGTTTCCCCTTTGGAACTTAAGCCGGCTCAAACGCCCCCCTTTTGGGTTCTTTTGGGATCGGTTTCTTAGAAAAAAGGGGTTTTTTTGTTTTGCTTCAATAAATTTTGTTTTAATTCTTTTTCGTATATTTTAAAACAAAATTCTGTTCCCTTCCCTTTAACCCTTTTTAAAATACCCCATTTTTTTTTCCATTCATCCAAATCTTTTGATGTTAAAAGTTTTGGGAACATGAGTTTTGTTGAATACCGGCGATAGCCCCTCTTAAATTCAAATTGTTAAATTTCCTTATTTGTGGTTCTTTATATCCCCCTTCTTTTCTCTCCACCCCTCCTGACAAACCTAGTTTAATTTTCCCCCCAAATTTTAAAATTTTTAAAATTTTAAAACCCTACAACCCGGCCCCCAATTGAATCTTTTCTTGGGGCTTTTCCCCCCCCTGAGGGCGCTTCCCCCCCCTTATTTCCCACAGGTGAACTCCCTTTTCAAAACTTCCTAAATTTCCTTCTTCTTGACATGCTTTTTCTTCCTCTTTCCAATAAACTTTTCCCTTTTTTCTCTTGGCTCCCCCCTTTTTCTAATCCCCCTCTTTCTCCCCCGGGTGGACCCCGGCCTCCTTAACCAAAATTCCCTTTTTTAAGGCTACAGCTTCCCCCCCCCCCAAGAAAGGGACTTGTTTCCCCCTCCCCCAGTTTCCCTCCTGGTTTTTCCTCCGGGTAGGGTTTCCCTTCTTTTCCTGGTTAAGATTGCCCCCTAATCTCCCCAACAGGGGGGCTCCCTTTCAGCTTTTCGATCTTTCCAGCCCTCTCTCTTTAGGGGGCTGTCCCTTTCTTCACCCCGTTCAGAGACCCCCCCCGCCTCCCTGAAACTTCCTTTTTCGGCCCTTTTCTCCCTCCTCCTCCCTGCGGGCTGTCCTCCCCCTCCTCCCCCATCCTCCCCGGCCCTTCCTCCCCCCCCTCCTTGGGTGCCCTCCCTCTCCTCCCTCTCCCTTACGGACTGCCCCCCTCCTC
Organism: Lithobates sylvaticus; assembly: GCA_028564925.1. Classification (NCBI taxonomy): domain Eukaryota; kingdom Metazoa; phylum Chordata; class Amphibia; order Anura; family Ranidae; genus Lithobates; species Lithobates sylvaticus. The sequence goes on from CM053038.1 coordinate 56,794,121, forward strand.
CCCACCTCCCGGTCTGGATTCCCCCCTCCTCCCCTCCCTCCCTTGATTGGGGCTTCCTCCCCCCCTCCCCCTCACTCCCCTGATACGGGTTGTCCCCTCCTCCTCCTCTCCCCTTTACAGGACTGTCCTCCCCCCCCCCTCCCCTCCCTTTCGGGCGTCCTTCCCCCTCCCTCCTCCTTTCCTGTTCGGGCCCCTCCCCTTCCTCCTCCCCTCCCTTCCTGTCACCCCTCCCTCCACCTCCTCTTCGGGCTGTCCCCCCTCTCCCCCCTTTCCCCTGTAAAGGTTTCCCCCCCCCCCTCCCTCTCCCTTTCACGATTGGCCTTCCCCCCCTCCTCCCTCACTCCTCCCTGATCGGGCTTTCCCCCCCTCCCTCACTCCTCCCTCAAGGATTTCCTCCCCTCCTCCCTCACCCTCCCCTGTACAGAGCTGCCTCCCCCTCCTCCCCTCCCCCCTTTCAGAGCTGCCCCCCTCTCCCCTCTCCTATTCGGGTCTTCTCCCCTCCTCCCTCCTCCCTTATGGACGCCTCCCCTCCTCCCCTCTCCCCTTCGGTCCCCCCCCTCCCTCCCCCCCATAGGGTCCCCTCCCCCCCTCCTCCTCTCTCCTTTCGGTTTCCCCCCCCTTTCCTCCTCCTCTCCCATTCGGACCCCCTTCCCTCAACTCTCCCCTATCATTTCCCCCCCCTCCTCTCCCCCCCTTCTCTGTACCCCCCCCCCCCCCCTTCCCTGAAAAGGGACCCCCCCTTTCTCCCCCCCGAGGAAGACTCCCCCCTCCCTCCCTTTGCCCCCCACGGCCCTCCTCCCCTCACTTCCTCCCATGGCCCCAAAACCCCTTTCCCCCCCCCCTCCCCTTCCACTCCTCCTTACTTTCCCCCTCCTCCTCCCCTCCTCCCCTCCCTCCCACCCCTTTCCTCCTCCCGGGCCTCCCCCCCCTTCCTCCCCTCCTTAGGAAAGGCAGCTAAACTGCTCCAGGTGAGCACAATTGTTTTCTTCAACCTTCAATCTGGATGAAGAGCTACTAACACAGGAGAAGGCTGACCGCACTCACAGGTGTGAAGAAAATAAAACACTTTATTGAAGATAAAAATCCATCAAACGATACGTAATGTCATCCAAAAACACATCAACAGCAGACTGGCAGAGATTAACGCGTTTCATAAATCCAAATTCGCTTGGTCATAATCTCTCGCTTACTACTAAGCGAATTTGGATTCGTGAAACGCATTAATCTCTGCCAATCTGCTGTTGATGTGTTTTTGGATATCATTACGTATCGTTTGATGGATTTTTATCTTCAATAAAGCTTCTTATTTTCTGCACACCTGTGAGTTGCGGTCAGCCTTCTCCTGTGTTGGGGGGTTGGTAAAGCCACACGTGGGTGCCTACTCCATATTTATTGCCATGGTTTTTTAATGGGAATTCCAACAAGCACATATAGGCGTTATGGTCACATGTCTGCATACATTTGAACTTATAGTGTATACATAGTTACATAGTAGGTGAGTTTGAAAAAAGACACAAGTCCATCAAGTCCATCCTATGTGTGTGATTATATGTCAGTATTACATTGTATATCCTGTATGTTGCGGTCGTTCAGGTGCTTATCTAATAGTTTCTTGAAACTATCAATGCCCCCCGCTGAGACCACCGCCTGTGGAAGGGAATTCCACATCCTTGCCGCTCTTACAGTAAAGAACCCTCTACACAGTTTAAGGTTAAACCTCTTTTCTTCTAATTTTAATGAGTGGCCACGAGTCTTGTTAAACTCCCTTTTGCGAAAAAGTTTTATCCCTATTGTGGGGTCACCAGTACGGTATTTGTATATAGAAATCATATCCCTTTCAAGCGTCTCTTCTCCAGAGAGAATAAGTTCAGTTCTCGCAACCTTTCCTCATAACTAATATCCTCCAGACCCTTTATTAGCTTTGTTGCCCTTCTTTGTACTCGCTCCATTTCCAGTACATCCTTCCTGAGGACTGGTGCCCAGAACCGGACAGCATACTCCAGGTGAGGCCGGACCAGAGTCTTGTAGAGCGGGAGAATTATCGTTTTATCTCTGGAGTTGATCCCCTTTTTAATGCATCCAATATTCTGTTTGCTTTGTTAGGAGCAGCTTGGCATTACATGCCATTGCTGAGCCCATCATCTACTAGGACCCCCAGGTCCTTTTCCATCCTTAATTCCCCCAGAGGTTCTCCCTCCAGTGAGTAGATTGCATTTATATTTTTTGCCACCCAAATGCATTATTTTACATTTTTCTACATTGAATCTCATTTGCCATGTAGGTGCCCACCCCATTCATTTGTTCAGATCTTTTTGCAAGGTTTTGCAAGGAGAAGTTATTGTCCTGCTTAGCTTAGTATGATCCGCAAATACAGAGATTGAACTGTTTACCCCACCCCCATCCTCCAGGTCGTTTATGAACAAATTAAATAGGATTGGTCCCAGGACAGAACCCTGGGGGACCCCCACTACCCACCCCTGACCATTCCGAGTACACCCCATTTATCACCACCCTCTGTATAATTATTACATGTACAGGGGGTCCCCGAGTTACGAACTCGTTAGGGACTGCCCGCCTGTTCTTAAGTCGGAAATGTTCGTAAGTCGGCCGCGCATGCGCAGACCGACAAATACGGACATTTCCGATGTTCCGTCTAATGCCGTTCTGCGCATGCGCTGCAAATTACGGACATTTACGAAGTTTGCCGGCATTTTCCGAGGCTCCGTATGGCTGCGCAGTCCCCGCAGCGCCCCGTTTGTAAGTAGGGGATGTTCGTAGGTCGGGCGTTCGTAAGTCGGGGACCCCCTGTATACATCACACTCATTCTACAGAGATCACCATTGGTCCTGGCCCACAGCACTTTGCATAGGGCTTTGTTTCTTTTATAAAAGCTAGTTTAAGTCGCATGGTACATTTTTCTTGTGTCAGGTGGCAGTGGACATCGGTAAGGACCGCTCAGACTCTTTGGCTGTGAAGATACACAATATATTGTACCCATATCGATTTACCAAGGAGATGATTCACAGCATGGAGGTACGTTGACCATACATTATAATGGAGGGGGCAAAGCTTGCTGTGGATAGTTGTAGCACTCCTGAAGCTCTTATTATGGAAATCTATCTCTCTGGATATTAGACTGTCAAGATTTCAAACAAACTTCTTTCACGTTGTCATTCTGGGGGATTGTTTGTAGAATTTTGAGGAAAATAATGAATTTTAATTATTTTTGGAATAAGGCTGTTGCATAACAAAATGTGGAAAAAGTTGAGCACTTCCTGAATGCACCCACATGGATGTAAAATTGGGAGAAGTAGCTGTGCCCAGGGGCGGACTGACCATTCGGCCACTCGGGCACTTCCCGAGGGCCCCGGGCCACTAGGGGGCCTCATCAGGGTTGCCAGCCTCAGTAAAAAATTTTACATCTGTTTCTGAAATGTCCCTTACCGACATCCTTTTGGTCTAAAAATCCTGAGATTATAGCTGCCCCACCTCTCCAGTACCTTCTCAGCCAATAGAAACATGTCTGTGTATACTGTGTGTACATGTATGTGTATACTGTGTGGCCCCATAATCTCTGATTGCCTGGGGGCCCCATAATCTTCTATTGCCCGGGGGCCCCATGAGTTGTCAGTCCGCCCCTGGCTGTGCCCCAATTGACATGAATGGGATGCCTGCTCACGGATATATGAAAGGCCAGGCAAAACACGCCCCTCACGTGGGTGTACACTTAACCAATTGACCTCCAGAGGATTTACCCCCCCTCCCCCTTCATGATTAGGCCTTTTTTTTTGCGATACAGCACTGCAACACTTTTTTTTTTTTATACAAGCATAATGCATTAAAAACGATTGTGTATTGTTGATGCTGAGAAAATATTTTTTTAATACTCACAACTTTGTAATTCTTCTTCTGGCCGTTGCCATGATCATTGTGGGCATGTGAAGCCCAATCCACATCTCTTTCCGGGAATAGCAATGTAGAGGTGCAAGCTGGGTAACCAGCATGCACCTCTCGATCTCGCGCATGCGCAAGTCCGTCGAGCCAATTGTCTCTAAAGTTGCCATAACAACGGGCGGCGATGGACAAAGGTCCTGCCCCATTGTTATAGCAACATAGATAACCATATCTTTGATCAGCCCTAAATCGCGTCATTTCCTGTATGGAAATAACGCAATTTTTGCACACAGTACTGCCCACAGACTCCTGGGAAATGATGACTTACATTTCCCAGGAGCACAGGCGAGGAAGGAAGTGACGAGGAGCGCCGCGGACCCGGAAGTGGAAGATTAGGAGCACTACATAGCAACAAGGCGTTTCTGGTAAGTAATATATATATATATATATAATATATATATATATATATATTTATATTATATATATATATAAAAAACATTCCCCCCAAATGTTTCTTTCCTGGTGCCTCCATGGCAGCATACATGTGATAGAGCTCCGCCTCTACTCCGCCTTCAGGACTAGTGAATAGCATAATTTAAAGGGCATAGCCCCTCCCCCAACATTCTCCTTTTTTCCTCATTCCTCTTGACTGGTGAAGAGAAGCAGTATGTCCATACCTCTGCAGTCGGCAGCGTCCGCCGGGTTAAGCCTCTCACGTGCGCAGTCCCTGTTCTTGGGCCGCTATTAGCGCTGATAAGACTGGGAACCCCTTCTGAGGATCTTTTGGGGTCTTGCAGAGTTTCCTCATAGGAACGCAGTCTGCTGAATTTCCAGAAAAAACGAATGCTGGTGATGACGGCGGGAGGATCAGATTCTCTTCCTTCTTGGTCAGGTTAGGTTTTCTTTTTGCTTCCATGTCTGCACTGTTTTTGAGCCCTGGTGGTTAAAATTTATAGGTTTAAAAAAAAAAAAAAAATTGTCCCCTTTAAGACATTTATTCCTGGTCTGCACATGTGCAGGACGGGCGTTTCCTTGCTATTTCTGATTGTTTTTTTCTCTAGCTTTTTTGTCCTACCCTTCAGGGTTCTCACTCTCTTGCCGTGGCCTTGGTTTTGTTTCTTTTTTTTTTTTTGTCAGTAATAAGGTAGGTCCTTTTAATTAAGCTGCTATCCCATTTTAGCTTTAAAATTTTGGCTCCAAATTGGACTCAGGGCTGCTCTGCATATCAGGTGTATGCCCTGCAGTCCAGATTACTTCAGCATTACAGGTATGTGTGGAGCTGGCCATGCACCATGCAATTTTCTTGTTCAATTTCCTTTAGGTTTGCCTTCAACTGTGTGGTACAGGGGCCTGCCTGATTGCATGCAAATTGGGGGTGATTAGATTTGACTTCATATTGTATGGCTTTGGTAGATCTGAGGGAGATCTATAGACGGGGGTTGGGTAGGGTATGGCCAGCCTTATACTTTTATCTCACTCCCATTGCGGTGACTTCATTTAAAAATTTGGTGTGCAAATAGACTCTATTCCTTTTTGCTTTCTTACTTCGCCTTCCTACAGCTGATCCTCCTGCCCATTATTTACCATGAGCCATTCGTCACAAAGCCAAGATCCTCATATCCAATAGGTATGTGGACCACCTGTACGTGAGTATTTAATAAAAGAGTGCGCCACTGACAAACAAACTTTGTTTGTTTGTTTCAGCCCTGTTCCTTCAAAGCGGTCCAGAAAGTCCTCAAGGCGCTATGACAATGACGATAGTCCTGAGCGAAGACCGCGCTCTTCTCATCATAAATCTTCCAGAAGATCAGGACCTTATAGACGTCGTCATTCGCCTTCGCCTCCACCGCGGGCGTCAAGGAAAAAAATGTTGGGCCTGTGGCGCGGTTCCACTCCCTGATAAGCTCGTCTGCAGAGACTGTCTCAGGGACTACGCAGCTAACCGGGAGTTAGAAGGCCAGCAGGTGGTTGACCTGCTTAAGCAAACCATGAGAGACTCTCTTTCTGAACTAACGGCCATGATTCCAGCTCACCCGGTTTCACAAGATGCCCAGGTGTTGGATTTGGACCCCGACATTTCGGGCCCATCAGCTGTTAGTACTCCTTTGCCTCCATCAGGAAAAACAGCTAAACAAATCCCACCGGTAGATTCATCCGAGGAGTCCTCAGATGATACAGAACCGTCTGGTTTCAATTTCTCCCTGGTTCAACCCTTTGTACAAGCGGTGAGGAGCGACATTGCCTGGGAAGACCCAGAAGGGCCTCCTCAAAAATCAAAAAACTATTTCTCATTCCTCAAGAGTAACCAAATCTTCTTCCCATTAATGGGGGAGATCATAGAGGATGAGTGGAACAAAACTGATAGAGTTTTCTGTAGCACGTTTATGCAAAATGTATCCACTGGCAGATTCGGATACTCAGCTCAATGACTGTGGTTGATGCGGCTGTAGTGCGTCTGGCAAAAAATGTAACAATGCCAATGGAGGATTCAACGTCTTTCAAGGATCCCCTAGATAGCTCCATTTGAGGTCTAGATCAATACATCTATCTAGAAGCAGGGGTGGCTTGCAGACCAGCCATTGCGCTGACATCTGTTTCCAATGCCATCAGGTCTTGGACGGAAAATATTGAGACATCCCTGCACTAAGACGTTCCCAAAGATGACATAATCAAAGCTCTGGAGGAGCTTAAGTTGGCGGATTTCGTGGGAGAAGCTGCAATTGACACAATCCGGTGTTCAGCCAATTCAATGCTGCAACTCTGTTATGGCAAAGCGGGCATTATGGCTAAAGCCTTGGACAGCCAATCTAGCATCAAAGCAGAATTGGTGCAAGATTTCCCTTGATGGAAAATCTCTGTTTGTTGAGAAACTCGACAAAGTAATCTCCAGAGTAACAGGGGGGCAAATCTGGCTTACTTCCTCAGCACAGGAAGGTTCGGAGAACAAGGCCTATTTATCACGATTCCGGCAATCAAATTCTAGAGACTTCAGGCAGTCTCGCCCCTTTTAGGGACAACAAGAAATCGTGGAGAGGCACCCAGACTTCTTTTCTGGGAGCCAAAAAGTACAAGTCCCTCACTGCTCCCAGGAGGGGACAAAGTCCTTTTGACGTCAGCGGGGAGGAAACGCCCCAGTGGGAGCCCGGTTAAAAAAAAAACGTTTTCCCCATCTGTGCCTCCAAATGTCACGACCCATGGGTCCTAGCAACGATCCGGTACGGTCACTTCTGGACTTTCTCTCAGCAGCCTCCTCACACGTCCTTCAAAGAGACAGTTACCAGCCTCCCCACAGAAGGCACTGGCCTTAAACCAATTTTTTTTTTGGAGTCCCTGCAGCGTCAAGGGGCAGCAATACCTGTCCCCCATCAGATCGATTTTACAGGTTTTTCTTCCACCCTTTTCCTGGTGCAGAAAAAAACAGGCGACTGGAGACCTGTAATAGATCTGAAAAAGCTAAATCAATACATCCATCTTGAAAGCTTCAAGATGGAGTCACTCCAAACGATCATACAAACCATACAACCAGGAGATTGATTAATCTCGATAGACCTGCAGGATGCGTACCTCCACATCCCTATTCTACCATCCTTCCAAAAATACTTAAGGTTCGCAGTGGGTCATGTCCACCTGCAATTTCAAGCTCTGGCCTTCGGGCTATGCACCTACCCTCTGGTGTTCACAAAAGTGTTGATATCTGTCTTGGCCACCATGAGAGAGAGAGGGGGTTAAGAATTTATCACTACCTGGACGATATCCTCTTGCTGTCAAAAAAACCCGAGCCACCTTTTAGTCCACAGGGAGATTCTTCTCCAGTCGTGGTCGGAGTTCGGGTGGCTGGTGAACCATCGGAAGAGCCAATTAGTTTCAACACAGCAGATGGATTACTTAGGAGCAATGTTCGGTACGCTCCTAGGCACAGTCTCTTTACCCCAGATGAAGATGGAGGGCATCATTCAGAAGGTATCCAAGGTCATAGAGATCCCATCTATCAGCCTTGCAGTGTCTGAGCCTTATTGGCACGATGTCCTCGTGCATACCTCTCGTCCCATGGTCTCACTAGCATCTGAGACACTTCCAGACGGGATTCTTAATACAATGGAGACGACAACATCTGTCTCAGACAATCCGTTTAACAACGCTAATGAGCAGTGGTCATTACACTGGTGGATGAATCCAGAGAATCTCTCCTGGCTCTATCATTTGGGTTCCCACTCATGGTCCACAATTACGTCAGATGCGAGTGGCCAGGGGTGGGGTGCCCATTGCAGAGAATTCAGGGAAGATGGTCCTTTCCCACCAGAGGGACAGTGTCCAACCTCCTAGAAATGAGGGCAGCATTTCTAGCCTTAACCTCTTTTGCATCTCAGGTCAAGGGACAGGGAGTACTTCTATGTTTGAACACCAAGGTGGCGGTCTCGTACCTTCAGAAACAAGGGGGCACCCACAGCAAGACACTTCTGAGGGAAGTGGAACCTGTAATGCTCTGGGCAGAGAGGAACCTGGTAGACCTCAGGGCAATGTATCTCCCAGGCAAGATGAACACAGAGGCAGATGTCTTATCGAGGAGGTTTGGGGACAACGAGTGGTCTCTACATCCCCATGTGTTCATCCAAATCTCCAATCTAGGGCAGACCCCACTGGTGGATCTTTTTGCTACGCATGAGAATTGCAAAATCAGGAGATTCTTCTCTCACCTTCCACATCCACAGGCGGAAGGAGTAGATGCGCTATCTTGTCCTTGGACCTTCAAGACAGCTTACACCTCTCCTCCTCGCCCACTCATTTCGAGGTTTCTCCTCAGACTCCTGAACGAACCTGTCAAAGTGCTAGCAGTGCTACCCTATTGGTCGAAGAGACCGTGGTTTCCACTAGCCATGCACCTCAGTGTGGATCATCCGATCAGAATTCCTCCCTTTCTGCAGTTGTTGACCCAGGGCAGGCTGGACCATCCAGACCCACAGAAGCTGGATCTTTGTGTATGGAAGTGGAAAGGAGGAGGTTTGAATCGTTAGGCTGTTCCCAAAGGTCATATCCACCCTGTTAAAAGCTAGAAAGCCTACAACCAACACAATCTATGCAAGAATTTGGGACAAGTTCTTATCCTATGCCCCAGGAAAAGGAATTGATCCTATCTCTCTTCCCACTGCTGATGTTCTGAGTTTTCTGCAAACTGGTCTCGATTTGGGGCTCAGCCAGAGTTCCCTCAAGGTACAAGTTTCCGCAACTTCTGCAGCAACTAACACCAGGGGGGCAGAAGACCTCTAGTGGTTACGTTCCTCAGGGGAGTATTGAAGATGTGTCCCCCATCCAGACGTTCCTTTCCAAAGTGGGATCCTCCTCTAATATTGGAAGTCCTATCCACTCATCCGTTTTGTACCGGTTGAAGAGGTCTCAATTTGTAACTTGACTTTAAAAACAGCTTTTCTGTTGGCTATTACATCCGACAGGAGGATTTCGGAAATCCACTCCCTGGGCATTGGGGATGATCACATATCCTTTTTTTTCCAGATAGGGTAGAACTTCGCCCTCTCAGAGGTTTCACACCCAAGGTCACCTCAACGGCAAACCTATCAGAATCATGGGCGTTACCAGTTTTCATGGACTCAGAATCAAACTCCTGTTATGAGTTAGACATATCCAAAGTTCTCAGGGCCTACTTGGAAGCCACAGCAAGTTTCGGCTCAGGTGAATGCTCCTTCAACAAGAGCAGTATCGGCATCTTGGGCAGCGAGGGCAAATGTTTCTCTTGAAACATTAGGCTTGGTCTTCCCGACACACGTTCCTCAAACATTATCGTATTGATCCCGGGGCTCTTACAACCGTAGAGTTCGGGAGAAAAGCGCTTCATGCTGCTATGTCTGTGTTTGATTAAAGTTTATTTTTTGTTAAAGCATTAAACCCACCCATGTGAGCTAGTTATTTATCACATGTATGCTGCCATGGAGGCACCAGGAAAACGGAAAATTGTATCATACTTACCGTAATTTTCCTTTCCTGGTGCCAATCCATGGCAGCATAAACTCCCACCCTCGGTATTCTATATTACGAAGAATGTTGGGGGAGGGGCTATGCCCTTTAATTTTTGCTATTCACTAGTCCTGAAGGCGGAGTAGAGGCGGAGCTCTATCACATGTATGCTGCCATGGATTGGCACCAGGAAAGGAAAATTACGGTAAGTATGATACAATTTTCCGTTTTATAGGTTTAAAGGTCTCCTGATAATGTAAAAAAAAATTTCAGGGTGGAACTCCGCTTTAAAGTCTGAACCTTTTTCTGACACTTGTTTCTTACAAGGTTAAAATCAGTATTTTTTGCTAGAAAATTACCGTATATACTCGAGTATAAGCCAATTTTTTTCAGCACATTTTTTTGTGCTGAAATTGCCCCCTCGGCTTATACTCAAGTCAAGCACTTTTCTGCAGCAAAAAATGTCATTTTCCGACCCGACTTTGCGGCCCGTATCTCGGGGCCACTTGGGGCTAGGAACTTCATTTGGATATGTTATAGTGTTAGTTCAACTGGGTTTGCACACCAATTTTGGAGTTTCTAGCCCCAAGTGGCCCCGAGATACGGGGCCGCAAAGTCGGGTTGGAAAATGTAATATTTTTGCTGCAGAAAAGTGCTTGACATTTTCCGACCCAACTTTGGGGCCTCGTATCTCGGGGCCACTTGGTGCTAGGAACCCCAAATTTGGTGTGCAAATCCAGTGGATCCAACATTATATCTAAATTTGAGGTTCCTAGCACCAAGTGGCCCTGAGATACAGGGCCCCAAAGTTGGTCAATTGTGACCATCTGCAGCAATGTCATTTCGGGACCCTTTGGGTCTGGAGACCCCAAATTTTGGCTGCAGCTAGGGGGCATCTAGGAACCCTTAACTACCAAGTTTGAAGTTCAGGGGACCCTATGGCTGCAAATGGGCACAGTGAGGCTGCAAATGGGCACAGTGAGGCTGCAAATGGGCATTCTTGACCCTCTTTTCCACTTACTGTAGCTGTGCATTTCTCACCCTAGGCTTATACTCGAGTCAATACGTTTTTCCCATTTTTTTTTGTGGTAAAATTAGGTGCCTCGGCTGATATTCGGGTCGGCTTATACTCGAGTATATACGGTACTTGGAACTCCCAAACATTATATATATTTTTTTTAGCAGAGACCCTAGGGAATAAAATGGTGATTGTTGCAATATTTTATGTCACACTGTATTTGCACAGCAGTCTTTCAAATGCAAATTTTTGGGAAAAAATACACTTCAATGAATAAAAAAAATGAAACAGTAAAGTTAGCCCAATTTTTTTTTTTTAAACCGCTTCCCGACCGGCCACTGCATATATACGTCAGCAGAATGGCACGGGCAGGCAGAATCACGTACCTGTACGTGATCGTGCATGTGCCTGCCCGTGGGTCGCGCGTGCGCCGCTAGCGACCCGGTCGGGAGCGACCCGGTCGGGAGCTCCGTGACCCCGGCCGCGGGACCAGCGGACCGATCGCCGCTGGTATCCCGCGATCGGGTTACGGAGCGGAAGAACGGGGGAGAGGTCTATGTAAACAAACCTCTCCCGCGCTTCCTACACTGACTGTCAGTGATCGGCGGTTCCTGTCATCGGGAACGCCGATCAATGACGTCACACGTACAGCCACGCCCCCCCCTACAGTAAACACAACACATCACGTCACACTGACTCCTCCCGCCCCCTTGTGGTTAACCCCCTAACTACAAATGTCATTTACATAGGAATCAGTGCTATTTAAATAGCACTGATTTCTGTATAACTGACAAATGTCCCAAAAATGTGTCAAAAATGTCCGATGTGTACGCCAAAATGTCGCAGTCACAATAAAAATCGCTGATCGCCGCCATTACTAACCAAAAAAAAAAAATATTAATAAAAATGCTATAAAACTATCCCATATTTTGTAACGCTATAACTTTTGCGCAAACTAATCCAATAATCGCTAATTGCGATTTTTTTTACCAAAAAAATATGTAGAAGAATACGTAATCGGCCTAAACTGAGGAAAATAAAAAAAATGTTTTTTTAAATGACGCAGTGCCGAATTGCAAAAAGGGGCCTGGTCCTTTGGCTGCCAATTGGTCCGGGGCTGAAGTGGTTAATTATGAAAGATGATGTTACGCCGCGAGAATTGTGAGAGCATCGAGATCTATCTTCTAAGCAAAAAAATCGTGATTCTCATTTTAGCCAGAATCGTGCAGCTTTACTGTACAGATATTAATTGTCTGCAATTCTAGTAATTCCATTAGCTTAAAACTAGGTGCCGATTGGTGTGAATGAAAGCTGGTGGAGAGTAACAAAACTTCATGGCCAGGAGCGACAGAGGGAATGTTTAGGAAACATTACAGCAGAGGTCTCAAACTTGCGGCCCTCCAGCTGTTTTGAAACTACAAGTCCCATTATGCCTCTGCCTGTGGGGAGTCATGCTTGTAACTGTCAGCCTTGCAGTGCCTCATGGGACTTGTAGTTTTGCAACAGCTGGAGGGCCGCCAGTTAGAGACCCCTGCATTACAGCATGGCGTTAGTGTGAGGAGATGCTGGACTCTAGAGCACTCTGATGTTATGTCACATTTATTCATATTCTTCTTTGCAGGTTCTGCAACAAGTGGACAATAAGTTCATTGCATGCTTGGTTGACACAAAGACTGAAAGGGCAGAAAAATCAGGTGAGGACATGGGGACAGGCAGTGCCATGTGAGGGCGAGGGAGTCGGCAGGGTCAGGTGAGGTCCTGGGAGCAGGTGGTGTCATCTGAGTGCCTGGGAGTGGGTAGGACTAGTTGAGAGCCTGGGAAATGGTAGAGTTGGGAAAGGTCCCAGGAGCCAGGTGAGGGGAGGTCCAAGAGGTAGCAGAGTTAGGTGCAGTCTTGGAGAGTGCAAAGTTGGGTGAGGGCCTGGGAGAGGACTGGGCAAGGCAAGGTCCATGGAGGCGGCAAGGTGAGAGCTTTGAGTTCATGAGATATCTGCAAAGCATGGATGTCACCTAAGGAGGAAATCGGAGTGACAACTGACTTTTTTCATTTTTTTTTTTTTTCACAAAGGCGTTGGGTGTAGGTCACATAGCAAAGTTTTCTTGCTTCATTGCATTGCAAGTGACAGCAATACAAAATCTATCTTTGAAGACTCCAGCAGTTAGATTTCAGGCCTAGTTCCTGCCCCCCCCCCCTCACCCACTCCTACCAGAGACTTCTCAGATAGAATCATTTGAATAAATTTTTGTCTTCTCTAAGTGTGAGTTTTTTGCAGGTGGGAACCTCTTGGTGTTGGTGGATCAGCATGCAGCTCACGAGCGGGTGCGTTTGGAGCAGCTAATTGCAGGTAAAAAAAATAATAATTTATCCTCTCTCTTCCAGCTATTAAAGCAGAGCTCCACCCAAACGGGAAAGTTCCGCTTGTCCGCCCCCTCCCCCCTGCCACATTTTGCACCTTTTGAGGGGCAGGAGGGAGCAGTTACCTGGATTTAACAGGTACCTGCTTCCACTGAGCTGGAAGTTCAGCCCCCCCCCCTCCTTTCCCCAAAGCCTTCGTGGGCCGTTTCATAGGTCCCAGAACACTGCAGCCCATTCACAAAGTGCAGTAGGAAACCGGCTGTGAAGCCGCGAGGCCTTGCTGCTGGTTTCCATTAGCCAAGATGGCAGCGCCAGCACCCGAGAGCCGATTCAAGAATCGGCTTGGTTGAGGACACAGATGGATTGCGGTGGGGGGTGGGAGGGGGGCAGAATTCCTCTTTAACCACATGCCGACCGGGCCATAGCCGAAAGATGGCTACAGCGCGGTCGGCTTATCCTGAGTCCCAGAAACTTGCTCCCGCGCCCCCCCTGGGGCGCGCACTCGGGAACATCCGTGACCGCCGGGTCCCGAGGACCCGGCGCATCACGGATCCGGGTAAACGGCCGCTGATAGCGGCCATTTACCACGTGATCACTCCGTCAAATGACGGAGCGATCACATGTACACAAACCGGCGTCATGACACCGGTTCCTCACTCCCCTCTCTGTACCAATTGGTACAGTGAGAGGGGAGAAGCGGAGAGGGGGAGAGATGGGACCAGCGCTGTGGGCTGGATGTGTAGTGCCCACAGCGCTGGTCAGTGACAGCAATACTCTGCCACCACTGTGCAATACACTGCCTACTCTGCCACCACTGTGCAATGCTCTACCACCACTGTGCAATACTCTGCCACCACTGTGCAATACTCTGCCACCACTGTGCAATACACTGCCTACTCTGCCACCACTGTGCAATGCTCTACCACCACTGCAATACTCTGCCACCACTGTGCAACACTCTGCCACCACTGTGCAATGCTCTACCACCACTGTGCAATACTCTGCCACCACTGTGCAATACACTGCCTACTCTGCCACCACTGTGCAATGCTCTACCACCACTGTGCAATACTCTGCCATCTGTGCAATACTCTGCCACCACTGTGCAATACACTGCCTACTCTGCCACCACTGTGCAATGCTCTACCACCACTGTGCAATGCTCTACCACCACTGTGCAATGCTCTACCACCACTGTGCAATACTCTATCAACACTGTGCAATACTCTGCCAATACTCGCCAATACTCTGCAATAAATTTTAATAGAAACAAAGATTTTTTTTTTTTTTTTTTTTTTACCTAATTTTCTGAATTTTTTGATTTATAGCGCAAAAAAAAAAAAAAAACAGCAGTGATTAAATACCACCAACAAAAAGCTCTATTTGAGTGAAAAAAAGGACACAAAATTAATTTGGGTACAGTGTTGCATGACTGAGTAATTGTCATTCAAAGTGCGAGAGCACCAAATGCTGAAAATTGGTCTGGTTAGGAAGGGGGTTTAAGTGCCCAGTGGGTTAATGGTTAAAGCAGAGTTCCACCCCTTCTGACATGTTCCTCAGATCACACGCAGTACAATTCTACATTTGCCGGCACACCACGGATCTTCAGGTTGAGTCCAAACAATTTTTTTATTGAAGATTGATCACATGACAAACAAGGGAGTGCAACATTTCAGAGCATCATCAAGCATTCCTGATGAAGGGGTGCTGCGCGGCTCTGAAACGTTACACTCTCCTGTTTGTGATGTGATCGTGTTTCAATAAAAATATTGTTTGGACTCAGCCAAGATCCATGGTGTGCTGGCAAACATCTACACTGCATTGTGCATGCTCCAGTCTCTAGCTGGTGGTTGCTGCAGCACCCCTTATTTTAGAGCAGGGATCTCAAACTGGTGGCCCTCCAGCTGTTGCAGAACTACAAGTTCCATCATGCCTCTGCCTATGGGATTTATGCTTGCAATGGTCAGCCTTGCAATGCCTCATGGGAATTGTGGTTCTGCAACAGCTGGAGGGCCACCAGTTTGAGACCCCTCACACACAGACTCCTATGAGCCAAGATCAGAAGACGGTGGAAGGAAACTAAAAGTTTCCATGGTGAATCCCCCACTAGAGCTGGACATAACAGAAGAACAGGGCCGCCTCCTCAGGTATGTCATGTTGTTCATCCCCCGCTATGGTCCATTTTTCTCCAACTGATGGAAACCTCTTTGTTCAGGATACGCGCAGGTGCCCTGCAGCGGGTTGGACTGTCCCTCTCGTTTCCTGACAGCTGCTCATCCCGGGTACTGGTCAGCGAGATCCCCCAGTGTTTTGTGGAGAAGAAGGTCAGTGAAACACAACGGAGGAGAGCGATGGTGGCCAGGAAGATGGTGGAGGTGAGAACCAGGACAATGTGGGGTGATTTGCTTAGGGGATTGTGAAAGGTGACTTTTACTGATCTCACGTCTCTGTTTTCAGGAGTTTCTGCAGGAAGAGGTGCAGGTGAGTCTCAGGGACACAAAGCTGTTGTAAAGCTTTTTGTTGTAGGAAGCATATAGGATTGAGTAATATGGTGTGCAGCATGTGTATTGGGCAGCGGTATGGTGTGTCTGCTGGGGGTGCAGCGGGGTGTGCGGTGTCTGTACAGCCCATACTTGTCAGGCTTTGGGGAGGCGTAGATTATCCTGTGACAAAAGACTCAGTTACTTCTCTCATTTCTCCCTTTAGCAATCTCCAGGAGCTCCACTCGGACCTCTTCCAGGGACAGTTTTAAAGGTGCTGGCATCACAGGCCTGTCACGGTAAGAACAGTTTGCGGTGTTTGAGGTTCCATGGGGTGAGGGTGTTATTTAATAAGCCAACTGTACAAAAAACTGACAACCACCCCAACCTATAACTGGCCTTAGCAGAAAAGTGCACATGGAAGGGCAATACACAAAAAGATTTCTCAGCACACTTACCAGCCAGCCTGCAAAACAACCAAATTGGCCCTGTCTAACAGTTTATGTTAAAAACAGAGGGTTTTGTTTGCACATACAGTATATGCAAATATATGCGTAAGCCGCTGTGCCCATGCCAAGGGACATCTGTATATAGACCTCTGTATATACTGTGATCCTAACTCTGAATGTCCAGAGCCTCCATAGTAGGAGCAGATATAAGAACAGGTAGATTAAGGCCAGGTATGTGTGGAGGGAGCCAACCCCTCCTTAAAGGCACAGGGAAGCACGTGATGCCCAGCAAAAACACAATAGCAGTGAAGGCATCCAGTGCGTCCCTGCACCAGTTTAGCCAGGGACGCACTGGCAACTGCCAACCACCCCAACCTATAACCTCCTATGTGCTCCTACTATGGAAATTTAGCCTTAGGACCGCAGTATATACAGAGGTCCCTTGGCGTGGGAACTGCGGCTTCTGCAATATTTGCATATGTGTGCAAAACAAAACCCTCTGTTTTTAACGTAAAGCGTTAGACAGGGCCAATTTGGTTGTTTTGCAGGCTGGCTAGTAAGTGTGCTGGCAAATCTTTTCTTTGTGATATTATTTAAAAAGGAATTTTAGAAAGAAAGACAACATGAGGTGCGTATGCCATGTGAACCAGGGAATCCCCATAAACCAGGGGTGCCCAACCTTTTGAAGAGCGAAGGCCACTTAAGCGCCTTAGTAACCAGTCGCGGGTCACAATGAGCGGAGTGGGAAGATGACAGGTCCGTGTCCACTCTGCATATGCAAAGTGGGCACAGACACATCCCACTCTACTCTATGGGCCCTCTGATCCAATCAGATGGAAGGGGATGGATCCACTTCTGTTTTTTTTTTTTAGCAGATCAGATTAGAGGTAGGTGGGTGTAAAAGGACACGTCTGTTTACATCTGCCGCTCCATATAGGTGAATGGAGGGTCTGATTGGGTTAGACCGATCGTGTGAAAGGGGCCTAAGGCCGCTTTTACACTGATGGTTTGTGGTTTACCCACATGATCACCGCAGGTGTAGTACGCCTGTGGCTTTCCTGTACTTTGCCATAGACTTCTATTATATCCTACAGGATATCTGAAAGCACACCAAATCCGCAGGTAAAACCAGAAGTCTATGGCTCAGTGCGGGTAACCCGCAGGTGCACTGTGCTACACCTGCGGATCAGTTTAAAGACAGCCCAGTAACCACTGCAGAACAGATATGCACATATATACACTGTGAGTTTAGTAATAAACTGACCTTTAATAACAGTCTTCCATTCAGGTATTGCCGGCTGATGCTGTCCTAGGTGGTGTACATTTGGTATCACTCCGCCTGTGGCATGAGTCGGCACTATATAGGCATTGGCTTATGTGGCTCTACTCCGCAGCTGCTTTTTTCTGCTACCACTGGCTTCATTCACAACACTGATGCTCTGGCATGGCAGGTCGCAATCTGCAATCTGGGCTTGCCAACCCGCCACCCCAAAGAGGTCACGGGCCACATGTGGCCCTCCCAGGCCACTGGTTAGGTACCCCTAAGTTCTTCTATAGCATGTGGTGATGGGAAGGGAGAGTTGCCCATAGGTCCGATTTATTAATTTCATCTTGTTTTTTGCAGGCGCCGTGAAGTTTAATGATCCTCTGAGTATAGATGAGTGTCGACACTTGGTGCGCTGTCTGGCACAGTGTTCCCTGCCCTTCCAGTGTGCACATGGAAGACCGGCCATCATGCCCCTCGCAGATCTGCTTCACCTGCAGTCGGAGGACCAGGTATTCTAACAGCCACCCACCATTCGCCCAACACCCATGGGGGCTACACATTGCACCTTGCTGCTCAAACAATTTGTTCTAGGGTGAATATTATGTCAGCAGGCCTAAAGCTTTGTATCTGGAGCCAATGAAAGTCTAGAAGGCCAACACTCATTACCTAAACACAGTAAAACTAACTAGACCAGGGGATGATCCACTTTAATAACCAGGACGGCATATTGGTTCACAGCAAGGACGCAGACCAACAAAGGGGTGGAGCCACCCAGAGAGGAGGAGCTTATAGAGACCTGAAAACACACAGAGAAGGAGCAGCTCTGATAATCACATAGGTTTGGCTAATTATAGAAATTAGGATGTGTGCTGTATTGGGGTTTGCATGCCTCCGCCTGACACACTGGCCAAATTGTTGTACACATCTGCCAACAAGCCACTAATAGGATTTTTAGCCACTTGCCTTTTCTAGCTTTTTTTTTGTTTACAAGCTTAAATCAGTACTTTTTGCTAGAAAATTACTTATAAAGGCCTGTACACACGATCAGAAAATTGGAAGTAAATTTTCGTCCAATGAACGATATGCGATTTTCAGATCATTAGTACGATGCTTTCGACAGCCGATTCTGAATTTTCGGACAACAAAACCTGGATGTGCAGGCTATAAAATTTGTCGTATGTGAACACATCGTCCGATTTTCGTTTTGAATAAGTACAGTTTTCGTCTGAAAAAAATCGTAAGAGCATGACTACGCACGCATGCTCAGAAACGAAAGAACACATACAAAACAATTTAACACATTACATGACTTGTGAAGTTGAATTCGGTCGTACGAGAATTTTTGTATGTTGTGTAACCTCTTCCCTTTCAAAATGAGACCAGCATGCAACAAAAAACTGACGAAAATTAGTCCGATAATCTAATCGTGTGTATCCAGCTTTACCCCCCAAACATTATATTATATATAAATTTTTTTTTTTTTTTTATTTTTTTTTAGCAGAGAACCCACCCTAGGGAATAAAATGCTATTTTTTTTTTATGTCACACGGTATTTGTGCAGCCATTTTTCAAACGCAATTTTGTTGAAAATAGTACACTTTAATGAACAAACAAAAAAAATAAAAATAAACATCAAAAAACACAATATATACCCCAATTTATTTGTTAAATACGAAAGATGATGTTACACCGAGTAAATAAATACCTAACATGTCACCCTTTAAAATTGCGACAAACTACAGTACTTAAAAATCTCTGTAGGTGACGCGTTAAACATTTTTACAGGTTATCTGCTTAGAGTTACAGAGCAGGTCTAAAGCTAGAATAATTGCTCTCCCTCTAACGTTTGCGGCGATACCTCACATGTGTGGTGTGCACGCATTTTACATATGTGTGCGCAACTTATGTATGCGTTCGCTTCTGCGCATTACCACGAAGGGATGGGGGCACTTTATTTATTTATTTTTTTTTTTTTTAAATTTATTTATTTATATTTTTCATGGTACATACAACAATTAATTAGTCCATACACAACATTAACTCACTCGTCTCTCTATCGAGCGTACATATATCTCGTATTTCTCTTCTATTCCATTTAGTGTAGTTATACCGGGGAAAAATATATTATGATCATTTCCAAATGTCTATTTGTCTTGGGGTCTATCTGATCCCCAACTATTTGGCCAAAAAAGTAGAAAAGAAAAAACCGAGTCGTATCTAAGGAAGGAAAAGAAAAAAGAAAAAGAAGACAAAAAGAAAAGAAGAAAAAGAAAAAAAAAAAAAAGAAGAAAAAAAAAGGGGGGGGGAAGAGGAGAAGAAAGGTATTTGCCAACACCAATATATAACCGCCCTCTGGGAAGACCAGAGCATCAACTAAACATCCCAACCTATCTTTAATCTCCTTAGTTTACAAAGAGAGCCTTCCCCTCCTCTGAAAGTTTGAATTCATTCCATTGAACCCAAGTTTCTGAGTATCTCTCATGATTATTTTGAGCCGAGAGTATCAGATCCTCCATCTTATTTATCTCCTCCACTCTCGTTAGCCAGGAAGCAATAGAGGGAGGGCTCATATCCCTCCACTGCCGTGCAATACATGATCTAGCGGCATTAAAAAGGTGGCACAAAATTGATTTGTTATATATCTTTTCTGGTATATGGGAAACGTGTAGTAAGAATAGGGCTGGGTCCTCAGTTAAGATATGATCCGTAAATTTCTGAGAAATACGATACACCTCCTTCCAGAAATATTCCAATTTCGGGCAAGACCAGAAAATATGAAATAATGTCCCCTTGTCTTCCAAACATCTCCAACATTTGTCCGGAATCAGGGGAGAATATTTATGGAGTATTGAAGGTGTACGATACCATTTTGTCAAAATTTTAAAGTTGGTTTCCTGAACCCGTGTACATATTGACGATTTTAAGGCCCTATTTATTATTTGTTTCTGTTGCGCCGGGGAGAAGGTCCTATCTAATGTCGTTTCCCACTTCGTTATAAATGGAGGAATATATCCCTCAACGGGAGTAATCAGTAGCGCATACATTTGTGAAAGTGTATGAGATAATGGGCCTTTCTCTTCACATAATTTTTCTAGCTGAGTCAGTGGTCGTTGAAATTTATCTGGAGTGGGAAGAGTATTTAAAAAGTGTCGGAGTTGAGCCCCGCTCCAGTAGTCAAGACTAAATCGGTCCCTTGATGAGGTCAACTCCGTTAATGAGGGCCAAGTTCTTGTTTGTGCAAAGTGCGAGGCCTGATAACATTGTGACTCCAATAGTGTTTTAAATGGTCCCTCCTGTAATCCCGGGGGGAAACGGGGATTCCCCACAATGGGATACAAGGGGGAGTAAACAGGTGATAGCTTAGTATTGGCGCATATTCGTGAGCAAGTACGCAGGGTAGGGCCTATGATTGGGTGTTTTCTTAAGGTCCGATTCAGGTCTGCATAACACCAGACTGCCCGTTTTAATGGGATCTTGCTTTGAAGTTGCTCCAACTTTGGCCACAGTTTAAAATCTGCGTGTCGACACCAGTCTATTAATCTCCCCATATGTACTGCCTGGTAATACTTCTGGATATCTGGTACCGCCATCCCTCCGTGCTGTTTTGGCATGGTCATAAGTCGGCGTTGTAACCTGGGTTTTCTATTAGCCCAAATAAACTGGGTTATTATTGTATTAATCTGTTTGAAAAATTCTTGGGGGATGAAGATCGGTAATGTTTGGAACATGTACAGTAGTTTAGGTAGGATTGACATTTTGATTATATTGCACCTACCAAACCAGGAGAAAAAGCCCTGATGCCATTTCACTAGTAGGTTCCGTATTTTATTAAGTAAAGGTGTAAAATTTAGTGCATATACTTGGGATATTTTAGGTGGAATAAGCGTGCCCAGGTATTTAAGTGCTATTGTGGTCCATCTGAACTTAAAATTAGCCTTCAGAGTTTCAGTCTGCAATAGTGGGATCGCTATTCCCATGGCCTCGGATTTTGACATGTTAATTTTTAAATTGGAGAGGTTTCCATATTGATCCAGTTCTCTCATAAGGTTTGGTAGGGATATACTTGGTTTCGTAAGTGAAAATAAAAGGTCGTCCGCGTAAGCGGATACCTTATATTGTGCAACCCCAATTTGTATCCCTGTAATATCAGGGTTTTGGCGTACCTTACAGAGGAAAGGCTCTAAAGTTAGTGCAAATAAAAGAGGTGATGGGGGACACCCTTGCCGGGTTCCATTTGTAATTGAGACTATATCTGATAGGTGTCCATTTATTTTAATTTGAGCTGTTGGTTTCGAGTATACACTCGAAATCCAACCAATCATCCTTTCCCCTAATCCCACATATCGTAGTACCGAGAACATGAATGACCAGTCCACCCGGTCAAACGCCTTCTCGGCATCCGTGCCCAAAAATACAGATGGTGTATTGGAAGTATCAGCTAGGTGGATAAGGTTCAAAACCTTTATAGTGTTATCTCGGGCTTCCCGGGTTGGTATGAAGCCTACCTGGTCTGGATGAATTAGGTCCGTCAGGTGTGGTTGTATACGTGTGGCTATAATCTTGGTGAATATCTTTAGGTCCACATTCAGCAGAGAAATAGGGCGGTAACTTCCACACACTGACGGATCCTTGTTCTCCTTAGGTATTACCGTAATGTATGCTTTCAGGGCTTCCTTAGAGCATATCCTCTCCCGTCCCAGAGCATTAAATGTTTGTATCATCTGTTTACCAAGTTGGGGTAGGAATGTCTTATAGTATTTATAGGTATACCCATCCGGGCCCGGTGATTTACCAGGTTTGGATGTGCTAATTGCCTTTTGCAGTTCTTCTAAGGTAATGGGTGCCTCTAATTCCTCTATAATCTGTTCTGTTAACTGTGGGATCCCCGACGATGAAATATATTCCTCTATATTCTGTTGTGGTTGCTGTCTTGTGGGTAAGTTATATAGGGATTGATAGAACTTCCAGAAGGTAGATGCTATCTGCGTAGGGGTATGTACCTTTCTATTCTCTACATCTACAATAAAAGGTATATATGCTTGTGTTCGCTGTTCCTGTAAGGCTCTAGCTAATAGACGGCCACATTTGTCTCCTGATTCATAGTAATATTTCCGGCAGTGCTGCATTGCTGCCTTGGCTTTATAATGAAGTAAGGAGGTCACTTGTCTGCGTAAATTGCCCAGTTCAGCCTCCGCAGTAATGTCCGGTATCCGTTTGTGTTTAATCTCTAGAATCTTTATCTCTGTCAGTAATTGGGTCAGTTCTGCCTCTCTGGCCTTTTTAATTCTAGAGCCGTGTTTGATAAGTATCCCCCTTATTACGGCCTTATGCGCTTCCCAGATAGTCCCTACGTCCACTTCAGGTGTAGTATTGTGTTGGAAATAATACTGTAGTTCTTTAGTCACCTCTTCGATTACTAACTTATTGTCTAATAGGCTCTCGTTAAGTCGCCACTGTCCTCTATTAGAGCTTGGGCCTTCGTTCACTCTCCATATCAAGGTGATCGGGGCATGATCTGACCATGTGATATTTCCAATATCCACAGCCCTAATTTCCGGTAACATTTGATGTGGTATAATAAATAAATCAATTCGAGAATACACCTTGTGTGGAGAGGAATAAAAGGTATAGTCCCTATCCTCAGGGTGAAACACTCTCCAAGCATCTATAAGTTGAGAGTTATGAAATGCCTTCAGTACTTGTTTACGACATCCCCTGGTGATTGATGATTTGCTAACCGATGTGTCTATTTTGGGTTCTAGTGCTAAATTGAAATCCCCACCCATCAATAACTTACCTACAGCGAATTTCGTGAGGTCATTAAGAGTAGAGCATATGAAATGGTCTTGGTTGTAATTTGGTACATAAACTGTGGCAAAAGTTACCTTCATGCCCTCGATCGTACCTTTAAGGAACAGAAATCTACCTTCTGTATCCGCTCTTATGTCTTGTAGGCTCCACGGTACTCGTCTGGAGATAAGGATTGACACCCCTCTAGTTTTGGAGATCTTATTTGCAGCATGATATACGGATGAATAGAGGTTATTTTTTAAAATTGGTATCTTGCCTTCTTTAAAGTGGGTTTCCTGAATATATGCCACATCAACATGTGCTCGTTTCAGCTCTTGAAAGAGCATTCTACGTTTCTCAGGTACATTCAATCCTTTAACGTTTATCGACATGATCTTCAATGACTCCATCTTCCCAAAAAAAGGTTAAAGAAAGAAAGAGAAAAAAAAAAAAAAAAAAAAAAAAGGAAAATATACAGAAGGAGAGGAGAGAAAAGAAGAAAGGAAAAAAAAAAAAAAAAAAAAAAAATGACAAGAGGGTTCTATTAACCCTAATGTATCCGTGAGAGATTAACAAATCTCTCACCTTTCCCTCTTACAGAACAAGAGGTATCTAAGAAGAAAAAAAATATAAGCGCTCACATACATATTACCATTTAAGTGAGCGTAACCCTAAATGGGGGCGTGTCAACTGCAGACAGAGAGGGACTACTCTCCTCCCTCCGCTGGCCGCCGGTCCTATTGTTTTTACCTTTATCTATCTACACCGGCCTGTATATCCGAGAAATACTCGTAATTAATAATATCTGTAATCTGTACCGGCTACAATCATCTTATATAAAATCATATACCAAGGGGGGGGGGGGGGAGGAGGAGAAAAAAAAAAAAAAAAAAAAAACTAAAAGAGAGGCGACAGGGGTAGGGGGAGGCATACCGAGATGGGTAGACCAGAGTGGGCGCAGGAGCAGCATCCCACCCCAGTCGCCGGTATCCCCCAATATTGCCCAGCCCAAATCATTCATGTGCATTACATAACCACATTCACACCCTAAAACACCAAAACCCCACTACTCCCAAACTCATTGGTTGTAAAAATATTCCACACACAAAAAAAAAATAAATAAATAAAAAAAAAAAATACCAAATATATATATATATACATATCAGCCACTCCAAATCCCTTCTAGGTGTGTCTAATTCTCTGCCCCAATACCTTTTAAAAAAAAAAAAAAAAAAGGATCCTTCCCAATAGGAACCTTCCTTGTCCTATCCGGGTTGGATATTAGGTACCACTCGATGGTGGTATTATTCGTGATTAAGGTGTGCTATACTTTTGCATCCACATAAAGATGTGCAGACAAATATATGTGCCCCCCGCGATCTATTTATACATTTAGCTAATTTGTGATTGTGTTGTGATAAATGTACTGTTATGACAAATTGTGTAAAAAAATAAGTGCGTCAAAGACATAGAAGTGAAAAAACAAAATTAAAAAATTAAAAAAAAATAAAAAATAAAAGAAAATTATATATAAAAAAAAAAAAAAATAAATAAATTATAAACGAAATTAAATAAACAAACAAATTTAGTTCATAATATAAATTAAATTATTCTATCCTTGAATATTTATATCTTAATCAAATACCCCCTTAAATTGTGCTCTGTATCAATCCCTCCCCATTTGATCCCCGCACCGCTCTAGTCCCCCCTCCAGTACTCTCCCCCGTCTCCCCCCATCCCCCCCCCTCCCCCCAAAAAAAAAAAAAAAAAGAAGGGGAGGAGAGAGGGAGGGGAAGAGGACAGATATATTTCGGACAGTTTGACCTATATTTGCAGTCAGTCATCTCTCACTTAATAAGTTTCTCCATAGACCTTCTGATATATCCCCTCCCAAAAAAAAATAAAATAAAAAAAAAATAAAAATAAAGACAAAGAAGGAGAAAAAAAAAAAAAAAAAACAAGTTGGGATGACAGTCTCCCAGTTTAAAGTGAGGCCAACTATGTTCCCAATTTGGTCCTCTATTACAAGTCCCATCTCTCTCCCACAGTTGTCCTTCCTATATTTCCATTTCCTTTAGGGTATCACCCCCCCCAATAAAGAACAAAAACAAACGTTAAAAACCAAATATTTTTTGGGGGGGGGGGGGGGGAGAGAGAAATCAACCAAGAAAAAAAAAATAAAATATAAATAAAAAAAATAAAAACCCCATGAGAAAAAAAAGAAAAGGAAAAGAAAACGGGGAAAAAATAACAGAAACAACACCCCCACCCCCACCCTCCCTTAAGCATAGGTCTCTCCCGCTTTTCTGATTTTTTTCCCTTTTTTTTTTGGGGTCAACTCCTCTTTCTTGGTCCTGGGGTCTCCTTCCTGATCCTATACAGAGGTATGTCCTCAATCCTGTGCTATCCGACCCCCTCTACCCAGACGAGGCTGCGGTCCTTGTTGATTCCGGGTAGGGGCCTCCGCTCGGTATAGGCGTGATAATGGCTGTAGCCAGTCTGGTACCTCTATAGGTGGGGTCCCCAGGAAAGTAAATAGATTCGGAAGATCTGTCGGTCGGTTTAATATGAATGTGGATGTTCCCTTCCGTATAGTTAGTGCAAATGGGAATCTCCATCTGTACGTATAGCCCATATGTATCAATTGATCTAATATTGGTCTTAACATCGCTCGGCGTTGCAAGGTCGCCTTTGATAGATCTGGCAAAATTTTAATATCTGCTCCTTTGAAGGTAATGGTTCCTATTGACCAGGCCTTACGTACAATGTCCTCTTTATATGTATATCTATATAAGCGACATATAATGTCCCGGGGCCTATTCAAGTCCGTTGGTCTCTGGCCGCTTACCCTATGCACTCGGTCAATTTCTGTCAAGTCCAACGCTCCCCCCTCCATAATCTGGTGAAATATAGCTGTGACTGTAACTCTTAAATCTTCCATACCAGTAGTCTCAGGGAGACCTCTTATCCGTACGTTCTGTCTACGGCTTCGGTCCTCCAAATCTTCAATTTGTAATTGAAAGTCCACTGACCTTTCACTCTGCCGTATCTGTGTTTGTTCCACTCTCGTCAGCCTCCCATCCAGCGCTGCTCTCGCGGTATCTCCTTCCACCACTCGTTCTGTGAGCTGCTGAACGTCGGCTCGGATCCCCTGTAGTTCTTGTTGTTGTGCCTCCGTCACTTTCAGGATAAGCGCTTCTATATCTGCCCTCGTGGGGAGAGCCTCGATGTCGGCCCGCGTAGGGAGCGCCCGAAGGAGTTCCCTGATTTCCATGTCCTTTTCCCGGTCCGTAAGTTTCTCTGTGTGCACGTCTATAGCGGGGGCTTTAGACACCTGTGCTGTCATACGTCCGGCACTCTGCTCTATGGCGCTCCGGGGATCTGAGCTCTGCATTACGGCCGTCTCCGTCTCTGGGTTGCTGCCCGTCTCCATATTGCTCTCCGTCCCCCTCGTCCTCGCACTGCGGGTCCGGGCTCCTGGGAAGTATTGTTTGATGTCAGGTCGTGTTGGGGTATTGATCGTTGGGGAGTCTTTCTTGGTCTTAGCCGGGAACATAACGTTTTCGGTCGATGGGTTAGTCGGTGGGTTAGTGGATCTCAGCGGCCATCAGAGGGAGAGCATAGCTCCAGGAGAGCAAGACCTCACACCGCCATGCCTAGGCCACGCCCCTGCCAGGAGTCCTTTATTTATTTTTTAAGACTGTCTGTCTTTTTATTGCCAATACAAGGAATGTTAACATCCCCTGTAATAGAAGCAAGGATGACAGGTCCTCTTTATGTAGAGATCTGGGGACCCCAAATTTCTCCTTTTAAAAGCAAAATAAAAAAAGTTTACTTTTATCATGACGTCGCTCCGGTCCTCCAAGGCCATAGAGGCGATCAGAGACAATATGGTCTCTGTTTGCCTCTTTGACCAGCTGGCTGCACCGCCAGATCGTTTCTTGGGCGCACTGTTGAAAATGGTAAGCCCGAGAAACACTGGCGGGAGGGGGGGCATATAGCCATATAATATGAGATCAAAATGTAAACACTTTAAATTTGTATGCAATCAGGCAGGCTGTCATGGCGTTGCTTTCGGTCTAGGGCAGAAGAAAACTTTTTTTTTTTTTTTAAAACATTCGTTTTTTTTTTTCCCCCCTCTTAAATTTGATGCTTTCAAAAAGGTAGGAGGAATGATCTGAGGTCTTAAAGACCATAAAGAGGACCTATCATCTCTTTTATTTCTATCACTGTAAACATCCCTTGTGATAGAAATAAAGTAATTAAAACAAAAAAAAAAAAATGTAAGTGACAATAAAATAAAGAATTTATTAAATTTTTTTTAAAAACACCCCATCCCTCTGTGCTCATGCACAGAAGCAAAATATTTCAAAAATGCGCAAGAAAGAAAAAAATAAAAAAAAAAAACGCAAAACGCATTGCGGAAACGGATCAAAAGCAAACTGCACAGGTGTGAACCAGGCCTAAGGCCAGCAAAAGACTAGGTTTTCCCAGCAGAGGTGAAGAAAAGGCATGAATCCCTAGGACACTAGATTACCAACTGCTAACCACCCTATAGCAGTTTTTCAGTGCCCCAGTCCCCTTTAGCCAGAAGTATAACCCGATTTGTTCCTGAATTCCTGTGTCCCTCACTGGATGATGCACAAATCACTGTACAATTTGGAAACCCAGAGACAAGCCAGCAGCAGGTAAATAGGTGTATTGGGCCCCGGATCCCAGGATCTGCTTTAATTGCTCTCACTTTCTACCACCAGGTTTCTCCAAAACCCAACCTGAGCCGCCTGCGACGCCACTACAAGGCCTGGCGGCTCTTTGGCACAGGGACGTCCTGTTCCATGGAACAGCCAATCAGAGCAGAGACTCATCCAGATACACAACACTCAAAGGCTGAAGTGGAGCGTTCAATACACAATACAATATTTATTTCTTGAATTCAGTCTTTTTGTGTTTATTAGTGCATATACAGCGGTATCACAGGTCATTGTCTGCAGGGTGGTAGAGTTCACTCATCAGACGGTAAATGTACGATGGAGCGTTCCCTCCGATATTGGTTATGAACAGTGTGATCAGCTCCGCAGGGACATGGTCAAAGATGGGACAGTGAGCACTAACTTTGGACAGAATCTCACCTGCAAAGAAAAGATGTGTTACTCTCCATATACACAGTGCACAGCTGGGGAGCAGAAAAGAGCGCCCCCTACCTTGTGAGAATGGGAGAACTTCTTGTGGCGACACAAACTTGTGGAAGGAGTCTTCTTCATTGGGGAACTGAGGAAGGGAAAAGACAATACTGTTGGCACCGACATTCATCCCCTTCCAACAATTACAGTGAGGGAGGGGCCACATAAACTGACAAGAGGATGAATGAGGGGCCACATACAGCAAGGGAGGAGATGAACTGACTGAGGATGAGGGAGGGGCCACAAAGCAGGGAAGGAGCCAGACAAACTGAATCAGAAAGTGAGGGAGGAGATAAACAGAGGATGAGGGAGGAGCCACATAAACCGACAGAGGGTGAAGGGGGGGGGGGGGAGAGAATCCACCTAGTAGGATCCTTCTACAGAAAGGATACACTGACAGAGGCTGAGGGAGGAGCCACATACAGCAAGGGAGGGGATAATATGACAGAGAAAGAGGGAGGAGCCACATACAGCAAGGGAGGGGGGTCACAAACTGACAGAGGATGAGGGAGGGGCCACATAAAGCAGGGAAGGAGCCAGACAAACTGACACAGAGTGAGGGGAGGAGCCACATACAGCGAGGGAGGGGCCACATAAACCGACACAGAGGGTAAGGGGGAGCCACATACAAAAAGAGGGGATACACTGACAGAGGCTGAGGGAGGAGCCACATACAACAAGGGAGGGGATAAACTGACAGAGAAAATGGGAGGGGCCACAAACTGACAGAGGATGAGGGAGGGGCCACATTAAGCAAGGGAGGAGCCAGACAAACTGACGCAGAAGGTAAGGGAGGGGCCATAAACATAGACAAAAGGGTACAGGAGGGGATTGCACAAAGTGACACCTAAGAGGATGGAGGGGCCACACACACAGCAAGGGGGAAAAGGCACAAACCGGCACAAGATGAAGGCGGAGCCACAAAAACTGACATTTGGTGAGGGAGGAGCCTACAAACTGACACACTGTGGGAAGGACAGGCCACAGATACTAATAAGAGGGAGTTACAGAAACTGCCGCTATTACCACCAACATTCCCCACACTTAGGATGTACCTGTGGTGACAGTTTGAACATGGGCGCGCACACTATGAGCGGAGTGGAGTGATGCTTTGCAGCCAGAGCCAATGCATGCGTCCCGGACACTGCGCGTAGGGAGCCATTAGCCAGGATGGTCTTAGTGCCTATAATAACCTGAAAAAGAAGGGATATCGTCACCTGCCACACACAGATCTGGCCAGACTGACATCACCCCCCCACTTACTTACTTTATTCACACGGGACATGACTGCGAAGATGGCAGCATCTGTGATGACTGTAGTCTCTATACCCGCTTTTGCCAAACTGACTGCCATTTCGTGACCCTAAAAAAAAAAACAGGAAGTGTCAGCAGTGGGGAGTAGATGACCTACCTTGAATGTAGAGTCCCCTCCACTTACCTGACAGAAAGGGGCGCACTCAGCCACTATAACATGGAATGTTCTCTTACGAGCGGCCTCCTGCAGAAAACGCAGCACAGTCCGTGAACTACCGATCGTCATGATCACCTCGTTGGAATGGATGTGCTCCTTGGCCTGGGTTTCAATGTTGTCGGTGGTGCCCTCTGCCGGGTGACATTGACCAATTAGAAACAGACATAGTGGAGAGAGATGTCCACACGCCGCGGCAGATTATTACCCAGTTCGACGAGCAGCTCGTTTACGGCTTCGATCACGTTGGCTTTTAGCAGCGGGAAGAAAGTGCTGAAGTCCTCGCTGAGTCCCTCCTCCACCATCACCAGCTTGTGGAGAGATTCCTGCTGGTCATTCTCCTCACTGCAGCCGCGCAACCTGCGCACAAGATGGACACCTATTAGGTGGCATGCAGCAAATTAACCGAATGATTTAACCACTTCAATACCGGGCACTTCCTTCCCAGACCAATTTTCAGCGCTCAGCGCTCTCGCACTTTCAATGACAATTGCGCGGTCATGCTACACTGTACACAAATTACATTTTTATCATTTTGTTCGCACAAATAGAAATTTATTTTGGTGGTATTTATTCACGATTCTGGTTTTTATTTTTTGCAAAAAAAAAAAAAAAAAAAAAGAAGAGCAGAAATTTGGAAAAAAAATAAACAATATTTTCTTCTTTCTATTTTAAAGGAAGTCCAATAAAATCTAATTTTGTCAAAAAAGTTAAGCCAAAATGTATTCTGCTACATGTTTTTGGTAAAAAAAATTCCGTTAAGTGTATAATAATTGGTTTGTGTGATCACGAACAGATGTACGCAAATGATCATGTACAGATGTGCGCAGGTGATCACGGACATATGTGTGCAGATAATCATTGGGACATGTGATTTTAGTGGGACATATGTGGGAGACAGGTGTTTTTATTATTTAGGGACATGTGTGTTTTACATTGTGTAGTGACACTAGACTGGTGATAAGTGAGTAAAAAGCTGTAAAAAAAAAAAAAAAAACAGCTCATACTCACTGATCACCAGCTGGCTGCAGCAATCCGCTCTCCTCTCCGACAACTTCTGTGTGAGGAGAGGAGAGCCGATTGCCTAGCAACCGCCTCTGTGTTTACATCACATGACAGTTGTGATTGGACATGGGCGTCATGGGATCAGGAGGGCCGATCGGAGATGCGCCGTGTCTGGGTGACACGAGTGCATCGGGCACACGCGCGATCCCCCTCCTTCTGAGGGACGTTCCTTAACATCCACTCAGAAGGAGAGAGTGCCCACCCGACCCGTTTATGTGCAGTGGCCGGGTGGGAGGTAGTTAATCACTGAAAGACCATGGCCATACAGTGGGTAATGATATGTATAATAATATTTAGTTCACAACATAGTGCAGGAAATTTAAAGGGGCACAAAGGTTGATTGCATGGGGGTGTATCAGTAAGAGGCAGAGAAACAACAATACACTGACCTTCCCAGTGCAAAGTTGTGCAGGGGGGGCGTGTCAGCCCAGGTCTTGGCCATTGAAGGGCAGGCAGGCTGTGCTCCCGACACATACAGAAAACTGACCACACTGGGATGAATGTGCTCTCATGCCTAGTGCAGTCAGTTTAAAATAGAATAGTAGGGGGATTGGCAGGACCACTAGGTATTTCACACAAAGGAAGCAATACAAAGAGAACAGAATAGTTCTTAGCAGAAGTACATGGTACAACAGCCACATAAAGAATATGAAATGTTGGGGGTAACAAACACTTTAAGCCCACACCACCTGTCAGGTAATAAGGCTCACGGTGAGAACTAAGAGGCTACAATAGAAACAACCCCCCCCCCCCCCCCCCCCCCCCCCCCCCAGGAAGAGCTCAGTGACACCCATCAACATTCCCACACACAAAATTGTACAGCCCAGCTCACTTCCTGAAATGTTCTGAGAGAAAATGAAGCCATCATGCTAATCCCATGGCTTAACTTTTAGCTCTGGAACAAGCATAGAAATCAGGAGTTCAGACTTCACTGGCTTCATGCTTGTTCCAGGTCAGAAATGGCAGTCCTGATGGTACAGAGGGGCACAGAGTGTGGTGAGAGGTATGATGGAAGCTCCTAACCTGCCATACTCTTCACGGATGAGTTTCAGCACCCGGCGAACCATGTTCCCTACGGTGGTCTCCGAAGGCTGTGCAGCCGTCATCCTCCTCCCTTCCCTCCGGATAATGTCCATCAGCTCCCCTAGAGGAATGAGAGAGGTTACACAAGTGGAGACCAAACTGCTCACTGTACAATCCTGAGAGTGACCCTTATCACCACCACACATTGCAAGGGTGATCCCAATCATCTACAGGGAGCGCTCCTCGCCATCTGTCCCCATTGGGGGGGGGTGACCCAGTCATTTGTCCTCATCCTGGGGGGTGACCCTGCTTGACCCCTTCCCCAGGGGGGACTTCTGTTTGCCCCCTCTCTCCTATTATTTGCCCTCATACTGCTGGTGACTTTGCTGTCTATCCTTTTTCTGGGGGTGATCCCGCCATCCTCTTGTCATGGGGGTGACTGGCCATTTGCTCTCGTCCCAGAGATGACCCAAACCATTTGTCCTCATCCTGGGATTGACCCTTGTCACTGTCCACCCTCATCCCCACCGCTGTCCCTAGTCATGGGGGTGACATTCCAACTGAAGGTGACCACATTGTCCTTCCTCATCATGGAGGTGACCCTCTATCCACCAGCATTACAGGGGTTCCCCTCCTCTCTCTTATTACATGGGTGCCCCCTAACATCCACATTGATACTGATGGTGAACACACCGTCCATTCTTTTCCCAGAAGTGACCACATCTTCCTCCCTTATCACGGGGGTGACCTGCCATCCATCCTTGTCCCAGAGATGACCTTGTTGTCCTCCCTTGTCCCAGAGATGACCCAAACCGTTTTTTCCTCATCCTGGCGTTGACCTTTGCCACCATCATCCTGGAGGTGATCCCACCTTTGTCCCTCGTCATGGTGGTGACATTCCAACTGTCCTCATCATGGACGTGACCTCACTGTCCTCCCACATCATGATAGTGACCCATTATCCACCCACATTAAACTGGTTCCCCTCCTCTCCCTTGTTATAGGGGTGCCCTCTAACATCCACATTCATCCTGATGGTGACCCCGCTGTCCATCCTCTTCCTGGAGGTGACCACATCTTCCTCCCTCATCATAGGGGAGGCATTCCAACTGTCTTCGTTCTGGAGGTGACCTCATTGTCCTCCCTTGTCATGGAGGTGACCCACTATCCACCCGCATTACAGGTGTCCCCCTCCTCTCCCATATTACAGGGGTGCCCCCTAATGTCTGCATTCATCCTGAACCCGCCATCCATTCTTTTCCTGGAGGTGACCACATAGTTACATATGCCTTGTTTCCACTGAGCAGATCGGTTCGGTACGCTATTTTCAGTGTTTCCATTATGAAAGCAGCCCATACAACCGAACCATACCGCACCATTCAGGGTCCTGCTTCAGATGTGGGGGCCATAGAAAATGGAACGGTTCGGTTAGGGTGGAGCTACGATGCATTCCACTGATTGGCGGACAGAAAAACGTCTGCCAATCAGTGTGAGGCCATGCTAGGCATTTTTTCTATACCCCGTATGGACCCTGGTGGTCCGACTTGCAGTGGAAACGCTCACCTGAAAAGGCCGGACCATTCTAACCCTACCAAACTGTACCGACGCGAACCGATCTGCTCAGTGGAAGCGAGGCAATAGTTAGGTTGAAAAAAGAAACAAGTCCATCCAGTTCAACCACAAATAAAAAAAAAAAAATAATAATAATAATCTTCCTCCCTCATCATGGAGGTGACCTGCCATCCCCACTTTTACAGGGGCGCACCCCCCTCCATGATCCCAGTTATCTTGGGGGTGACCCCTCTGTCTGCTTTCATTTGGGGGATGGGGCTGTGACCATGCCAATCTTTGACCCGGAGGTGACCTTGTTGTTCTCCCTTTTCCCAGAGATGACCCCAACCGTTTGGCCTTATGCTGGGGATAGACCCTTGCCACTATCCACCATCATCCTGGAGGTTATCCCTCTGTTGTCCCTCGTCATGGGGGTGATATTCCAACTGTCCTCATCCTAGAGGTGACCCACTATCCACCCGCATTACACGGGTTCCCCTCCTCTCCCTTATTACAGGGGTGCCCCCTAAAATCTGCAGTCATCCAACTGGTGACCCTGCGGTCCATCCTTTTCCCGGAGGTGACCACGTCTTCCTCTCTTGTCATGGAGGTGACCCCACCGTCATGGGGGGATAACATTCCGATTGTCCTCGTTCTGGAGGTGACCTCATTGTCCTCCCTCGTGTCCTCCACTATCCACCCGCACTGCAGGGGTTCCCCCGCTCTCCCTTATTACAGGGGTGCCTCCTAACATCTGCATTCATCCCAATGGTGACCCCGCCGTCCACCCTTTTCCCAGAGGTGACTACACCTTCCTCCCTCGTCATGGAGGTGACCACACAATCGTCTCTCGTCATGGAGGTGACCTCATTGTCCTCCCTCATCATGGAGGTGACCCACTATCCACCTGCATTGCAGGGGTTCCCCTGCTCTCCCTTATTACAGGGGTGCCTCCTAACATCTGCATTCATCCTGATGGTGACCCCGCTGTCCATCCTTTTGCTGAAGGTGACCACATCTTCCTTCCTCATCCTTTTGCCGTGACCACATCTTCCTTCCTCATCATGGGGGTGACCTGACATCCACCCTTATTATAGGGTGCAACTCCCACCCAATGACCGCTCTTATCCTGGGGGTGACCCCACTGTCCGCCTTCATTCAGGGGTGACCTAGGGTTGCCACTTTTTATTCAAGCCAAACCGTACACTTTTGTTTTTTAGCATACACTATAGGATTGTAACAGACCTGGAAAACCTTTAGGCACTCCAAAGAGAATAGCAATGCGGCGCACGTATTGTCCCCTTATCCTCCTGTCAGGCCCTGTTCCAAGCAGGGATGGTGCAAGGATTTTAGACACCCTAGGCAAAACCTAATTTTGCCGCCCCCATTGGCTCCA
Organism: Lithobates sylvaticus; assembly: GCA_028564925.1. NCBI lineage: Eukaryota > Metazoa > Chordata > Amphibia > Anura > Ranidae > Lithobates > Lithobates sylvaticus. Next base: position 56,829,024 of record CM053038.1, read on the forward strand.
CCCCTGACTCCACCCACTTTGCCATGCCCATGTGACAGGAGGCGGCGCTATACAGGAAGCATAGACTCCGCTTTCTCTAGCACTGTGCCGCGCCTCTAATTACACTACCGCCCAGACGGAGCAGCTGCCTGAGACTGAGTTAGTTACATGCTGCAGCCTGTAGACATGGAGGGAAATCAGTTGCCGGGCGCCCCTAGGCAGCTACCTAGTTTGCCTAGTGGTAGCACCGGCCCTGGTTCCAAGCCACAGTCCTCTCTGAATAATGTGTCCGGGTTTCAGATGGACTGAAACCCTGACACGTTATCACCTGTTCAGTGGACCCGGACTGTCCGGGTGGCAACCCTGGGGTTACCCCGCTATCCATCCTTGTCTCGGAGGTGACCTCATTGGCCTCCCTTGTCACAGAGGTGACCCCCCAGTCTGTCCTCATCCTTGTGGTGACCCCATGCACATTCCTTCCCATGGGGTGACCGCATTGCTTGCCCCTTGCTCCTGTACACCCACTGGGGGCGGTGGGGAGCCTCACCCGCATTGCCCCATCTGGCCTGAGCGATAATACGGCGAAGAAGGGCCACAGTCTCTCGGGCGGTCTCCTCCGAACTTGAGCGCCCTCCCCCCCTCTTCAGGCCAGTGATGAAAGCTTCAATCCGCTCCGATAACTCCGATTCCTTCTCTGATCCGCCCGGCATGGTGAAAACCGTGACAAGGAGTACCAAGATGGCAGACGGAGGAGAAGAAACATGGCGGCGACGTGGCGTCACCGCGCAGCGCACGTCTCACTCAGGTGTTTCGTCAGATGAGCAAAGTTTGACCTCTCCACGCTTTTCCCGCACGCTCTCCTCCCCAGCTGGGCGGAGAGTAGAGGAGAGAGGGCGGGGTAATGGGAGGAGCTGAGTGGGGTTGGGCGGGTCGGAGGAGGTGTGGTTCTTCTCTGGTGTGCACGGTGCAGCGGCAGTTGTTTTAGCTGACAATCTGGGGGAGGGGAAATAACGCCCGGTATTCCTCCTCCCGTACTCACTACAATGTGATTAGAGGGAATGATATCGGGAGGAAATTGTACAATCTAATTGGATTTGCATTTCCAACTCCTGTAAACAAGGGCGGAGCTGTTAAACCCTTTGACCAATCGCATTGTAGCTGATAATGCTCAGCTCTGTATTCTAGATGAGAGGAGGAATCTGATTGGCTGTCAGCTATGGTTACAGTAAACAGTGGCACACATTCCACTCTCTCATTGGACTTTGGTGGAGAAATGGGAAATAGTGTACTGTTACCCCTAGCAACCATTACTGGGAGAATGAAACAAGGACTCTGATTGGTCTTCCTGGTTTCAGGTGTGAATGGCCCTTGGAGGGTTCACTGACCAATGACATCTGTGCAGCTGACTGATGTCATCTGATGCTGCATGTGTATGTCCCTTTAATCTGCAGCAGGATGCTGATTGGATGCTGGAGTATGATGTCATCTACAAGACTGAGGAGGGGGAAGCAGAGCTCAGGGTGGAGCAGACAGTTGATGCTGGAAATACCTTTAAGAGGTAAGAATGGCCCGTGTGTGTGTTTTGGATGGATGCTCCTCCCCCCCCCCCCCCCCCCCCCCCCCCCCCCCCCCCCCCCCCCGCCCCCCCCCCCCCCCCCCCCCCCCCCCCCCCCCCCCCCCCCCCCCACCCCCCCCCCCCCCCCCCCCCCACCCCCCCCCGCCCCCCCCCCCCCCCTGCGCTCCCTGTGCACTGCGTCCATCAGTGACCTCTCCGTAAATTCTTCCACTGCTACGGCAAGTGTGACTGCTCATCACTGCCTCATAATTCATAGGATGTCTCATCCCTTGTCATCCTCTCCATCTCTGTCCTTAGTGACCCTCCATCAATAATGACCCCTCCATCCCCGTCCCCGACATGCCTTCTCCATCCCCGTCCCCGACAAGCCTTCTCCATCCCCGTCCCCGACATGCCTTCTCCATCCCCGTCCCCGACATGCCTTCTCCATCCCCGTCCCCGACATGCCTTCTCCATCCCCGTCCCCGACATGCCTTCTCCATCCCCGTCCCCGACATGCCTTCTCCATCCCCGTCCCCGACATGCCTTCTCCATCCCCGTCCCCGACAAGCCTTCTCCATCCCCGACATGCCTTCTCCATCCCCGTCCCCGACATGCCTTCTCCATCCCCGTCCCCGACAATCCTTCTCCATCCCCGTCCCCGACATGCCTTCTCCATCCCCGTCCCCGACATGCCTTCTCCATCCCCGTCCCCGACATGCCTTCTCCATCCCCGTCCCCGACATGCCTTCTCCATCCCCGTCCCCGACATGCCTTCTCCATCCCCGTCATGCCTTCTCCATCCCCGTCATGCCTTCTCCATCCCCGTCATGCCTTCTCCATCCCCGTCATGCCTTCTCCATCCCCGTCCCCGACATGCCTTCTCCATCCCCGTCATGCCTTCTCCATCCCCGTCATGCCTTCTCCATCTCCATCCCCGTCATGCCTTCTCCATCCCCGTCATGCCTTCTCCGTCCCCGTCATGCCTTCTCCGTCCCCGACATGCCTTCTCCATCCCCGTCCCCGACATGCCTTCTCCATCCCCGACATGCCTTCTCCATCCCCGTCCCCGACAAGCCTTCTCCATCCCCGTCCCCGACAAGCCTTCTCCATCCCCGTCCCCGACATGCCTTCTCCATCCCCGTCCCCGACAAGCCTTCTCCATCCCCGTCCCCGACATGCCTTCTCCATCCCCGTCCCCGACAAGCCTTCTCCATCCCCGTCCCCGACATGCCTTCTCCATCCCCGTCCCCGACATGCCTTCTCCATCCCCGTCCCCGACATGCCTTCTCCATCCCCGTCCCCGACATGCCTTCTCCATCCCCGTCCCCGACATGCCTTCTCCATCCCCGTCCCCGACATGCCTTCTCCATCCCCGTCCCCGACATGCCTTCTCCATCCCCGTCCCCGACATGCCTTCTCCATCCCCGTCCCCGACATGCCTTCTCCATCCCCGTCCCCGACATGCCTTCTCCATCCCCGTCCCCGACATGCCTTCTCCATCCCCGTCCCCGACATGCCTTCTCCATCCCCGTCCCCGACAAGCCTTCTCCATCCCCGTCCCCGACAAGCCTTCTCCTCCATCCCCGTCCCCGACATGCCTTCTCCTCCATCCCCGTCCCCGACATGCCTTCTCCTCCATCCCCGTCCCCGACATGCCTTCTCCTCCATCCCCGACATGCCTTCTCCTCCATCCCCGTCCCCGACAAGCCATCTCCATCCCCGTCCCCGACATGCCTTCTCCATCCCCGTCCCCGACATGCCTTCTCCATCCCCGTCCCCGACATGCCTTCTCCATCCCCGTCCCCGACATGCCTTCTCCATCCCCGTCCCCGACATGCCTTCTCCATCCCCGTCCCCGACATGCCTTCTCCATCCCCGTCCCCGACATGCATTCTCCATCCCCCGACAAGCCTTCTCCATCCCCGTCCCCGACCAAGCCTCCTCCATCCCGACCAAGCCTCCTCCATCCCGACCAAGCCTTCTCCTCCATCCCGACCAAGCCTTCTCCATCCCCGACATGCCTTCTCCATCCCCGTCATGCCTTCTCCATCCCCGTCAAGCCTTCTCCATCCCCGTCCCCGTCAAGCCTTCTCCATCCCCGTCCCCGTCAAGCCTTCTCCATCCCCGTCCCCGACATGCCTTCTCCATCCCCGTCCCCGTCATGCCTTCTCCATCCCCGTCATGCCTTCTCTATCCCCGTCATGCCTTCTCCATCCCCATCCCCGTCATGCCTTCTCCATCCCCGTCCCCGACAAGCCTTCTCCATCCCCGTCCCCGACAAGCCTTCTCCATCCCCGTCCCCGACCAAGCCTTCTCCTCCATCCCCGACCAAGCCTTCTCCTCCATCCCCGACAAGCCTTCTCCATCCCCGACAGGCCTTCTCCATCCCCGTCCCCGACCAAGCCTTCTCCTCCATCCCGACCAAGCCTTCTCCTCCATCCCCCGACAAGCCTTCTCCATCCCCGTCAAGCCTTCTCCATCCCCGTCCCCGACCAAGCCTTCTCCTCCATCCCCGACCAAGCCTTCTCCTCCATCCCCGACCAAGCCTTCTCCTCCATCCCCGACCAAGCCTTCTCCTCCATCCCCGACCAAGCCTTCTCCTCCATCCCCGACAAGCCTTCTCCATCCCCGTCCCCGACAAGCCTTCTCCATCCCCGACAGGTCTTCTCCATCCCCGTCCCCGACAAGCCTTCTCCATCCCCGTCCCCGACATGCCTTCTCTGATGTGCCCGGCACCCTGTCTTTATTCCATGCATTTCATTTTAATCCCCAGAGACCGTCCACATCCCTGTCCCTGGTAACTGTTCTTCATCCTTGATATGCCCTGTCCATCCCTGTTCCTGGCAACTCCTTTTATTCCATCCCTGGCAATCTGTCTTCAACCTTAATGAACCCTCTCCATCCTTTCTTTGGCTACCCCTCTCCATTTCCATCCCTAATAACCCCTGTCCCTTGGGACTCCTCTTCATTCATGTCCCTGATGAGCCCTCATCATCCCGCCCATATGACCCCTTTCCATTCCTGTCCTTAGCAGCCCCTTTTCATCCTCATCTATGGCTAGCCCTCTCCATTCCTGACCCTGATGACCCCTCTCCATCCCCCATACCTAGCGAGCCCTTTGCATCTCTGTCCCTGGTGGGCCCTCTCTATCCCCATCCCAGATGTCAAGCCCTCTCCATTTCTGTCACTGGTGACCACGTTTCATCCCTGGTAACCCCTCTTAATCCTGTCCCTGGAGACCCCCTCTCCATCCTTGTCCCTGATGATCCAGCTCCATCCTGTCCCTTAGTCAATGTGCAAACCCTTTTAATCCCATCCATGGTGTCTCAATCCTTGTCCCTGATTACTCCTTTCCATCCCTGTCTCTGGTGCCACCTCTTCATTCTGATGACCCCTTTCTATCTTGGTACACAGCTACCCTTCATCATCCCCTCTCAATCCTTGTCTCTGGTGACCCGCTCTCTGTTGCTGTCCCTGGTGATCCCTCTCCATCCCATCCTTGACAACCCCCCTGAGATCCTTCTCCATCCCATCCCTGTTCCTGGAGATCCCTCTCTCCATCATTGTCCCTGTGACCCTTCCCCTGTGCTTTTTCTGTCTCCACACTGCTCTCGCCTGCCCAGTTTCACATTTCTCCGGTAGAGTATTGCTGTAAAGATACCCACATACCCCCCCCCCCCCCCAGCACAGAACATTGGGGTCACAGCTGGCTCCTTCATTTTGTCAATAATCTGAACCTCTTTTTTGAGTGAAGAATAAACAGGTCATGTTTTCCATGTCTCTTCTCACAACCTCAGGTCTGCTCCTACCTGGAAGTCTTGGAGCAATGAATTGCTATAGACTTAGACACTGACACTGATATAGGTTTAAAGCACCCCCATCAAATCATTCTCTGCAGCTATTACCTTTTGTACCACCACCCCCTCCCTTTAGAATGTAAGCTCTTTGAGCCGGGCCCTCCTGTACCTTTTTGTATTGAACTGTAATTGTGTTGTCCCCCCTATATATTATAAAGCGCTGCATAAACTGTAGGAGGTATATAAATCGTGTATAATAAAAAAAAAGTTGAGCTGTTTCTCAACCAGATTCCTTGTTTCATGTTCACTTTTTTCATTGCAGCCAAACCCTGACTACGGTGGCACCTTCCCGGGACTTCCCACCTCGTGTCACAGTTCAGGTGGGAGATGAGCTGTGATAGAGACTTTTCCTGTCATTATCGAGTTATTGAGCCGACATCCAAAGCTCCGTCCAAAAGGGATTATCTAGTGGACGCAGCCAAGCAGCTTCACGTGGCGCAGGAGCGGGATGCTAATGAAGAGTATGAGGCTGCATTCAACCACTACAAGCATGGCGTGGAGCTCCTGCTCAGTGGGGTGACAGGTCAGTGTGGGCACCCGAATAGACAAGAGTCCAATCTGCTGCGGCCATATTGTAAATGATAATCCAATGAGTGCCATTAATGTGACATTCTATAGTGGAGGAGTATGTCTTAGTTTTGGTCCTCTCTAAGCTGATTGGTTGCTACACTGTGTTGCACTGTCCTCTCTGATCAATCACCTCCCCCCTCCATCATCCTCTCGCTTCCCTCTTCTCTCTGCTCCATCTACTTTCTCGTTATCCTCTCTATAATCCTTCATCTTCTTCCTCCCATCCATCTCCTCTCTTTTTGCAGTCTTCTTCCTCGTCCCATCCTTTCCTTTCTCCTCTATCCCCCCCCCCCCCCCCCATCCTTTCATTTATCCTCCCATCTTCTTCACCGCTGTGCTCTCCTTTATCTTCTTCCCCATTTTCTCCTCTGTTCTCAGTCTTCTTCTCCTCCTCCTCCTCCCCTCCTAGCCTTAATTTACTTCCACTGTGCTCTCCTCTAGCCTCCACCTTCTGCCCAGTTGTCCTTTTCCTCTAGCCTCCATCTTCTTCTTCCTTCATCCTTTTCCTTGCTATCCTCTTCTCAATCCTCCATCTTCTTCTTTCCTGTCCCCCCCCCTCTATCCTCTGTCGTCTTCTCCACTTTATTTACCTCTATCCTCTCTTCCTCTGTTGCTCTCTCCTCCTCCATCTTCTTACCCTCATTCTCTCCTTGATCCTCTGTCTTCTTCCCTACTGTCCTTTCGTGTATAATTTATTTATTTATTTATTTATTTTCCCCTGTTGTCCGCTCCCCTATTCTCTGTATTCTTCCTTGCTGTCCTCTCATCTATCCTCCTGTCTTTTTTTTTTCTTAGCCGTTCTTTCCTCTATTCTCCGTTTTTTTTTTTTTTTTTTTTCCAAGCTGTCCTCTCCACTATCCTCCGTCGTTTTCCTAGCAGTCCTCTCTTGTCTCCCCCATCTTTCTCCTAGCTGTCCTCTCCTGTCCTCTCCTGTCTCCTCCGTCTTTCTCCTAGCTATCCTCTCCTGTCTCCTCCGTCTTTTTCCTAGCTGTCCTCTCCTGTCTCCTCCGTCCTTTTTCCTAGCGGTCCTCTCCTGTCTCCTCGGTCTTTCTCCTAGCGGTCCTCTCCTGTCTCCTCGGTCTTTCTCCTAGCGGTCCTCTCCTGTCTCCTCCGTCTTTCTCCTAGCGGTCCTCTCCTGTCTCCTCCGTCTTTCTCCTAGCGGTCCTCTCCTGTCTCCTCCATCTTTCTCCTAGCGGTCCTCTCCTGTCTCCTCCGTCTTTCTCCTAGCGGTCCTCTCCTGTCTCCTCCGTCTTTCTCCTAGCTGTCCTCTCCTGTCTCCTCCGTCTTTCTCCTAGCGGTCCTCCTCCTGTCTCCTCCGTCTTTCTCCTAGCGGTCCTCCTCCTGTCTCCTCCGTCTTTCTCCTAGCGGTCCTCCTCCTGTCTCCTCCGTCTTTCTCCTAGCGGTCCTCCTCCTGTCTCCTCCGTCTTTCTCCTAGCGGTCCTCCTCCTGTCTCCTCCGTCTTTCTCCTAGCTGTCCTCTCGTGTCTCCTCCGTCTTTCTCCTAGCTGTCCTCTCGTGTCTCCTCCGTCTTTCTCCCAGCTGTCCTCTCGTGTCTCCTCCGTCTTTCTCCCAGCTGTCCTCTCGTGTCTCCTCCGTCTTTCTCCCAGCTGTCCTCTCGTGTCTCCTCCGTCTTTCTCCCAGCTGTCCTCTCGTGTCTCCTCCGTCTTTCTCCCAGCTGTCCTCTCCTGTCTCCTCCGTCTTTCTCCTAGCGGTCCTCTCCTCTATTCCCTTTCATCTATCATCTGTTTTCTTCCTTGCTGTCCTCTACTCCTCTTTCATCTCCCCTACTGTTCTTTCCTTTTATTCACCGTTTTCTCCCTTCTGCTCTCCCCTTGTTAAGCTGGCCATAGATTTCTCCATTCACACAAATGAATTGGATGGAGGAATCCCCTTTCCCCGCAGGATTCTGCGCTGTCAGAATACACTGATCTGTAGCTGCAGCCCATTGGCTGAGCAAACAGCGTTTTCCATCTTGTCCATTCATCAGAATTCAATATAATGATCTACTCGAGTGGGGATGGCCACACAAGTGGAATATCAGCTCGTCCCTGCTGAGCCAGCCAAATTTCGATCCATCTATGGCCAGCCTAAAACCCCATACACACTAATAGGTCTTCTGCAGATTTTTGTCTTCAGATTTACCAAAACCATCTAATATGAGGTCAAACCTTACAAGTTTCAATTTGTATGCAATCAGGCAGGCCCTTGCCCTACATGGTTTTGGTAAATCTGAAGACAAAAATCTGCAGAAAATTGATTATCTCTTCCCTTACAGTCCTCTCCGCGTTTTTTTTTTTTTCCCCTCCTATGCTCCATCTTAATTGGTATAATGTATGGTAGTGATCTTCACATTTTCATCTCTGCTCTGTTTTGCCTCTGCCATCTCCTCTTACCAGTTCCTTGGGTTTTTCTTGCAGTGGACCCGAGTCGGGAGCGACGCGATGCAGTCAAACGGAAAATCTCACAGTACTTAAAGCGTGCTGAAGAAATTTTTAACTGTCACTTGCAGAGGCCTCTGGGAAGTGTGGGTGGAACAGCAGAGGTCAGTCCTGAGATCTGTATGGCTGAGGAAAAGAGCAGGTTGTGTGTGTGTGTGTGTGTGTGTGTGTGTGTGTGTGTGTGTGTGTGTGTGTTGTATTGTGTGTGGATGTGACTTCTCTATGGAAACATACCTACACTCAGCCAGCTACCTGATTAGGTTAAAATTTCTTGTACTTGTACTGGCTGAAAACAGTCACCCCTCTGGTACTTTTATGGGTTGTGTCATCAGTAGCGCTCAGGTCTGCTGTGGCATTCAGATAGACACAATATTACCAAAAGTATTGGGACATCCGCCTTTACACGCACATGAATTTTAATGGCATCCCAGTCTTAGCCCGTAGGGTTCAATATTGAGTTGGACCCCCCTTTGCATCTATAACAGCTTCAACTCTTCTAGGAAGGCCGTCCACAAGGTTTAGGAGTGTGTCTATGGGAATGTTTGACCATTCTTCCAGGAGCGCATTTGTGAGGTCAGGCCCCAATGTTGGACGAGAAAGCCTGGCTCGCAGTCTCTGCTCTAATTCACCCCAAAGGTATTCACTTTACAGTCAACAAAGAGGACAAAAGAGATTTAATCCCAAAGGTGTTCTATCGCGTTGAGGTCAGGACTCTGTGCAGGCCAGTCAAGTTCCTCGACCCCAAACTCTCTCATCCATGTCTTTATGGACCTTGCTTTGTACACTGGTGCTTAGTCATGTTGGAACAGGAAGGGGCCATCCCCAAACTGTTACCACAAAGTTGGGAGCATGAAATTGTCCAAAATGTCTTGGTATGCTTAAGAGTTCCCTTCACTGGAACTAAGGGGCCAAGCCCAACCCCTGAAAAACAACCCCACACTCTAATCCCCCCTTCACCAAATGATTTGGACCTGTGCACAAAGCAAGGTCCATAAAAACATGGGTGAGCAAACTTAACTGGCCTGCACAGAGTTCTGACCTCAACCCGATAGAACACCTTTCGGGTGAATTAGAGCAGAGACTGCAAGCCAGGCTTTCTCGTCCAACATTGGTGTCTGACCTCACAAATCTACTCCTGGAAGAATGGACAAACATTCCCATAGACACACTCCTAAACCTTGTAGACAGCCTTCCCAGAAGAGTTGAAGCTGTTATAGCTACAAAGGGTGGGCCAACTCAATATTGAACCCTACGAACTAAGACGCCATTAAAGTTCATATGCGTGTAAAGGCAGGTGTCCCAATACTAGTGCATGTTCAGTCTATAAGCTCTAATATGTGCCTAGAAAGCTTTCCCCCATTTCCCACTGCCTCCAGCCGGAACTGACCCTGGACAGGGTGGATCATGGATTTTTCTTATGTGCGCCAAATTTTGACCCTCCACTTGTACAGTAAAATGGCGGTTCCTCCGACCAGCAATATTCTTCTAATCCTTAGTCCCCCTAGTCCTGGTGTTCCCTGTGGCCTCGTTTTCTTGGAGGAACCCGAGCTGGTCTTCTGCTGTAGTCTGTCGTTTTCATGACTCCCCATAGTGGGTGTTCGACCTTCTGACCATCATTGCTGTAAATAGTCGTTATGGAATCTGTCTGAACGTTCTCTTTCGACCTCCCCCCATTAACGAGGGTTTTCCCCACAAATCTGCCACTCAGTTGATGGTCAGCAGATGTGCGTTCTGCATTCCAGGAACCTAAAACCACTCTACAGACCCCTAGATAATGATAACAATGACTTAAAGAGGAACTTCAGTCCCGTCTTTAGTGGCTCTGTTGATGTCCCTAAAAAAAAAAAAAAAAAAAAAAAAAAAAAAAGTTGTACGAAGGCACAGACCCCCCCAAGCCATCCATATTCCTGTCTGAACTTTCCTTCAGAAGATGGATTGGGGTCTCTGGCCTGATAGAATGAAGGCCCATGTGTGACTTACCAATTCTATTCCTATTTCAGGGTTACAGCAGTTTGAGATTTCGACCAATCAGAGTCCTGAGTGCAGCTGTGGAAAATTTAAAGCGTTGCCAAGTGTTGCAGATTATTGACAAGGTAACCAATATGGTGTTCCAGGGTATGATTGGGCATGTCATTTTTGTGGGGTGGGGCCTAACTGTACAGCGATACCACATTGGCTGCAAAAGAGTTATACTCTCCTGTGAAGTATATTAGGAAACTCACATCTTTTTCACTCTCTATCCCCCTCTTTTTCCCCACTCCATCTATTCTGCCCCCCTCTATTCTGTGACCCTTACCCTCTCTATTCTGCACCTCCCTCTTTATCCCGCCCCCCTCTTTGCTTTGCTGCTCTTTCTCTATTTGGCCTCTCTCTTTATCCCACCTCCTCCATTCTGCCCTTACACGTTATTTCACCCCCCTCTATTCTGTAACTTTTTCCCATCCCTCTGTTCTGCCCTTCCTTCCTTCTGCATGTCCTCTCAACTCGCCCCCTCTATCCTGCTCCTCTCCCTTATCCGTTCCCCCCTTTATCCTACCCTGTGTATTTTGCTCCTCCACTATTTCTGCTCCCACCTGGATTTAGGTGCAGTTGGTTCGTGATCCATCCACAGGAGCAACATTTATCCTAAAGGTAAAAGTGTTCCCCCTTCGCTACACTGATTGCTGATTTTTTTATTTTTTCTTTCTGAATTGATATATAAAACTTTGGAAAGATAATATATATTAGTGAGGAGCGAGGCCGAGGTTATTGATCTATAGATTCCTGGGAAAAGGGTTTATGGATTAGTGAGGAGCAGGACTGAGGATATTGATACTAGGGGTGCAACGGATCAAAAAACTCACGGATCGGATCGTTCCTCGGATCGGATAAATTTTCGGATCAGCAAATAATAATTGAATTAGCAAAAACCTGTAAAAATTCCACCACCATATAGTCCCCACTGTAATATCCAGAATCTCCCCCACTGTAATATGGGCAGGGTATCGCAGAGTGTGGGCAGCAGGGTATCGCAGAGTGTGGGCAGCAGGGTATCGCAGAGTGTGGGCAGCAGGGTATCGCAGAGTGTGGGCAGCAGGGTATCGCAGAGTGTGGGCAGCAGGGTATCGCAGAGTGTGGGCAGCAGGGTATCGCAGAGTGTGGGCAGCAGGGTATCGCAGAGTGTGGGCAGCAGGGTATCGCAGAGTGTGGGCAGCGTATCGCAGAGTATGGGCAGGGTAATGCAGAGTTTGTTTACAAGTGACCTTGTAATCTTGACGGATCACATTGTAAACAGCCGCCGGGTGTACCAAGATGGCCGCCGCTCCAGAGCTAGGCCGAAGCCGCGGCCTTTCCTAAGGCCGAGGCTGCGGATCGCGGGGTGTGCCGATCCGAACAGGGTGACCCGTTCGGATAACAGATCGGTGACGATCCGTTGCACCCCCTAATTGATACTGAGGAGCCTTGCAAAGATAATATGTATTGGTGAGGAGCGAGGCAGAGGTTATCAATATATAGAATCCTGGTGGGAGGTGAATATGTATTAGTGAGAACCGAGGCTGAGATGATTGAAGCATAGATTCCTGGAGGGAGAGTATGGATAAGGGAGGAGCAAGACTGAGGATCTTGATGTATAAAACTTTGGAAAGATAATATCTATTATGCCCCATACACACGAGCGGATTTTCCGTCGGAAAAATCTTGGATGGTTTTTCCGACGGAATTCCGCTCAAGCTTGGCTTGCATACACACGGCCGCACAAAAGTTTGCTGAACTTTGGACCACCAAGAACGCGGTGACGTACAACACTACGACGAGCCGAGATAATGAAGTTCAATGCTTCCGAGCATGCGTTGAATTGTTTCCGAGCATGCGTAGGAATTTTGCGCGTTGGAATTTCCAATCAAAACTTTTTCCGGCCGAAAAATTGAGAACCTGCTCTCAATCTTTTTCTGGCTGGAATTCCGCCAGCAAAAGTCCGATGAAGCATACACACGGTCGCATTTTCCGACCAAAAGCTCTCATCGGACTTTTGCTGGCGGAATTTCCGATCGCGTGTAGGCAGCGAGGCCAACGTTATTGATCTATAGAGTCCTGGAGGGGATATCATGTTGTAGTGAGGAGCAATGCTGAGTATACTGATTATTTATTTATATTTTTATATATATGTGTGTGTGTACACACACACACACACACACACACACACACACACACACACACACACACACACACACACACACACACACACACACACACACACACACACACACACACAGTCTTGGAGGAATAATATACACTCACTGGCCACTAATATTAGGTACACCTGTTCAATTGCTTGGTAACACAAATTGCTAATCAGCCTATCGCATAGCAGCAGCTCAATGCATTTAGGCATCTAGACGTGGTGAAGACCAGTGGTTCTCAACCCTGTCCTTAAGTACTCCCAACAGGCCATGTTTGCAGGTTTTCCTTTTATCTTGCACAGGTGCTTTTAAATCGGAGAATGGCTTAGTAATTTGGACAGCTATTTTATCTAAGGCCCCTTTCACACTGGGGCGTTTTTCAAAAAAAAACCGCCCCATTCACTCCAGTGCGAAAGCCGGCGGGCTTTCACACTGGAGCGGTGCGCTAGCAGGACGGTAAAAAAAAGTCCTGTTAGCAGCATTTTTGGAGCGGTATAGGAGCGGTGTGTTCACCGATCCTATACCGCTCCTACCCATTGATTTTAAATGGGACACCACGGTAATACCGCCGCAAAGCGCTGCTTTGCGGGGGATTTTAACCCTTTTTTGGCCGCTCGCGGGGGGGTAAAACCGCACCGCGAGCGGCCGAATACCGCGGCTAAAACGACGGTAAAACAGCGCTAAATATAGCGCTGCTGTACCGTCACCGCGGCTCCCGCCCCAGTGTGAAAGGGGCCTAAGAGAAATTCCCGAAACATGGCCTGTTGGGGGTATTTGAGGACAGAGTTGAGAACCACTGGTAGAGACGACTTGCTAAAGTTCAAACCGAGCATCAGAATGAGGAAGAAAGGGGATTTAAATGACTTTGAACGTGGCATGGTTGTTGGTGCCAGACGGGCTGGTCTGAGTATTTCAAAAACTGCTGATCTACTGGGACTTACACACACAACCATCTCTCGGGTTTACAGAGAATGGTCTGAAAAAGAGAAAATATCCAGTATGCGGCAGTTGTGTGGAGGAAAATTCCTTGTTGATGTCAGAGGAGAATGGGCAGACTGGTTCCAGATGATAGAAAGGCAACAGTAGCTCAAATAACCACTCGTTACCTCCAAGGTATGCAGAATACCATCTCTGAACACACAACACATCCAACCTTAAAGAAGATGGGCTACAGCAGCAGAAGACCACACCGGGTGCCACTCCTGTCAGCTAAGAACAGGAAAGCAAGGCTACAATTGGCAAAGGATCACCAAATTTGGACAAGAGATTGGAAAAATGTTGCCTGGTCGGATGAGTCTCGATTTGAGCTGCGACATTCAGATGGTCGGATCAGAATTTGGTGTAAACAAGATGAAAGCCATGGATCCAAGTACAGTTCAGGCTGGTGGTGGTGTATATTTTCTTGGCACACTTTGCCCCCCTTAATTGAGCATTGTTTAAACCCCACGGCCTACCTGAGTATTGTTGCTGACCATGTCCATCCCTTTATGACTACAGTGTCCCCATCTTCTGCTGGCTCCTTCCAGCAGGATAATGCACCATGTCACAAAGCTCCAATCATCTCACCACTGGACAATGAGGTCACTGGACTCCAATGGCCTCCACACTCACCACATCTCCAATGGCCTCCACACTCACCAGATCTCCAATGGCCTCCACACTCACCAGATCTCCAATGGCCTCCACACTCACCAGATCTCCAATGGCCTCCACACTCACCAGATCGCCAATGGCCTCCACACTCACCACATCTCCAATGGCCTCCACACTCACCACATCTCCAATGGCCTCCACACTCACCACATCTCCAATGGCCTCCACACTCACCACATCTCCAATGGCCTCCACACTCACCACATCTCCAATGGCCTCCACACTCACCACATCTCCAATGGCCTCCACACTCACCACATCTCCAATGGTCTCCACACTCACCACATCTCCAATGGTCTCCACACTCACCACATCTCCAATGGTCTCCACACTCACCACATCTCCAATGGTCTCCACACTCACCACATCTCCAATGGTCTCCACACTCACCACATCTCCAATGGTCTCCACACTCACCACATCTCCAATGGTCTCCACACTCACCACATCTCCAATGGTCTCCACACTCACCACATCTCCAATGGTCTCCACACTCACCACATCTCCAATGGTCTCCACACTCACCACATCTCATCCAATAGAGCACCTTTGGGATGTACCTAATAAAGTGGCCTGTGAGTGTATATTAGTGGGAAGCGTGGTCGAAGTTGATGACGTAGAGAGCCCTGGAGGGTGCTGAGCCCACAGAAAGTTTTGGCGAAGGGGGTTCAGGTTGGGAAGAGATGCAGCATTAGAATATCCGCTGATTGGACGTTTTCTGTGCTGGATTGGGAACCAAACACAACGTTGTTGAATTTTTTACAATGTACTGTACAGCTAAGTTTTGCACTTATGTAGTGGCTCCATAGAGCAGGCATGTCCTGGCAATATGTAAGATTTCTAATGCCGCATACACGCGACCGGACTTTCCGGCAAACTAGGTCCGACGGACTTTCGGCAGAGTTCCGACGGGCCTAAAAAAGGAAGTTCAATAGCCAGTAGCCAATAGCTTCCCTTGCATCGTATTTGGTCCGTCGGACCAGCATACAGACGAACGGTTTTCCCGATTTTTGAGTCCGTCGGAATTGAGTCGGTCAGATAGATTTGAAACATGTTCTATTTCTTGGTCCGCCGTATTTTTTTTTTCCCCCGAAAAACGAAGGGATTAGCCCACACACGATCGGATTGTCCGACGGACTAATCCCGTCGGACCTAGTTTGCCGGAAAGTCCGGTCGTGTGTACGCGGCATTAGTGTCGCAGAAGCCTCTCTGATAAGCACATAACGATCAGCTGTTACATCGCTGGTGTAAGATCAGACGTCATCTATAAAACACTTGCAGGATCTGATGAGACTCGTGACAATGGCACAGACCGAGGAGTAAAGCGAGGCCATCAATTAGGAGAGATGACGTGGGGGTGTGGGCGGAGGGAGGACACCAATCAATAGAGATGATGGGGAAGTGTGGGCGGGCAGTGAGTAAGAATGGAAGATGAGAATGGGAAGAGTCAAATGTCTGGATTGTGGAGGAGGAGAATGAAGAAATATCTATTCAGCCACAGACTTCCTAGGCTGCACTGATCAGAATTTCCTGTAAATTTTGGGAACGAGATAACAACAGACTATTATTGGCTGTTGTAAAATATGGGGACAGAAGAGCGGCTCATTTAGGGTTTATATTCTGGGTCCCCGAAGATGAAGGGATTGGCCCCTTTCATTATCTGTGAGATGACCATGATTTTTTTTTTTTTTATTTTATCCTACAAATCATGTTCAACCACTTAAGGACTGAGACTCCTTTTTTTTATTTTTTTTTTTATTTTTATTTTTTTTTAATTTTACAAATTAAAAAAAAAATCTTTGCTAGAAAATAACTTGGAACCCCCAAACATTATACATTTTTTTTTCTAACACCCTAGAGAATAATGTCAACGGTGTGAGTATAGTCTAATGTTATAGGAATACAATTAATTTAGACAAGTACCATCATCCATCATATTTGAAACGACAAGGGGTAATTGAGGCACACAACGCAGGTGCTGAATCTGCGTGTAGTGAGCCGGTAACCCACAAGAAAAAGGGAAAGGGGTTGGACTATCTCGGTACTGGTGAATAATATAAACAAGGACTGTAATAAAAATGTTTAGAAAAACATAATTTTTTAATAGAAAAGACAAGAATTACATAATAGACACTATAAAGTGTTCAGTTACATAAAAACAAACAAGCACAGTAATCCCTCCTTTATGATCCTCAAATTGGCCAAAGAATGCAGGCCTAGGCCCGAAAATTTGACGTCTGTTTGAGTGTAGGGAGGAGATGTCTCGACCGGTTTCGCAGCATAGGCTGCTTCTTCAGGAGATAGCTCTAGAATAGATATTATTGTTCAATATATAATATATACAAAGTATATAAACAGCATTGATACAAGGAAATTACACCATGAAAAAATAGGATGCATCAGCTCACCAGTGCATATGGAGAAAGTTGTCTATCGAGCCCGATAATGCCTTTCCCGGCAGATATGGGGGCGTGACTACATGGACTAGGCAATGACAATAAAAAGGGGAAGCATAACTATACGTGTATTGGTTAGTAGATTGGTATCACCACCAGTGATGAAGTGTGGGGTAAATGTGCAAAGAGTTTAAGTTACCCAAAATGACAGTAGAGAATAAAATGGCAGTTGTTGCAATACTTTCTCTCTCACCGTATTTGCGCAGCGGTCTTTCAAGTGCACTTTTTTTTGGAAAAAATATATTTTTTTTATTAAAAATAGGACAACAGTAAAGTTAGCCCAATTTTTTTTTTTTTTTATTTTTTTTTTATATTGTGAAAGATAATGTTACGCCGAGTAAATTGATACCCAACATGTTGCGCTTCAAAATTGTGCCCGCTCGTGGAATAGCGACAAACTTTTACCCTTAAAAAGCTCCATAGGCGACATTTAAATTCTACAGGTTGCATGTTTTGAGTTACAGAGGAGGGCTAGAATTATTGCTCTCGCTCTACCGATCGCGGCGATAGCTCACATGTGTGGTTTGAACACCGCTTTCATAGGCGAGCGCAACTCGCGTATGCGCTCGCTTCTGCACGCAAACTCGTCAGGACGGGGCGCGATTAAAACCTTTTCTTATTTTACCTTTTTTTTTTTTTTTTTAAATTGTCACTTTTATTCCTATTACAAGGAATGTAAACATCCCTTGTAATAGAAAAAAAGCATGACAGGTCCTCTTAAATATGAGATCTGGGGTCAAAAAGATTTCCTATTTACACTAAAATGCAATAAAAGAAAATTTATTTTTTTTTTGTCATTTAACCACTTCAGCCCCGGACCAATTTGCAGCTGGTCCAGGCCCCTTTTTTGCGATTCGGCACTGCGTCGCTTTAACTGACAATTGCGCGGTCGTGCGACGTGGCTCCCAAACAAAATTTGACATCCTTTTACATTTGATCACCTCTGGGTTTTTTTTTTTTTATTTTTTTTTTTTTTTGCGCTATAAGCAAAAATAGAGTGATATAAAAATGCAATTTTTTTTTACTTTTTGGTATAATAAATATCCCTAAAAAAATAAAACATATTTTTTTCCTCCGTTTAGGCTGATACGTATTCTTCTACATATTTTTGGTAAAAAAATCGCAATAAGCGATTATTGATTGGTTTGCGCAAAAGTTATAGCGTCTACAAAATAGGGGATAGTTTTATAGCATTTTTATTAATAATAATTTTTTTTTTTTTTACTAGTAATGGTGGCGATCAGCAATTTTTTTTTTTTATTGTGACTGTGACGACATAGCGGACACATCGGACATTTTTGGGACCATTGTCATTTATACAGCAATCAGTGCTATTTAAATGCACTGATTCCTGTGTAAATGACACTTGTAGTGAAGGGGTTAACCACTAGGGGGCAGGGAGGGGTTAAGCGTGACCTATGTGTTTGTTTCTTTTTTACTGTAGGGGGGCGTGGCTTGGCTTGTGACATCACTGATCGTCTTTCCCTATGACAGGGAACAGACGATCAGTGACAGCCTCACTAGGAAGCACGGGGAGAGGTTTGTTTACACTTGCCTCTCCCCGTTCTTCAGCTCTGTGACCCGATCGCGGGACACCGGCGGCGATCTGGTCCGCGGGTCCCGCGGCCGGGGTCACGGAGCTCAGGACCAGGTCGCGAGCGCAGTGGCACACGCGCAACCCAAGGCTGGGCTCTTAAAGAGCAACGTACCTGTACGTTGTTGTGCCCAGCCATGCCATTCTGCCGACGTAAATGTGCAGGAGGCGATCCTTAAGTGGTTACATTTTTTTTTTTAAATGGCCCTTTTAAGAGCTATTGGCGGAAGTGACGTTTTGAAGTCGCTTCCACCCTGCAATGCTATGGAGATGGGTGGGGTCTCCATACCCAGTAAGGGAGAAGATCCGATCGCCTCCGCCGCTGCCGACGGCTCTGGTAAGCGGCAGAGGGGGCCCTCTCCCGCTGCCGATTAACTACTTCAATACCGGGCCATAGTAAAATGACAGTATGGAGAGAATAAAACCGCGCTTGCCACTAATCTAGTAATTAAGAAAAACACAGGCTGCTGCTCAAGGTGGGATACACACACTAGAACAATAATGGTAAAAAAGGAAACAGCGCCAAGTGATAATAAACAATGATAGTAACAGACTACCCCATTAAATGGTCATCAATGTATAGCATATAAATACCACAACGATATTCAGTATAGAAAGAATAAAATTAAAGTTCATATAATGGGGGTATGATCCTATAAATAAAGTAGATGTGGGGTCTCAATAGATTCCTATTACAAGGGATGTTTACATTCCTTGTAATAGGAATAAAAGTGATCAAAAAAAATTAACTAAAAAAATGTAAAACACCCCTGTCCCCGGTAGCTTGCGCTCAGAAGCGAACACACACGCAAGTCCCACCCACATATGTAAATGCCGTTCAAACCACACATGTGAGGTATCGCCGTGTGCGTTAGAGTGTGTGCAACAATTCTAGCACTAGACCTCCTCTGTAACTCTCTAAACTGGTAATCTGTAAACATTTTAAAAGCGTCGCCTATGGAGATTAAGTACCGAAGTTTTGGCGCCATTCCATAAGTGTGCGCAATTTTAAAGCGTGACATGTTGGGTATCTGTTTACTCAGCGTAACATCATCTTTCACATTATACAAAATATTTGGAATAACTTTACTGTTTTTTTTTTTTTTTTTTTTTTTTATTCATGAAACTGTTTTTTTTTTTTTTTTTTCACAAAAAAAAGGCGTTTGAAAAATGATTGCGCAAATACCGTGCGAGATAAAAAGTTGCAATGACCGCCATTTTATTCCCTAGGGTGTCTGCTAAAAAAAAAAAAAAAAAAAAAAAAAAACATATATAAGGTTTGGGGGTTCTGAGTAATTTTCTAGCAAAAAAATTATGATTTTTTTACATGTAGGTTTTTTGTACATGTAAGTGCCAGAATAGGCCCGGTATTGAAGTGGTTAAAGTGATCTCACAGTGAATCCGCCGCAGAGACCACGATTATCGGAAAGCGGACCGCTGGCCGAAGAAGAGGATACCGGGGGTTATGGCAGCTAGCTGCTGCCATAACAACGATATTCCTCTTCAAAGTTAGTACATATATTGGCGTGCGGTGGTCCGTAAGTGGTTAATAACCCGGAAGGCCTGGAACGAGTGTGAGTGGTGTGTCTGTCCCCCAAGCCGCAGCCATATCAAAGTTTCCATGATGTTTTGGGTGTTTGCATTGCCTGACGTTCCCCGCAGGTTCTGTTCCTGATGACGATTCTTTCTTTCTGTCCTCGTAGTCTCTGATGAAGTCGGGCCGTAGCGGTAATGGAACGGTAACAATTATTCCGCAGGGTGTTCCCTTCATGGTTCCGCTGCAGCGATTCTATGTCAGTGATGACTCTGTGTACCTTCAGTTGCAGCATGTTAAAGGTCAGTCATGTGACAGTTGCTGATCCCAGCATGCTTTGCTTCCCCCCCCCTCCAACCATCTGCTTTCCTTCCTTGCAGGTGGCCGGCTCTGGGACCATCTCAGGAATTTACGAGCACAAGAAACAAAGGGCAGACAAGTCCCGCAGGTATCGGTCTGCAGGGCTGATCAGGGCATCAGCCAAGCACAGCATGAGCTAAGTGTGTCTCTGGACAAAGCTTCTCCAGCAGTGGGCGTCCTGGATTCACAGGTCCGAATGTGGGCCGCACAGCTGGTGTTGGCGCTGGATACTCTTCACCAGGAGGGGGTGCTGTGCCAGGATTTGAATCCACGCAACCTGCTTATGGGGGAGAAAGGTGAGATCTTCCCTGTAACACCCCAGTGACCCATAGAGTGCCTGCAAAACAGAACACAGCACTGACAATCTAATCGCCTTTATTACAAGTAGCCAAAAATCGCCATCTCCGTCCTTAGCTGTGCTCTGTTTTTCAGCAGTTGTAAAGCTTCACTCTACTCCTCTGACATAAGATGACAATGCAAGTTTAAATTGACAATATAAATTTGTCCCTCAGGTGAAGTATGCTTAACTTACTTTGGCCAGTGGCGAGAGGTTGACCACGTCTGTTGTCCGGAGGCAGTGGAGAACCTGTATGTGGCACCAGGTGAGACCCAAAGTCCTCTTCAATCTTCTGACTATTTTACCTTCCCAGTCGTCCCTCTGATTCCTTCCCTTGCCAGCACTGTCACCTTCCCAGCGACCCCTCTGATTAACTCCCTGGTCGGTTCCTGGCCTGTTACCTTCCCAGCAATCCCCTGGATTCCCATCCTGGTCGGTTCCTGGCCTGTTGCCTTCCCAGCAATCCCCTGGATTCCCTCCCTGGCCTGTTGCCTTCCCAGCAATCCCCTGGATTCCCTCCCTGGCCTGTTGCCTTCCCAGCAATCCCCTGGATTCCCTCCCTGGTGGGTTCCTGGCCTGTTACCTTCCAAGCAATCCCCTGGATTCCCTCCCTGGTGGGTTCCTGGCCTGTTACCTTCCAAGCAATCCCCTGGATTCCCTCCCTGGTGGGTTCCTGGCCTGTTACCTTCCCAGCAATCCCCTGGATTCCCTCCCTGGTGGGTTCCTGGCCTGTTACCTTCCCAGCAATCCCCTGGATTCCCTCCCTGGTGGGTTCCTGGCCTGTTACCTTCCCAGCAATCCCCTGGATTCCCTCCCTGGTGGGTTCCTGGCCTGTTACCTTCCCAGCAATCCCCTGGATTCCCATCCTGGTCGGTTCCTGGCCTGTTACCTTCCCAGCAATCCCCTGGATTCCCATCCTGGTCGGTTCCTGGCCTGTTACCTTCCCAGCAATCCCCTGGATTCCCATCCTGGTCGGTTCCTGGCCTGTTACCTTCCCAGCAATCCCCTGGATTCCCTTCCTGGTCAGTTTATGGCCTGTTACCTTCCCAGCAATCCCTTCCTGGTCGGTTCCTGGCCTGTTACCTTCCCAGCAATCCCTCCTTGGACAGCACTTGTCTTGTTACCTTCCATTATAAATCTATTCATTGCTTTTTTTTTTTTTTCATGTAGAAAAAAAGGTGAAAAGATAAAGGGAGGAAAAAAAATAAAAAATATGTTTTTCTCTTTATATTCCTGCCGCTGTTCACTGACCTGTCCACAGAGGTCCAAGGGGTGGGGCCAGTGAGCGAAGCCTGTGATTGGTGGAGCCTAGGAGTTCTACTCTATGAGATGCTGTGCGGCCAGGTGAGTAAGTGATTAGTATGTGTGGCCTGGCATTGTTGCGGGTGCCCAGCGTGCTGTTTTTTGCCCAATAGTTAATGTCACGCCCCTGGGGTGGGTGCCCTGCCTGCTGTGTCTCGCCCCTGGGGTGGGTGCCCTGCCTGCTGTGTCTCGTGCCCTGCCTGCTGTGTCTCGTGCCCTGCCTGCTGTGTCTCGCCCCCTGGGGTGGGTGCCCTGCCTGCTGTGTCTCGCCCCCTGGGGTGGGTGCCCTGCCTGCTGTGTCTCGCCCCCTGGGGTGGGTGCCCTGCCTGCTGTGTCTCGCCCCCTGGGGTGGGTGCCCTGCCTGCTGTGTCTCGCCCCCTGGGGTGGGTGCCCTGCCTGCTGTGTCTAGCCCCCTGGGGTGGGTGCCCTGCCTGCTGTGTCTTTCCATCTAGGGAGATGTCTCGCCTTTTTGTGAGTGTTCGCCTCTTCTCTTGCTCTGGGGTGGGTGACTGCATGCTGTGTTTTGCCCCTTTAGAGGGAGCCCTGCTTGTTGTCTATCACCCTGGAGTGAAAGCCCTGCCTGCTGTCTCGCCCTGTGGTGGGTGTCTGACCTGCTGTGTCTCTGCAGTCTCTTTGCAGGAACCTGAATTCGGGACTCAGTACTCACATGGCAATCCCCTACCCAGAATTCCTCAGTGCAGATGCCATTTCTCTGTTGAGGGAGGTAAGTTTATGGGGTGTATTCCCATCATTTATGTTTATTACCATTTCTAATGCGGCTGATCTTTCTCGAATTCCAGCTTGGGCACCACATTCCACTCTGTATGTTTAATATTTCCCAGTAAGGCCCCTTTCACACTTGTGCAACTTATCCTGCGACTTGGGACTGCAAAGTCACATGACAGGTCGAACCGCATGATTTCCAAATGGTACCGTTCATATCTGTGCGACTTCTTCTTCAAGGTAGTCTCTGCACTACTTCGGTCCGACTTTGCTGCGACTTCGCGTGACTTTCTGGTCGCACAAGTGGGAAAAGGGCCTATTTCTTTTCATAAATGGTTACTAAGATTTCACTCTTTTCATGGGACCACAGCAGTTCTGATATACGGATGGTTTAGCTGAGTGCTGACATAACAATCATCTGTGAATTAACGGAGTAATAAAATGGAGCCGAATACAGAGAGAATAGGCAGGAAAGGATCTGATACTGGTTACGAAATCTGAGATCCCCTTTTGAGTCTGTTATGTTTCCTATCAAATACAATTATTTAAAAATTTCTGTTTTTGGTCGAGTATTCATATCTCATTGCACCGCTCTGAGCTCCTGCGCCTCTTCCCCTCTGGCGGCAGTTTCTAGGTTCCATCCAGAGGTGGCTCTCTAATTAGGCGATGGCCTAAGGCCTCACCCTCTCAGGGGCCTCCCACAGCCAGCTAGTTTACCTAATTAGAGAGCTGCCTCTTCCAGAAGCATAGTCCTGTGTCCTCTCTCTGCTACAGGGAGAGACAGGCTTGGAGTGAAAGTTACCTTGTGATCGGAGCGCTCACATACAGCTCCGGATCACAGACAGGGAGAGCCGCTCAGCAGAGCCTGCTCTGACAGATCTCCCCCTCCCCCTGCTGCCCTCACAGCCAGACAGAAGAGGAGAGAGCTGCTTCTGCTCCTCCTCTTCCAGCCCCCTCCTCCTGTGTCTGCCCCGCCCACTCCCCTCGGCAGTGTTCTCTGTTCTGTCTCAGAGAAGGGGATGTGGGCGGGAAGATTCACGATGAAGCCCAGAAAAAAGGAAAAGGACAGTCTGATCCATCTAGTCCCTCCTGCCTCCCAGTGAGTACACTGATGTAGGGGATGCCCTTCCTTCACTTCTTCCTCCATCCCCCTTGCTTTCTATCTTTCCTTCCTTCTTTCTTTCCTTCCATCTTTTCTTTCTTTCTTTCTTTCTTTCTTTCTTTCTTTCTGTCCTCTTTCCTTTCTTTATTTTCTTTCCTTCCTTCCATCTTTCCTTATTTTCTTTCTTTCTTTCTTTCTTTCTTTCTCCCTTTCTTTCTTTCTTTCTTTCTTTCTTTCTTACTTTCTTTCGTTTTTTTCTTCCTTTCTTTTTTTCTTTTTTTCTTTCCCTTTTCTTTCTTTCTTTCTTTCCCTTTTCTTTCTTTCTTTCTTTCTTTCTTTTTTTTCTTTCTTTCTTTCTTTTCTTTCTTTTCTTTCTTTCTTTCTTTCTTTCTTTCTTTCTTCCTTCCTTCTTCCTTCCTTCTCTTTCTTTTTTTTTTTTTTTTCTTTCTTTTTCTTTCGTTTCTTTCTTTCCTTCCTTTTTTTCTTTCTTTCCTTTCCTTTTTTTCTTTTCTTCCACCTTTTTTTTCTTTTTTCCATTTTTTTTCTTTCCTTCCATCTTTTCTTTCTTTCCTTCCATCTTTTCTTTCTTTCTTTTCCTTTTTCTTTCTTTCTTTCTTTTCTTTTTCTTTCTTTCTTTCTTTCTTTTTCTTTCTTTCTTTCTTTCTTTCTTTCTTTCTTTTCTTTCTTTCTTTCTTCTTTCTTCTTTCTTTCTTTCTTTCTTCCTTCTTTTTTTCCATCTTTTTTCTTTCTTTGCTTCTCTTTCTGTGACAGCCTGCACCCTGTACTGTGTCCACTTACCTGCCCCTTATACTGTACCCTCCTAATACAGTTAATTTTTGTTCCTTGAATTATTTTTCCCATTATGGGAGTGAGTGGGGCCTCGTGTCTAAGTTTTGCCTAAGGCCTCACAAAGTCTAGAGCCGCCTCCTGGTTCCATCGGTTGCCCACACTGTCTGCAAACAAAATGAGTGAAACTGCAACCTGCAGATCCCTTGTGTGCAAAAATGTTTTTATTCTACCGCATCCATCCTTCTGCTTCCCTTCCTGTCTCTCCACAGGACACAACAGGGGTCATCCTCCTCCATCTCTTAGACAGGACATGATGGGTGGTAATTCTCCTCCGCCTGTTTGCACGGGACATGATGGGTGGTAATTCTCCTCCGCCTGTTTGCACGGGACATGATGGGAGTCATTCTCCTGGGACCTACAGTGCATCCGGAAAGTATTCACATCGCTTCACTTTTTCCACATTTTTGTTATGTTACAGCCTTATTGCAAAATGGATTAAATTCATGATTTTCCTCAGAATTCTACAAACAATACCCCATAATGACAACGTGAAAGAAGTTTGTTTGAAATCTTTGCAAATTTATTAAAAATAAAAAAGGAAAACAAAAACCCATATACATAAGTAGTCACAGCCTTTGCTCAATACTTTGTTGAAGCTCCTTTGGCACCAATTACAGCCTAAAGTCTTTTTGAGTATTGAGGCTACAAGCGTGGCACACCTATTTTTGGGCAGTTTCTCCCATTCTTTTTTGCAGGACCTCTCAAGCTCCATCAGGTTGGATTGGGAGCGTCGGTGCACAGCCATTTTCAGATCTCTCCAAAGATGTTCAATCGGGTTCAAGTCTGGGCCACTCAAGGACATTTACAGAGTTGTCCCGTAGCCAATCTTTTTTTATTTTTTTTTTATCTTGGCTGTGTGCTTCAGGTCGTTGTCCTGTTGGAAGATGAACCTTCACCCCAGTCTGAAGCAGGTTTTCATCAAGGATGTCTCTGTACATTGCTGCATTCATCATTCCCTCGATCCAGACTAGTCTCCCAGCCGCTAAAAAACATCCCCACGGCATGATGCTGCCACCACCATGCTTCACTGTAGGGATAGTATTGGCCAGGTGATGATGAGCGGTGCCTGGCTTCCTCCCGACATGATGCTTGTCATTCAGGCCAAAGAGTTCAATCTTTGTTTTATCAGACCAGAGAATTTTGTTTCTCATGGTCTGAGAGTCCTTCAGGTGCCTTTTGGCAAACTCCAGGCGGGCTGTCATGTGCCTTTTTACTGAGGAATGGCTTCCGTCTGGCCATTCTACCATACAGGCCTGATTGGGGGAGTGCTGGAGAGATGATTGTTCTTCTGGAAGGTTCTCCTCTCTCCACAGAGAAGCGCTGGAGGTCTGTCAGAGTGACCATCAGATTCTTGGTCAGCTCCCTGACTAAGACCATTCCCCCACCCCCCGCCCCCCGATCGCTCAGTTTGGCCGGGCGGCCCACTCTAGTCCTGGTGGTTCCAAACATCTTTCATTTAAGGATGATGGAGGTCACTGTGCTCATTGGACCTTCAATGCTGCAGAATTTTTTCTGTGCCACCATACAATCCTGTCTCGGAGGTCTACAGACAATTCCTTGGACTTCATGGCTTGGTTTGTGCTCTGACATGCACTGTTTAACTATAGCACCCTCTATAGACAGGTCATGTCCAACTGAATTTACCACAGGTGGACTCCAGTCGAGTTGTAGAAACATCTCCAAGGATGATCAGTGGAAACCGGAGGCACCTGAGCTCAATTTTGAGTGTCACGGCAAAGAATACTTATGTACACAGGATTTTTGTTTTGTTTTTCTTTTGAATAAATTTGCAAAGATTTCAAACAAACTTCTTTCACGTTATCCTTATGGGGTATTGTTTGTAAAATTTTGAGGAAAATAATGAATTTAATCCATTTTGGAATAAGGCTGTAACATAAATTGTGGAAGAAGCGCTGTGAATACTTTCTGAATGCACTGTACATAGGATGGCAGGAATACATGCTGTCAGGTAGGAAGTCTGACTGAGGGGAAATTTTGTACAACATTCAGAGGACATCTGAGCAGAATTTTTATAGTGAAGTATAACTTACAGAATTAGGACTTTGGAATTTTGTCAATTATAGGTGGAGTTCTATGTCATTGTATGTGTGACAATAATGGTGCTGTGTGATGTAGTGGGTGTCAGGATGGTGAAGGTGGTTGGAGAGGCTCCTTGTATGACCACCACCAGCCATTCTAACTGCTGATGTTGTTTGTTTTTATTTATTTTTTTTTATTGCCACTTTGTCCAAGATTTTCTATGAATTGGCATGTCTGTAGAATTCAACTTCTTGTATAATCACGACATCTCTATCCTACAGCTTCTACATTACGAACCAGAGAAGCGGCTCGGCTTCGGCCCGGGTGGTGCGCAGAAGATAAAATCCCACCCTTTCTTCAGCGTCATCCAGTGGCACAAGCTGGTGTGAGCAGCCAATATCAGGATGCATGCCACTGTGATGTCATGTAACGTCCTAAGACACAAGGCCACAAAAGTTCCCATCACTGTGATGTCACATGTTCACATGAACAATAAATGATCGCACTCTGCTTCGGTCTGTGTTTGTATTCCACATCCGGTGCTCAGGGAGAAACTTATCTCGCCAGATCGCCTGGGGGGGTTGGCTAAGAACATTTGCTTAGCTCCATATCAGTCTTCTACCATCCATAATAGAGCGAGTCCACAGCAACCAATCAGCTACTCCATTTCATCTTGTTTGTATAGAGCATTAAGAAGAAAGGAGTAATCTGACTGGTTGCTGTTGGATAGGTGAAAAAGAGGGTGAGGCCCCTTGGATATGTCTCCCAGCACCCGTCAGGTTAGAAATATGGGGGCTGATATTTGTTTTAAAGCTGATTGT
Organism: Lithobates sylvaticus; assembly: GCA_028564925.1. Lineage (NCBI taxonomy): Eukaryota > Metazoa > Chordata > Amphibia > Anura > Ranidae > Lithobates > Lithobates sylvaticus. The sequence continues at coordinate 56,856,356 of CM053038.1, forward strand.
TTGAGATGTGATTGGACGCGTTCCGGCTCTTCCATTCTCCTGATAACTCTGATCTACCTCCTGAGATTTACACCCGGTGGTAACTGATTTGCCTCCCTGAAACCTTCCCTCTACTTGAGTAGACCCCTTGTTCTTAGAAGCACAACATGCTGGTTGTTAACTAGTGTTAGAGGAGAACTCGATTGGATTGTACCTGATAACCCAGTGATTTTGAGCCTTTTTTCTCTGGTTGCCTGCTGAATATTATCGGCATATTATCTCCTTTCCGCTTCTGCACACAACTGCTCCCCGACTGGGGATAGGCTGGAGTCTGTGATGCTCGGAATCGCTTTGGTGAGCCTCGGGAAACATCGGCAAGGCCCAAAGTTTGATGCTACCATTTTCCTTACAACTCGGCAGTGGCGAGAGCTGTGACGGGTAAAGCTCGGCAGAAATCAGGGGGAGGATCGCAGAAACTTGGATTGGAAAGATTGGTAACTTTATAGTTTAAACTTGAGAGCAGAGCTGTAAACGAGCAGAATTTTAACCACTTTTAGACCGGACCAATTTGCAGCCAAAGGACCAGGCCCCTTTTTGCGATTCGGCACTGCGTCGCTTTAACTGACAATTGCGCGGTCGTGCGAAGTGGCTCCCAAACAAAATTTACGTCTTTTTTTTTTCCCCCACAAATAGAGCTTTCATTTGGTGGTATTTGATCGCCCCTGCGGTTTTAATTTTTTGCGCTATAAACAAAAAAGAGCGGCAATTTTGAAAAAAAAACATCATTTTTTTGCTTTAATAAATATCCCCCACAAATATATAAAAAAAAAAAAATTTTTTTTTCCTCAGTTTAGGCTGATATGTATTCCTCTACATATTTTTGTTAAAAACAAAATCGCAATAAGCGATTATTGATTTGCGCAGAAGTTGTTATAGCGTTTACAAAATAGGGGGTAGTTTTATAGCATTTTTATACATTTTTTTTTTTTTACTAGTAATGGCGGCGATCAGCGATTTTTTTTATTGTGACTGCGACATTATGGCGGACACATCGGACATTTTTGGGACCAGTCATTTTATACAGCAATCAATGCTATTTAAATGCACTGATTCCTGTGTAAATGGCAGTGAAGGGGTTAACCACTAGGTGGCAGTGTAGGGGTTACATGTTCCTAGAGGCGTGTGGCTGTCGGCTAGTGAATGCTGATCTCTGCCCCAATCACAGGGAGCAGAGATTGGCGTCACTAGTTGCTAGGCAGAACGGGGAGATGCTGTTTATTTCCGCATCTCCCCATTCAGCCTTCCCCTGAGACGATCGCAGGTATCTCCGCATTCTATCGACGTACATTCTCGTGCGCCGTTCGGCAAGCGGTTAAAGCGGAGTTCCAACCGAAATATGACTTTTTTTTAAAGATAAAAATACCCCTAGAATACTCATGCCTCGTGCAATCTAACAAATGTATGCTGTAAACTATGCCCAGTTTTCCATCTGTGAAGCATTGTTTTCTTACTTTGTGAATTTTCTGCATAGCAGGGCCAGTGTGGGCATCTGAAGCCAGTGTCCTTCTTCCTGGATTCTGTGCATGCACCTGCCAATCTCGCGCATGTGCAGTACGGTGCATTTTTGGTCAGCTTAGCATGTCACAGCCATGTCAAGCTGAACAAGATTTTCCATATGCGCCAATGTTAAATGTTACTGGAGCTGTGCAATGCCAAGCTGCCCAAGAATCTCCATGGATGCCAATGTTACTGGAGCCATGTGATGCCAAGCTGGCCAGGAATTTCCATAGACGCCATGCCAAGCTTTCCCAGGAGCTAATGCAAAACCAGAAATTACACACCGCATCGCGGCCCCCTAGAGGAGGAACTGAAATTAGATATAGGCATAAATCGGGTAAGTGAACAGAAATAAAAAAAAAAAAAATAAAAAAAAATTGCCAATTCATTTTAAGAATGCATGGTGCGGAGTAAAAAAAATGTGGGTGGAACTCCGCTTTTAACCACTTACGGACCGCCCGCTGTCTTTTTACGTCGCTATTTTGAAGAGGGATATCGTTATGGCAGCAGCTAGCTGCCATAACCTCGGTATCCTCTTTTTCAGCAGGCGTTCCGCTTTCAGATAAAAGTGGTCTGACTCTGCCAACCTCTGCATCCCAAATTACTGTAGTTTCTACATTTAAATATCTAGGTGTCCAAGTTACAACACAAGTGAATACATATAGAGGAACTGACTTTATTCACCCTTGATAAGAGGAGATTAAGGGGGGGGGGGGGTATGATCAACATGTATAAATAATATAAGGGGTCCATATAGTGAAGTTGGTGTTGAGTTATTCACTTTACAGTCAACACAGAGGACAAGGGGGCACTCTTTACATCTAGAGCAGGGCTCTTAGACTGGTGGCCCTCCAGCTGTTGCGAAACTACAAGTCCCATGAGGCATTGCAAGGCTGACAATTACAAGCATAACTCCCACAGGCAGAGGCATGATGGGACTTGTAGTTTCGCAACAGCTGGAGGGCCGCCAGTTTGAGACCCCTGGTCTAGAGGAAAAGAGATTTCATCTCCAAATACGGAAAGGTTTCTTCACAGTAAGAGCTGTGAAAATGTGGAATAGACTCCCTGCAGAGGTGGTTCTGGCTATCTCAGTAGATTGCTTTAAGAAAGGCCTGGATACTTTCCTAAATGTACATAATATAATGGGGTACTGACATTTATAGGTAAAGTTGGTCCGGTTGAAAATCCGATTGCCTCTCGGGGATCAGGAAGGAATTTTTTTCCCCCTGCTTTAGCAAATTGGAGCATGCTCTGCTGGAGTTTTTTTTTGCCTTCCTCTGGAAGAACTGTGGGTATAGAATTGGGTATATGGGATTGTATGATATTTTTTTTATTTGTGGTTGAACTGGATGGACTTGTGTCTTTTTTTCAACCTAACTATGTAACTATTTATGAAGAGGAACTTAAAGCGGTTCTGCACTGCTTTTTTTTTTTTTTTTGGGGGGGGGGGAATTTGCCAGGGCCATCTAGCTAAATTGGGGGACTTACCTGTTCCATCTTCCATCTCGATCGCAGCCGGTTTTCCTCCGCTAACATTCTTTTTATTCTTCTTTTCTGCTGGGGGCCATCTTGCCTGTGGGCATGTGAAACCCCACAGGCACTTTAGATGGCCCAGCATGCACCGCCGTTACTGCACCGATCTCGCGCGTGCGCAGTAACGGCAAAGTGCAGCTCACGTTCAAGATGTGGCCGAAATCTCGCGAGATTTCGAAAGATGTGGCCGAAATCTCGCGAGATTTCGAAAGATGTGGCCGAAATCTCGCGAGATTTCGAAAGATGCCCGCACAGACTCCTGGGATCAATGACACCAGATCCCAGGAGACAGTGCGGCGTGACGAGGATCCCGCACAGACCCCGCCCACCCCCGAAGAGACAGAAGACAGGAAGTCATCGATTACAAGGTAAGTGGAAAAAAAAAAAAAAAAAAAAAAAAAACACATTTCATTTAGTACTCTTTGCCTAATTTGGAAGGCAAAGAGATTTACTAAATAAAATGTGTGCAGAACCGCTTTAACTCCATTATTCATGCGCTTTAAACAAGTGGGGAAAATTTGGAGTAAATTACCTTTAACAGTAGTTGGCAGAGCAAACTTGATGAAGATGATCTGGATGCCACAATTATCCTGTATGGCTGCCTCAGAATTTTTTTAGACAAGTAAATACCTTGAGAACTTATCTGGAAGTATAAACATCCCGGAATAGACTTTGGAGTTGACCAATGATGGAGGGTTAGCTGTTCCCAATACCAGACTGTATTATCTGGCATCACAACTTCAGCAGCTAAATGGCTGGAATGGTTTAGATCATCTATATGCAATTAGCAGACCTCCATCTGTTGCAAAACTACAAGTCCCATCATGCCTGCGGCTGTCAGTCTTGCTATGCCTCATGGGACTTGTAGTTCTGCAACAGCTGGGAGGTCCGCTAATTGCATATCCCTGGTTTAGATCGTAAAGATCCTATACAGCAAATTATATTTTCCCAACTTCCAGTAATTCCACCAGTCCAGTTAATAGTAACCCATCACTTTTATAGTAAATGTTGTTTTCCCACATTTCATTTATTTCATAAAATTCGGACTACGGTCCAACAAGATACCTCTCATGAAGGATATACCCAATATATGCCTATAGGGAAAAATTTGCAATTGCCAGAGGTAGCGAAACTTGAAAATTTTGACTCATGGAAAAGGGGCTGGTATGTTGTTGCTTCATCAACTTTTTGAGTACGAGGTTATACAACCATTTGATAAATTAGTAGAGAAATACCAGCGGTATAATACATTTTCCCAGTATCTACAGTTACGACGTGCTTTGCAGAGTCAGGCTATGACTGTATTAAAATATAATCCATCTTTAATAGTAACTTTAAGAAGCTCCAAAACAGGGACTTATTGGGGACATATATTCCTCCTTGCAAAGGGCAGTTAAAGCCAACACACCAGATGGCAGTCTTGGACGGTGGCGCAGAGACCTGGAGACTCTTAAAGCCCGTATACACGATAGGAAAATCGGAAGAAAGATTTTGTCCGACCAACGATCCTCCCATTTTCGGATCGTTAGTACGGTGCTTTCGACAGCTGATTCTGTCTTTTCCTCAGACAAAGGCTGGATGTGCAGACTATAACATTTTTGACGATTCTCATTTAAAGTGTTTGTTAAATGCTGCCATCCTCTCTACAGCATGATAATAATTGTGCCTGTGTTCTGTAAAACATGCTGCACGATTGTACCTGTATGCGCTCCAATCCCACCGCTCAGCTGATTCCTCTCCTCCCTTGTCTCTACGGCTTATTTTTTTTTTATATTAAAGAAAAAAAATAAAAAAAAGATAAAACATACTTACCCTGCTGACCTCCTGTATCACGTCTGCAGTCTCTCTGGCCAGAGGCTGCACGCGTGGCACAGGAGAGGGCCAGAGGCTGCACGCGTGGCACAGGAGAGGGCCAGAGGCTGCACGCGTGGCACAGGAGAGGGCCAGAGGCTGCACGCGTGGCACAGGAGAGGGCCAGAGGCTGCACGCGTGGCACAGGAGAGGGCCAGAGGCTGCACGCGTGGCACAGGAGAGGGCCAGAGGCTGCAGACAATGCCAACTATTTTGAGGGTTCAGAGTCGAGTTACGCGGTTCTCAGAACAGGAAGTTTGAGGCCTTGTTGTGCAACTTCCCTCACCTCCATTATTTTATCACTTCTGACAGTAGCATATTGCAGCTTTGCTAATACAATACTTTCTACTCAAGCGTATTTTCATAAATGGCGTTTATTTTTACACATTTAAAATCAAGTCCTTAAATATTGTAGTTAACTCTGTATATGTCGCAAGGTGCCATATTGATAGGTGGAAGAGATGATGGCCCAACCCACTGGAAGAGGAGTCTGTAAAAAGCGCACATCAAGTCTCTAAATTGGCGCATATTTGCTCAGTGGGGGTTGGGTGGGGGACAGTGGCCCCCCCAAAATAAAACTTGGGGGATGGGGGGGGGGGGAGTAAATGGATCATTGAGAAGCGTGCAGAAAATCCCTCATAGATCGAGAAGAAGAACGCGAGGATCTTCCACTGCCGCCTTGATCTTACGCAGGAAAAGGACTGCTTCTCTGCCGTCTATCAGTCGATGGTCATAAGTTAGAGCAACGTACATCATTGGGCGCACCTCCACCTGTGAGAGCAGCGAGGGACAATGAGCAAAATAATAGAGGCACAAGCCCTAAAGAAAAAGGTCCAATGAGCCCAAATACCCCCTCAACATTCCATATCCCCCCCACCCCCACTTCCCCCTGAGAGCTATACAACCTCAAATACCCCTAATCTACAAATCTCCCGACACACCCTTAATATACATCCCCCTTCAACTCTTCGTATACACTCACCGGCCACTTTATTATTAGGTACACCGCTTCAATTGTTTGCCAACACAAATTGCTAATCAGCCAATCACATGGCAGCAACTCAAAGAATCTAGACGAGTTGCTGACGTTCAAACCGAGCATCAGAATGGGGAAGGAAGGGGATTTAACCACTTCAATACCAGGCACTTAAACACCTTCCTGCCCAGACCAATTTTCAGCTTTCAGCGCTGTCGCACTTTGAATGACAATTGCGCGGTCATACAACACTGTACCCAAATGAAATTGTTATTTTGTCCCCACAAATAGAGCTTTCTTTTTGGTGGTATTTGATCACCTCTGCGGTTTTTTATTTTTTGCTAAATAAATCAAAAAAGAACAAATTATTTTTTTTTTTTAAATATGGTGGCATTGATGGGCACGGATCGGCGGCATGGATAGGCGGCATTTTTTGGTACTGATGGATGCCAATCAGTGCCAAACAATGCATGCCAATCAGTGATGTCCATTGTGGGCACTGATTGACATCCATTGTGGGCACTGTGTCATCCCTGGTGGTCTAGGGTGGCATACCTTGTGATGGGAATCCCTGGTGGTCCATTGTGGGCATCCTCGGGGGGGGGGGGGGGGGCTGCGCTGATAATCGATCAGCACAGACCCCCCCCTGTCAGAAGCGCAGCCGATCGGCTCTCCTCTACTCGCGTCTGACAGACACGAGTGAGGAAAAGACGATTACCGGCTCTTCCTATTTACACTGTGATCAGTCATGTATGGACACGGCTGATCACGAGGTAAAGAGTCTCCGTCGGAAACTCTTTACCAAGATCGTAGTTGCGGGGTGTCAGACACCCCGCAACAACCATCAACGCGAAACGTGCCCCCATATGACGTCCTGTCAGGATTTTACAACCACTTTGCCGACGTCTTTTGACAATGGACGGGCGGCAAGTGGTTAATGGACTTTGAACGTGGCATGGTTGTTGGTGGCAGACGGGCTGGTCTGAGTATTTCTTGGATTTTCACACACAACCATCTCTCGGGTTTACAGAGAATGGTGGGAAAAGAGAAAATATCCAGTGAGCGGCAGTTGTGTGGGGGAAAATGCCTTGTTGATGTCAGAGGAGAATGGGCAGACTGGTTCCAGATGATAGAAAGGCAACAGTAACTCAAATAATCACTCGTTACATCCAAGGTATGCAGAATACCATCTCTGAACGCACAACACATCCAACCTTGAAGCAGATGGGTTACAGCAGCAGAAGAACACACCGGGGGCCACTCCTGTCAGCTAAGAACAAGAAACTGAGGCTACAATTTGACAATAGAAGATTGGAAAAACGTTGCCTGGTCTGATGAGTCTGGATTTCAGCTGCGACATTCAGATGGTCAGGTCAGAATTTGGCACATGGATCCATCCTGCCTTGTATCACCGGTTCAGGCTGGTGGTGTGGGGGGGTGGGGGGGGGGGGGGGGGGTGATTTTCTTGGCACACTTTGGGCCTCTCAGTACCAATTGATCATCGTTTAAACCCCACGGCCTACCTGAGTATTGTTGCTGACCATGTCCATCCCTTTATGACTACAGTGTCCCCATCTTCTGATGGCTCCTTCCAGCAGGATAATGCACCATGTCACAAAGCTCCAATCATCTCATCACTGGACAATGAGGTCACTGTACTCCAATGGCCTCCACACTCACCACATCTCCAATGGTCTCCACACTCACCAGATCTCCAATGGTCTCCACACTCACCAGATCTCCAATGGTCTCCACACTCACCAGATCTCATCCAATAGAGGACCTTCAGGATGTGGTGGGAGATTGGCAACATGGATGTGCAGCCAACAAATCTGCAGCAACTGCGTGACGCTATCACGTCACTATGGAGCAAAATCTGAGGAATGTCTCCAACACCTTGTTGTATCTATGCCACCAAGAAAGAAGTCAAAAGGGGGTCCAACCCAATACTAGCAAGGGGGACCCAATATAGGGGCCGGTGAGTGTAAAGAATACCTGTATAATCCCAAACCCCTAATCCTTCCAACACTGGCCCTACACCACTCCTACAGACCCTCACGACCCCAAATGTACGTACCTTTCCAGATATGGCCACAGGCCGGTCAAATATGCCGTGCATTCCCAGGATGGCAGACTGCGGGGGATTGATGATAGGTGTGCCAAACATGGACCCGAACACCCCTCCATTACTAATAGTGAAGGTGCCACCATCCATGTCTTCGATTGCCAACTCATTCTTGCGAGCCTGAAAAGGGAAACGTGTCCATTATTCAAACAGTTCAGATCTTCTCCTACCACTAACTCCTCCCACTTCCCACCCTGTTGAGGTCATGTTCTCTACTTCCACCACTAACTACTCCCACTTCCCATTGCTAATGTTTTCTGTGTAAAGTCACTGTAAATGGATATTATTTTTTTTATGATGCTCTTCATGGGTGGGCACATATTACATCACCTTCTCTCCAAGCTCTGCAATGGTCCGCTCGATGTCAGCAAAGTTCATAGATTCCACGTTACGTAACACAGGAACCACCAGACCCTGCAAGGGGAGGGAAAAGTAGAGTCAGAATCTTTCCGCTAACCACACCCCTCACTCAAATGTTCACCTCACTCACCCGGGGTGTAGATACGGCCACACTGATGTCTATATAGTCTCTGTACACAATCTCCTTTGTCGTATCATCAATAACTATGAGGAAAAACAGAGAGAAGGTGGGACAGAGAACTCACCAAGATCAGGGGAGGAGCCTGTTATATGCAGGGAGGGGACATGGACCGGAGAGGGAGGAGCCTGTAATACACAGTGAGGGGGGACAGGGACCGGAGAGGGAGGAGCCTGTAATACGCAGTGGGGAGGGGGGGGGCAGGGACCAGAGGAAGGAGCCTGTAATACGCAGGGAGGGGGGACAGGGACCGGAGAGGGAGGAGCCTGTAATACACAGTGAGGGGGACATGGACCGGAGAGGGAGGAGCCTGTAATACGCAGTGAGGGAGGAGCCTGTAATACTCAGTGAGGACAGGGAGCAGAGAGGGAGGAGCCTGTAATACGCAGTGAGGGAGGAGCCTGTAATACACAGTGAGGGGACAGGGACCGGAGAGGGAGGAGCCTGCAACATGCAGCGAGGGACCCAGGACTTTAGGAGGACCTCTAACAAAAAAAGAACAAGGGACCAGAGAGGAAGGAACTCAATATGCACAACAGGAACTGGAGAAGCAGGGGCCTCTAAAATACAGAATAGAGAGTAGGGAAAGGGTAGCCTCCAATTCGCAGGCAGAGGAGAGTTAACATGGACTGTGGAGGGAGAAGCCTCTAATATACAAGGTGCAGACAGAACAGGCAATATAGATGTCAGAGGCTCTAATAAACAGGTAGGGGACAGATGTCAAGAATTTGAGAGTCTCCAACATGCAGGCCAGGGAATGACAAAGAAGGACCTCTAATATACAAAACAGGGACTAGAGCGGAAGGAGCCTTATATGTAGGACAGGCACAAAGGTTTTTGGGGGGGGGGGGGGGGGGGGGGTGATTCCAACATACAGAACAGGGAGGAGCCTGGAACATTAGATCGGACGCAGATAGAAGGGTGTAAGAGTGGGTGGGCCATGGGGTGTTATATAGGAGGGGGAGGGGCTCACCACCATTGACGGCTGGCTGGTCCTTGAGGGCGAAGGCTGCAGCTTTAACAAAGGCGGACATAAAGCCGAGCTTTAGATTGTGTTTCTTCAAGAAAGCATCTTTGTGCAGCGTCCTCATCTGCTGGATGGTACTGAAGAGGAGGAAGATGTGTTATTAGACTCCAAGTAGGAAGACCCAACCCCTGCTCCCAGCTGCTGGACACGTACCTCATATCCACCTCATTGAAGGTGGTCAGCATAGCACACGTGTTCTGAGCTTCCTTCAGCCGCTGAGCGATTCTCTGGCGCATCCGATTCATTTTCACCTGCAGAGGGCACACTGAGTAGAGCAGCACACAGAGCAGAGGAAATGAAGGAGGGGTTTACCATGCAGGGAGGGGGGGGGGGGGAGGAGGGGCTTATTCTGCTGGTTTTAGGAAAAGGAGGAGGAGCTTACCCTGTGTTCTGTGCGCGCGCTGCCAGCTGGGGCGACCTCAGACACAGGAGCGGCAGATGTTGGCTTCACAGCAGACACTGCAAGTTCATAATAGGTCAATAACAACTCCGCCCACCGAACTGTTCCACCAATACCAACCATACACTTACCTCTCACAACTTGTGCCCAATTACTGACCTCCACATCTACAGTGTCCACCCAGTGCCCAATCACTGAGCTTCATATCTACAGTGTCCACCCAGTGCCCAATCACTGAGCTTCATATCTACAATGTCCACCCAGTGCCCAATCACTGAGCTTCATATCTACAATGTCCACCCAGTGCCCAATCACTGAGCTTCATATCTACAATGTCCACCCAGTGCCCAATCACTGAGCTTCATATCTACAGTGTCCACCATCCACCAGTGCCAGTGTCCAATCAATAACCTCCATATCTACAGTGTCCAGTCACTGACCCCCATATCTATAGTGCCCACCCAGTCCCAGTGTCCAATCAATTACTGTCATATCTATATAATCCACCCAGCCAGTGTCCACCCACTAACCCCAGTATCTACAGTGTCCAATCACTAACCTCCATATCTACAGTGTCCAGTCACCAACCTTCATTACCTAGTGTCCACCCATTGCCACTGTCCAATCAATAACCTCCATATCTACAGTGTCCAGTCACTGACCCCCATATCTACAGTGTCAACCCAGTGCCAGTGTCCAAGCACTACCCTCCATATCTACAGTGTAGTGTCCACCTAATACCAATGTCCACTCTGTCCTTCATATCTACTGTTCTCATTCCACTTACACAGACATTTGGCAAAACAATTCTAACCAATCACACATCACCCAACGTCTTGTAGACACGCTCTGCAACGTACCAGGCTTTGTTTCCAATGGTTGGGAAGAGATGGGTGGCACAGGTGGGAGAGATGTGGGAATTGGACCAGCAGCAGGAGGCGGGGCTGAAGGAGGCTGAGGGCTGGCTGTAGGAGGAGCTGCAGATGGAGGAGGAGGAGCTGCAGCCTCGGCTGGTTTGCTTTTAGGAGCAGCTGACCAGAAAAAATAAAAATAAAATCAACAAAGCAAATAAATCTACTACCTTCCATATGTTTCTTCAAGACTGGCCACACCCCACCTTTCTCCAGCCAATACAATTACCCTTCCCTATTCTTCCTCCAGCCAGCACTATGTACCTCCAAAACTGACCACTCCCCTTTCTATCCTCTAGTCTAGTAGATCCAGACTGACTCCTCCCCTTTCTTCCTCAACCAATACAAAGTAGCCCCAGAGTGATCCTTCCCCCCCCCCTTTTTCCTCTAGCCATTACCATGTACCTCCAGACTGACCAGTCCCTCCACCTTCCTCTTGCCAATACTATAAAAACTTCAGACTGACTCCTCCCCTTCTTACACTAGCCAATACAATGTAGCTACAGACTGACCCCCCCCCCCCCGATTCCTGCAGCCAGTACTATATGGCACCAGACTGATCCCTCCCCCCTTCTTCCTCTAGCCAGTTCTATGCAACTCCAGAATGACTCCTCCCCCTTCTTCCTCCAGTCAATATTATGTACCTCCGGACTTCCTAAGGACAAAGAGAGGAGTCCCACCCTCCACCTTTCCGCCATCAGGGACCAGAAGAGCCTCGATAACTCCAGCTGTAGGGGCGGGTACTTGTACCGATGTCTACACAAGGAAACATGAAGCTTATTGAGTGAAACATGAAGGAAAATAAAGAGAACCAGTCATGACTGGGACTATACTTAACAGCAAATACCACAAGATGCCTATTATGTGCATTAGCCAGAAAAACCTGTCCTGTGCCCCTCCCCCCCTTCTGATTTAGCTTCTTTGTTACAGAGAGCTCCCTGAGTACAGATTCAGTGCAAACTACAGGGCGCTGTGCTGGCTACTGCTATGGTGACTTAAGAGCTGGAAAACAGCGTATGGTTTCAATAGGCGTTCAGGCAGGTATCGGGGCAGCCTCAGGGAGTCCTCAAGGTCAATACTCAGAAATTTGTCCGCATGGTCAGCTGTGACCACCTCACAAGAGGGCCCCGATTTATAGAACCTCACACGAGGGCCCCTACTAATACAAGAGCTGCAAACCCTCTCACATGCAGTCCGCTATTTATAGCGCCTCACAAAAGGGATCCTATTTATAGCCCCTAACATGAATACCACCATTTACGGCAGAGCAGACCTAGCAAGAGGGTTCCGATTTATAGCAGAGCTGTGATCACTTCACAAGGACCCCTATTTATAGCACCTGCCACCAGGCCCCCCCCCCCCATTTATAGCACCTGCCACCAGGCCCCCATTTATAGCACCTGCCACCAGGCCCCCATTTATAGCACCTGCCACCAGGCCCCCATTTATAGCACCTGCCACCAGGCCCCCATTTATAGCACCTGCCACCAGGCCCCCATTTATAGCACCTGCCACCAGGCCCCCATTTATAGCACCTGCCACCAGGCCCCCATTTATAGCACCTGCCACCAGCCCCCCCCCCCATTTATAGCACCTGCCACCAGGGTACCCCCCATTTATAGCACCTGCCACAAGGGCTTTCCCATTTTTAGCACCCCACACAAGGACCACCCCCCCTCATATTTATAGCACCTCACACAGGGGCCCGCTCATTTATAGCGCAGCCAGCAGAGCTGTGACCACTCCACAGGATGGTCCCCATTTTGTTGTAGAGCTGTGACCACATCACAAGGTATTCTGGGAGGTGGACAGACAGTTGTGGATGGGGCACCTTGTAAAGTGTTCTGGGAGGTAGACAGAGCTGGGATTGTGGTCCCTGTTGACATGTTCTGGAAAGAGGGCGGAGAGTTGTGAATGAAGGTCACGTGACTGCACAGCCACAATTACTGAAGTCCTTCACTGTGATAACTGGCCAACAACCCATTTGCTAATTTCTATTAATTGGCAGTTTGGCATTAGTGGGTGGAGTCCAGGAACAGCGAGGACCCCCACCCAAAAATAAATAAATTTATATATATTAAAATATATATATAATATATATATATATATATAAAAAAAATTCATCTCTGCAACCATGGCACCAGTACTGTGTGAACACAAAAACATTGCCAGCCCAATTTTGTCTCACTGCTTTTTCCCAGAAGTTTACACAAGGCACCTCTATCCTCGTGGCAGGGAGACTCGATCGAAAACGATCGAAGGCAACATCAACAGATCCTGTCTTCACAATACTGCAACTGATCATCGTGACTACAGAGGGAGGGGCCTCCCACCCCCGTGACTACAGAGGGAGGGGCCTCCCACCCCCGTGACTACAGAGGGAGGGGCCTCCCACCCCCGTGACTACAGAGGGAGGGGCCTCCCACCCCCGTGACTACAGAGGGAGGGGCCTCCCACCCCCGTGACTACAGAGGGAGGGGCCTCCCACCCCCGTGACTACAGAGGGAGGGGCCTCCCACCCCCGTGACTACAGAGGGAGGGGCCTCCCACCCCCGTGACTACAGAGGGAGGGGCCTCCCACCCCCGTGACTACAGAGGGTGGGGCCTCCCACCCCCGTGACTACAGAGGGTGGGGCCTCCCACCCCCGTGACTACAGAGGGAGGGGCCTCCCACCCCCGTGACTACAGAGGGAGGGGCCTCCCACCCCCGTGACTACAGAGGGAGGGGCCTCCCACCCCCGTGACTACAGAGGGAGGGGCCTCCCACCCCCGTGACTACAGAGGGAGGGGCCACCCACCCCCGTGACTACAGAGGGAGGGGCCTCCCACCCCCGTGACTACAGAGGGAGGGGCCTCCCACCCCCGTGACTACAGAGGGAGGGGCCTCCCACCCCCGTGACTACAGAGGGAGGGGCCTCCCACCCCCGTGACTACAGAGGGAGGGGCCTCCCACTTAGCACTCTGGGATAATCAGTGCAATGGACCAGTGTCTATAGAACAGAAGTAGGTAAAAATCCAGTAGAATTCCAATCACCTTGTCAGTCTCAATCTCGCACACAACTTCATCCTCAGATACGGCATCCCCGACAGCTGCAAGAGACAATAAGAGGTTAACTGACCACACTCAGAGCCTGGCTGTGCAGAACCCCCCCCCCCCCCCCCCCCCACAGCTAACCACCCCTGGCCTGACTTTCCCTTCCCCCACCCACTCAGAAGCACCACCATCTCACCTTTCTCCCACCTGACGTCTCCCTCTGAGACGGATTCGGCAAATGCTGGTGTGTTGACGGTCACCACGTCCTGCCCTGCCGGGGGGAGAGGGAGAATTAGGAGAAAAGTGGTCGCTGAATTGTTTCATCCGATTGGTAAGCTGTGCTAATACTTACTGCAAACGGCTGACGTCCGATAGAACCTGATTGCATCTGTACTGGAGGGTCTGCAGAAAAAAAAAAAAAGAGACCCGACAGCGCAATCAGCATCCCGTCCACACACACACACAAACCCCCAGCTGCTATCACCAACCCAGATCCACAGCGCAGGAGGCCCTGAACACTACTTACAGAAAGTTCTTCTGGCTGCCAACAGTTGTGATTCGGCACCCAGCGGCCCCTGAAAAATAAACAGAACATAAGGAACAACTCTGCACTATTCTCTGCAGAACATCGCACTCATACTCACGTGTGTAAAGTCGGATCTGCGCGCCGCTGGAACCCTGTGGGAGAGAGAAGAACTATCAGAGACTGGGGAGGAGCTCTGCCAACATTCCTCCAATCAGCTGTGTGCATTGTGCTCCTCCCACCTTTACTAGAGGGCAGTTTCTCCAATCAGCTGCCTGCAATGTGCTTCCCCCTACTTCCACTATATGGCATAGCGCCAATATTCCTCCAATCAGCTGCCTGCGCTGTGCGTCCCCCTACTTCCACTATATGGCATAGCGCCAATATTCCTCCAATCAGCTGCCTGCACTATGGCATAGTGCCAATATTCCTCCAATCAGCTGCCTGCACTGTGTGTCCCCCTACTTCCACTATATGGCATAGCGCCAATATTCCTCCAATCAGCTGCCTGCACTGTGCTTCCCCCTACTATTACTATATGGCATAGCGCCAATATTCCTCCAATCAGCTGCCTGCACTGTGCTTCCCCCTACTATTACTATATGGCATAGTGCCAATATTCCTCCAATCAGCTGCCTGCACTGTGCTTCCCCCTACTTCCACTATATGGCATAGCGCCAATATTCCTCAAATCAGCTGCCTGCACTGTGCTTCTCCCACCCCTATTATAAAAGGCATAGTGCCAACTTCACCCTCAACGTGACAAATTAAGACTCACAGATGCCTCCGATATTGGAACAGAGGAGCCAATGGAAAACGGTCCAGATTTTTTTTTGGTTTTCTTGGAATACATCACAGAACACTGAGCATATTTATATCCATTACAATAGGATTTCCTAGGGTTCCACTGTCACCTTCAGGCGATTGGCAATAAAACACATAGGAAAGTCTCCTCCTAGGCATAACCCCTCCTCTTAGGCAAGGCTTCAGGTTTTTAAGCAAGGTATGAACCTCAAAAGGGAAAAAAATAAATAATAAAAAAAAGGGGGTGGGATCTTTGGGTCCGGTGTTGTACCGGTAAAACAAAAATCCTATTTTCTTTGTTGTGCATCAAGGAACATGGCGCATTTTCACATGATGACAGGAATTTCCCAAAGCGATGAGGGGAGGACAACACAGAAACTGACCCCAAAACAACGAAACCAGAAGGAGGTTAGATCCTCACGCAGTGGCCCTCACCCTCAACACACGCCGACCAAACGGTACCGTCCTCAGCGGCTCCAACATCTACTTGGTAAATCTTTGTGATAAGTAAGAACCAAAAACCAGATAGATAGTTTTACAAACTTGAGCTACTAAAGCCTGACAACGAGTAGCCCAGGAGGCACCAACACTCCTGGTAGAATGAGTCATTACCGAAAATGGAGGAAACTTTGCCTTTTAGACCTTCCGCTTGAGCGACAAGCTGACAATTTAATAGAGAAATGGCAGATTTGGAAGCTGCGTGGCCCTTCCTTGAATGAATGAATAATTTGTATAGCGCTACAATGCGAACCGAATCGCCTCAAGGCGCTGTAATTAGTGCTTTGTTGTCAAGCTTCTTAGAAGAGGTGGGTCTTGAGTTTTTTCCTGAAGACCTGATGGTTTTCTTCCATGCGGATGTAGGTTGGTAGTGCATTCCATAGCCTTGGTCCTTGGACAGCGAATCTTCGTTCCCCTTTTGATTTGCAGCGGGACTTGGGGATGAGGAGGAGGTTTTGGTTGGACGATCGAAGACTGCGATTGGGTGTGTATCGTTTTATTTTCTCGAGAAGGTATTGGGAGGAGCGTCTCCGTGGGTGCATTTGTGGGTGAGGCAGAGGGTCTTGAAAATGACCCGATTCTTTACGGTTAGCCAATGTAGGCTCCTCAGGGAAGGGGAGATGGATTCCCAGTTTTTTTTCCTGTTATCAGTCTTTCCGCCGTGTTTTGGATAAGTTGTAAGCGCGCAAGTTGATATTGGGGTAATCCTATGTAAAGGGAGTTTGCGTAGTTGTGAATTAATGACTGTTCCAACTACCACTGCTTTGTTCTCCTTTGGAATGAAGGGGATGAGTCTGCGTTGCAGGTGGAGGAGATGGCGAGAACCGCTGACTACCGATCCTATTTGTGCATCCATTGACATTTCTGAGTCAAAGATGACTCCGAGACTCTTGGCCTTGGTCCTAGGGGCGATGGTCTGTCCAAAGATGGTGGGTGGTGACCAAGGGATCTTGGTTCGGGAGTTTTGATTTGCATGTAGAATAAGAAGTTCTGTTTTCGATTCGTTGAGTTTAAGGGAGCTAATAGTCATCCAGTCGTCTATCAGGGTGAGGCAGTTTTCTAGTTGCTGATGCTGGTCTTTTTGTCTGGTGATCCGAAAATATAATTGGGCGTCGTCAGCGTATGAGTGGAAGCAGAGGTCTGCTCTTCTGATTATTTTGAGGAGTGGGCGGATGTATATGTTGAAGAGCACTGGCGACAAGGGAGATCCTTGAGGGACTCCGCAAGAGATTTCCTGGGTTTCAGAGGTGAAGGCTCCTAGTTTCACTAATGGTGGAAACTTTGCCTTTTAGACCTTCCGCTTGAGCGACAAGCTGACAATTTAATAGAGAAATGGCAGATTTGGAAGCTGCGTGGCCCTTCCTTGGGCCTTCAGGAAGGTCAAAAAAGGGAATGCGACTGACAAATAGCAGCAGTCAACCTCAGGTAACACCCAATAGCACAAACTAGGGATACACCGATAAGTTTTTTTTTTCCGGCGAGTACGAGTACCGACGCCTTTGCAGTGTAATTTCTGTTCAAATCACATGCGATTCTTCCCAGTGCCGTTTTAGCCCACTCATTTTGTATGGGTTCAAATCACACCGCAAAAAGGTATTGGAGCATTTGCATGAGTACTCGAGCAAATGCTTAGTGTTGGCATTGATGCAACCCTGGCACAAACCACATCTTAATGGTGAAGAGCCTTGTCCCTCAGTCTGATGCCCTGTACACACCGTCGGAAATTCCGACCACAAAATCCGTCTGATTTTTTCCAATGGATTTTGTCCGACTCTGGTGTTGCAGACACACGGTCGGACAAAGTTGTCGGAAAATCCGATCATCCTGAACGTGGTGGCGTTCGTTGCGTACGACGGGACTACGTAGAGGCTAGTAGCCAATAGCTTTGGTCTTGTAATGTGATCTGAGCATGCGTGGCACTTTGTACGTCGGAATTCGCTACACACGATCGGAAACAGTCCGATAGGACTTTGTTGTCGGAAAATTTGAGAGCAGGAGATAAAACTTTGTCCGTCGGAAAATACGACGGAAAAAGTCCGATGGAGCCCACACACGGTCGGAATTTCCGACAACATTGTCCGATAGGACATTTTCCGTCGGAAAATCCGACCGTGTGTATGGGGCATTAGGCTTATGCCCCGTACACACGAACGGAATTTCCATCCGAAAAATTTCCGACGGAATTGCCCTCAAGCTTGGCTTGCATACACACGGTCACACAAAGGTTCGCTGAACTTTCGACCGTCAAGAATGCGGTGACATACAAATAGTACGACGAGCCGAGAAAATGCAGTTCAATGCTTCCGAGCATGCGTAAGAATTTTGCACGTCAGAATTGGTACAGACGATCGGAATTTCCGACCGAAAAATAGAGAACCTGCTCTCAAAAGTCAGATGGAGCGTACACACGGTCGCATTTACAGACCAAAAGCTCTCATCGGACATTTGCGAGCAAAATGGGGCGAACATAAAATGTTCAATTTGGGAACCCCCGAAAAGGTTTAGGTAGAAACTGCATAACCTCTGCCCTATAGAAAGCCTTAAAACAGAAGAAGATGATTGAAAGCTTGCAAAAAACAAATCATTTTTTTTGGGGGGGGGGATGTCAAAGAAACATGTCTTTACAAATTTGCTTCAAATCTAGGAACCAGCTAAAAAAGTTAGGAGCCAGGTTTTTTTAAACAAAGCTTTATGGGTGAAACATGCAACATGTTCCCAAAGGGTGAACTTATCCTTTAACCCTTTTACAGCCAGAGCCTTCTTTGTGGCTTTTTTAAACACGTTTAAAATAAAAGATTACAAGAAAAAAAAAAAATGCTCAACTACACTGCAGGAGTGCATGAGCATCATGGGAAATGTAGTTCCAAAACATCTGGGGTGCCAAGGTTCGCCATCACTGCCCTAGAGAATAAAATAGTGGTAGTTCCAATTTATGTCACCTAATATTACTGCAAAGGTAAAATTTCAGTAAAAAACACATTAAAAGTTAATTTTAGGGGGCACAAAAACACAAAAAAAATCACCCAAGTTTTTTGGTAAAATATAAAAGCTGAAGTTGCATCGAGTAAACAGATGCCCAACATGCCAAACCTTCAATGGGCACCCAGAAGTGACGTCAGGGAGAAGAGTGTATACATGGCGTGGAGTGTGTAGAGCGTTTGGGCAGCAGCCCAGGTGCTAGGGAGTGACGTCACGCGACTCCGGCCAGTCAGAGCCGGAGTTTGCGGCTCTGGAAGGAAGAAGGGCGAAGATGGAAGCCCCCTGCTTGTAGGGGCAATGGTGACAGCGCGGGCTTCGGTGTCCGGTAAGTGACACATAATGGGTTACTATGCAATGCACAGTAGCCCATTATGCTTTACCTTTGCAGGGAAATAAAGAGGAAGTAAAACCCACCAGGGTTTACTTCCTCTGTAAGTTCCAGCTTGTAGCTGTGAGACACTATATTGCAGATCCGCATGTCTGAAATCTCCACCTACCAAACCTTTGCAAAGAGCTGCAAACATCTCCCCAATCCGTGTGAGTGGATGCATCCTTTCTTTGCAAGGAGGAACCGTTCCCTGGCTTAGCGGACTTTGGAATCCATGGTTTCTTCAAGTGGAACTACAGTTCATCTGAGCACCACAAACACTATTTAAATCAATTTTTAATTATTCAAAGAAAAAAAAAAAAAAAAAAAAAACTCCCCCCATATATGTCTCCATGCTTTTACTTGCTGAGAAATCACTTTGAAAACTGCCTGCTAGCATTTCTAGCTATGGCCATCTTGGTTAAGGGCAGATGGTTCATTTACTTCCTGGAATACATCTGCACTTAGCATCCTGCAGGTTCCAACACACTATTCCCAATGAACATGTTGCTGCAGAAATGGCTAAGTAAGTGGGTGCTTAGGCGACCACCAGCTGGAACTAGGGGTGCAACGGATCCTCACCGATCCGTGATCCGAACGGGTCACCATGTTCGGATCGGCACACGCCGCGATCCGCGGCCTAGCTCCGGAGCGGCGGCCATCTTGGTGCACCCGTCGGCCGTTTACAATGTGATCGCTCCGTCAAATGACGGATCGATCACTTGTAAACAATCAGGATGACGCCGTTTCCTGAAGGGGAGAGATCGGATGGCAGCAGCGCTGTTGGCTGGATCTGTAGTGCCCACAGCGCTGCTCTGTGACAATTGCAGTCACAGCCATCCCTCCATATCCTGCCAATACTCGGCGATACCCAGCCATGCCCAGCCAATATTACAGTGGGGGAGATTGTGGATATTACAGTGGGGACTATATGGTGGTGGAATTTTCACAGATTTTTGCAAATTCAATTATTATTTGCTGATCCGAAAAATGATCCGATCCGTGACTCTGATCCAAGGATCGATCCGATCTGTGAATTTTTTGATCCGTTGCACCCCTAGCTGGAACTGTGTACAGTCAGAGCGAGAGAGAGGGTCGCCAGCACACCACGGATTTCCAGAACAGGTACAAAAAAAAAAAAAAAAAAAAAAAAAACTTTATTCAGCGATCACATTGTTACAGCAAAAGCAACATTTTTGGAGCCTCACAGGACCCCTTTTATCAGGCAGGTCACATTCCTGACCTCAACAAGGCATTTTCCTCCACACAACTGCCGCTCACTGGATATTTTCTCTTTTCCCACCATTCTCTGTAAACCCGAGAGATGGTTGTGTGAGAAAATCCCAGAAATCCTCAGACCAGCCCGTCTGCCACCAACAACCATGCCAGGTTCAAAGTCACTTAAATCCCCTATATCAGGGATATGCAATTAGCGGACCTCCAGCTGTTGCAGAACTACAAGTCCCATGAGGCATAGCGAGACTGACAGCCACAAGCATGACACCCAGAGGCATGATGGGACTTGTAGTTTTGCAACAGCTGGAGGTCCGCCGCTAATTGCAGATCCCTGCCCTATACCATCCGCTCACCTGTCATGTGATCCAATGCCAACACGCCGCTCACATGACCTCGCTGAGTGCGCTGGGGCTGCGCAGATCACATGACTGGCGACAAACATTGCAAGACCTCGATACGGCGTATGTAGGTGACACATGACATGACCCCCCCAATAATAGGCTAACCACAAACGGACATGACCTGAGGTGACCTCTGGGGGTGTAGAGAAGTATATGTGGGAAGGTAGGTACCTCCTCAGAGGGTAACAGGTAGACTCACCCTCCGGAGGGCGGACACCGAGTAACATTGGGGGGGGGGCTGGGGGTACATAATTCAACTCACCCTCCGGAGGGCAGACACCGGGCAGCGCAGGGTTCGACTCAGGCAGCGGGAGAACATGGCTGGGACAGTCGCCTCAAGGACACGCCGGAAACAGGACCGGACCAATGACCCGGGAGAGGGAGGGCTTCGATCCCAACGGTGACCCCGTCCCTCCGTCCGCCATTTTGTCGGAGTCCGAAGCCCTTTCTTCACTGTGCGCAGTCCCTAGGAAGATGGCGGTCGCGCCGGAGGCCGGAAGTGTTAACGCTCGGCCTCTAGCGGGTGGGAAGTCGAACGGAAGTAGGGGGAGGGTGGGGCAGAACTAAAACACTTCCATTACAGGGAGGAGGTTGCCATGTGACCGGGGGGCGTGGCCAATCATAGACCTTAGGGCGAATGCCTGTCATATACCGCCTCCCATACAGAGAGATTGTATAGTATGATTGTGAGGGACGTACCAGACCGAGCAAAGTCACAAGAAACCATTACCAGGACATAACTTCCAATGGGGCCACCAAGTCTACTGACAGTCACAGAAACAATATTCTCCACACATAACACAGTAGTGTGTGTGTGTATATATATATATATATATATATATATATATATATATATATATATATATATATATACACACACACACACACACACAGCCACTTTATTAGGTACACCTGTTCAATTGCTTGGTAACACAAATTGCTAATCAGCCAATCACATGGCAGCGACTCAATGCATTTAGGCATCTAGATGTGGTGAAGACGCCTTGCTGAAGTTTAAACAAAGCATCAGAATGGGGAAGAAAGGGGATTTAGGTGACTTTAAACGTGGCATGGTTGTTGGTGGCAGACGGGCTGGTCTGAGTATTTCTGGGATTTTCACACACAACCATCTCTCGGGTTTACAGAGAATGGTGGGGAAAAGAGAAAATATCCAGTGAGCGGCAGTTGTGTGCAGGAAAATGTGTTGTTGGTGTCAGAGGAGAATGGGCAGGTTTGAGATGATAGAAAGGCAACAGTAACTCAAATAGAGACTCGTTACAGCCAAGGTATGCAGAATACCATCTCTGAACGCACAACACACCGAACCTTGAAGCAGATGAGCTACAGCAGCAGAAGACCACACCGGGTGCCACTCCTGTCAGCTAAGAACAGGAAACTGAGGCTACAATTGGCACAGGATCACCAAAATTGGACAATAGAAGATTGGAAAAACGTTGCCTGGTCTGATGAGTCTCGGTTTCAGCTGCGACATTCAGATGGTCGGGTCAGAATTTGGCACATGGATCCATCCTGCCTTGTATCACCGGTTCAGGCTGGTGGGGGTGTAATGGTGGGGGGGGGTATTTTCTTGGCACACTTTGGGCCCCTTAGTACCAATTGATCATCGTTTAAGCCCCACGGCCTACCTGAGTATTGTTGCTGACCATGTCCCTCCCTTTATGACTACAGTGTTTCCATCTTCTGATGGCTCCTTCCAGCAGGATAATGCACCATGTCACAAAGCTCCAATCATCTCACCACTGGACAATGAGGTCACTGGACTCCAATGGCCTCCACACTCACCAGATCTCATCCAATAGAGACACTCACCACATCTCATCCAATAGAGACACTCACCAGATCTCATCCAATAGAGCACCTTTGGGATGTGGTGGAACGGGACCTTCCCATCATGAACGTGCAGCCGACAAATCTGCAGCAACTGCGTGATGCTATCATGTCACTATGGAGAAAAATCTCTAAGGAATGTTTCCAACACCTTGTTGAATCTATGCCACCAAGTATGAAGGCAAAAGGGGGTCCAACCCGGTACTAGCAAGGGGGACCTAATAAAGTGGCCGGCGAGAGAATAACAATAGAGCAAAATGAAAGAGCGGCCATTAAACATTTCCAGAAGTATTTCGCTGCAAAATGATGTGAGGAAATGGCACCAATTAACTAGAGAACAGCCAGGGGCCACAATCATCGTGTATTTATCTGTAAACCACCGAGGGCCACAGACAAGGAGGGAGAGGGCCACATTTGTCCCATAAACTATTATGGGCTGGGGAGAAGATTTTATACAGCCAATCAACCAATGAGGGTCACAGCATAGTAGGCAGAGGGCTGCAGCCAAGTGAGAAAGGTCCTTCTCTGTAGTCCTCATTGGTTTTCGCATGTGGTGCTCTCCCTCCTCTGCAGTCCTTGATAGTTTCTGAAAGCATGCAGCCCTCAGTGATTTATGGGCTGTACATGGCCTTTTCCTGCTCCACCACCCTCATTGGTTTATGGGCTTCATGCTACCCGCAGTGGCTTATAGGCCGCACAAAGCCCTCTTCCCCTTTGTCTATGGTCCTCTGCCTTCTCCCTCCCCTGGGAAGTATGTGGCCCTGAAGGCTTGTTTCATACTAGTGCAGGTCGTGTGCTCCGGTTGTGGCTATCACATTGATTCCTGATGCTATAAAAGTCCTTCCATGTAGCCTTCAGTGGTTTTCGCATGTGGTGCGTTCCTTCCTCTGCAGCCCTTGATAGTTCCTGAAAAGCATGCAGCCCTCATTGGTTTATGGGCTTCATGCTACCTGCAGTGTAGGCCGCACGAAGCCCTCTTCTCCTTTGTCTATGCCTTCTCCCTCCCCTGGGACATATGTGGCCCTGAAGGCTTGGTTCACAGTAGTGCGGGTCATGTTTTTCGGTTGTGGGTATCACATTGATTCCTGATGGATGCCTGAGGCTATGAAGGTCGTTCCCTGTAGACATCAGTGGTTTTCACATGTGGTGCTCTCCTTCCTCTGCAGCCCTTGATAGTTCCTGAAAAGCATACAGCCCTCAATAGTTCATGGGTCACATGCAGCCCTCAGGGAATTATGGGCTGTACATGGCATTTTCCTGCTCCATCACCCTCATTGATTATGGGCTTCATGCTACCCGCAGTGTAGGCCGCACAAAGCCCTCTTCTCCTTTGTCTATGGGCCTCTGCCTTCTTCCTACCCTGGGACATATGTGGCCCTGAAGGCTTGGTTCACATTAGTGTGGGTCGTGTGTTTTTCGGTTGCAGGTATCACACCGATTCCTGATGGATGCCTGAGGCTATGCTGGTCCTTCCCTGTAGACCTCACTGGTTTTCGCATGTGGCACTCTCCCTCCTCTGCAGCCCTCAATAGTTCCTTAAAAGCATACAGCCCTCAATAGTTCATGGGCCACATGCAGCCCTCAGTGATTTATGGGCTGTACATGGCCTTTTCCTGCTCCCCCACCCTCATTGGTTTATGAGCTTCATGCTACCTGCAGTGGTTTCTAGGCTGCACAAAGCGCTCTTCTCCTTTGTCTATGGTCCTCTGCCTTTCTCCCTCCCCTGGGACCTACGTGGCCCTGAAGGCTTGGTTCACACTAGTGTGGGTTGTGTGCTCCGGTTGTGGGTATCACATCGATTCCTGATGCTAGAAAGGTCCTTCCCTGTAGCCATCAGTGGTTTTCGCATGTGGTGCTCTCCCTCCTCTGCAGCCCTTGATAGTTCCTAAAAAGCATACAGCCCTCAATGGTTCATGGGCCACTTGCAGCCCTCAGTGATTTATGGGCTGTACATGGCCTTTTCCTGCTCCACCACCCTCATTGGTTTATGGGCTTCATGCTACCCGCAGTGTAGCCCGCACCAAGCCCTCTTCCCCTTTGTCTATGGGCCTCTGCCTTCTTCCTCCCCTGGGACATATGTGGCCCTGAAGGCTTGGTTCATACTAGTGCGGGTCGTGTGTTTTTCAGTTGCGAGTATCACATTGATTCCTGATGGATGCCTGAGGCTATGAAGGTCCTTCCCTGTAGACCTCAGTGGTTTTCGCATGTGGCGCTCTCCCTTCTTTGCAGCCCTCGATAGTTCCTGAAAAGCATGCAGCCCTCAATGGTTCATGGGCCACATGCAGCCCTCAGTGATTTATGGGCTGTACATGGCCTTTTTCTGCTCCACCACCCTCAATGGTTTATGAGCTTCATGCTACCTGCAGTGGTTTCTAGGCCGCACAAAGCCCTCTTCTCCTTTGTCTATGGTCCTCTGCCTTCTCCCTCCCCTGGGACCTATGTGGCCCTGAAGGCTTGGTTCACACTAGTGTGGGTTGTGTGCTCCGGTTGTGGGTATCACATCGATTCCTGATGCTAGAAAGGTCCTTCCCTGTAGCCCTCAGTGGTTTTCGCATGTGGTGCTCTCCCTCCTCTGCAGCCCTTGATAGTTCCTAAAAAGCATACAGCCCTCAATGGTTCATGGGCCACTTGCAGCCCTCAGTGATTTATGGGCTGTACATGGCCTTTTCCTGCTCCACCACCCTCATTGGTTTATGGGCTTCATGCTACTGCAGTGGTTTCTAGGCCGCACAAAGCCCTCTTCCCCTTTGTCTATGGTATTCTGCCTTCTCCCTCCCCTGGGACCTATGTGGCCCTGAAGGCTTGGTTCACACTAGTGCAGGTCATGTGTTCCATTTGCGGGTATCACATTGATTTCCCCCACCCACAGCGGAATCGCACTGTTCTTGCGAGACGCACAGGACTGTCGTTCCTTCTGAATGGCACCCCCACGCATCTCAGCCGGCAGCAGGGTCACGGGTGCGGGAACTACATGGAAACCACATGGTCAAAAATTTCCCTTCAGTGGTTTTTAAAAAGGCGCATGCACCTTTATTGAGCGGTTCATGTTGCACAGCAGCCCATTTAAATGAATGGGTTGTTGAGCCAGAGTAAATGCAGGGTGCACGGCCCACACCAGTGTGAACCGAGCCTTAAGTGATTGTAAAGGTAAACATTTTTTTTTTTTTTAGAAAATACCAAACATGTTATACTTAACTGCTGTGTGTAATGGTTTTGCTCAGAGCAGCCTGAATCCTCCTCTTCTGGGGTCCCCCACCAGTACTCCTCACTCCTACCCCCTGTCAAATGCCCCCATAGCAAGCTAATGGCTGATGCTGCCTCTCTGTCCAATGAGGTGAGAGAGCCTCTGCACATCACTGACTCAAGATCAGGCTCAGGTAAGTATTTGGGGCCCCTAAACCACTGAAGGACACAGGGGAGGTAAAGGCTGCATACAGTCCATAAACCACTATGTGCTGCAGAGGGATTGGGAAAGGGTAGTATGTGGCTCATAAAATACTAAAGGGCTGCAAAAAAACAAACAAAAAAAAAACAAAAAAAAGAGAAAAGAGCTGCATGCAACATAGAGATCACAGAGGGTTGCAGAGAAAGAGGGATAGGGAATCCTGGGACTCCTATACAAGCGGGGGCCACACTCAGCTCATACACTACTGCAGGCTTCAAGGGAGAGGGCCACAAGCAGCCCATAAACCAGTGATGGCGAACCTTGGCACCCCAGATGTTTTGGAACTACATTTCCCATGATGCTCATGCACTCTGCAGTATAGCTGAGCATCATGGAAAATGTAGTTCCAAAACATCTGGGGTGCCAAGGTTCGCCATCACTGCCATAAACCATGAGCATCAGATGAAGCCTTTGACAGGAGTCACTTTGGGCCCATCCTATAGCCCACCCCGGCCCATCCTATATGTAAGTCACCCTGTGTCTATTAGCAGCACAGGGTGACCGAAAACCCCAGTCTTATCTGCACTAATCAGACTCACTGTCCAACCACACCGGACTCAGCATTTCCTGTTACCCCTGTTACCCAGGGTCTTATATGTGTGGTATGTGTTGAAGGAATGAAGGGGTTCTTTCACTTGGGACAGTAATATTTCAGAACAATATCCTTCAAGAATATATGAAAATAAAGTCCCCCTTCCATCAGAGACCATTGCTAGGTGGTTTGAGGTGGGGGTTGCTATGTGTTTGTTACTTGTCTGTCTTGGGAGAAAAGTATTATGGGATGTTTATGTGGATTAGCTGTGAGGAGGGAGAGGGGAATTTCCTCTGAACTGATGAGATTGAATACACCTGTGTCTGTTACTGAATGTAGTTTACCCCACCCTGTGTCATTATGCAAAGAAGGGGGGATTGTCCCCTGAGTGTATATCTCTGTGTGCGTCTGTTCACAGTAAACAGTTCAAGTTCCAGCTTTGCAGCCAAAACTAGTCCTGCCTAGTTCGTGGTTGTAATATGCGGCTATATCTACTATCTATATTCAGACTGGAGGAAGAGGTATATGACTGAAGCGATTCCATTACATTTCCCATGAACCCCTGAGAGCCACAGACCAGGAGGGAGAGAGCCCCATGCAACCAATAAACTACTAAAGGAAACAGGGGAGGGAGAAGGCAGAGGCCGTAGACAAAGGAGAAGAGGACTTTGTGCGGCCTATAAACTACTGAGGGTAGCACGAAGCCTATAAACCAATGAGGGTGGTTGAGCAGGAAGAGGACCATGTACAATCAGTCCATAAATCATTGAGAGCTGCATGCTTTTCAGAAACTATCAAGGGCTGCAGAGGAGGGAAAGCACCACATGCAAAAAGAAAAAAAAAAAACACTGAAAGCTACAAGGTAGGTCTTTTATTTGCAAGACTGCCAACTGGTCTTCTGTTCACACATTTAAGTTTCACCAGGTTGATGTTTCGGCCTCCTCCGATACCAGCTGCTGAGCCCTTCTTCTTTTTTTTTTTTTTTATAAATCTTTATTTTATTATCATTTTTCACATATAATTACATCCACATAATTTTAATATGTACATGTGTATTATTACAATCTTTTTATATTCTATTATTGGAATGCTGAGCCCTTCTTGACCAGTTTTGTTATTTGGGCTTATTGCCATTGTTTGCAGTGTTGCCCATCCCTCAGATGCACTGCGTTTCGACGTTGCACATTAAAGACTAAGGATCCTGTAAGTTTACACTTAAGAAAATTGTATTTTTGACTGCTGCTAAAATCTATTTCTTGGATACAGTACAAGACCTTTCTCTCCATTCTATATAATCCTTTATTGCTTGCTACAAAACTGAGGCTAAATGGAAGTAGGAGGGGGGTTGTCCCTGCAGCAATTCTTTTTTTGCCAGTGTCTCATTGCCTGAAAGGAACTGCATACAACCCAAGCTTAAATGTTTTAACATTCTGCACTGTACTTCAAGAAAAAGTATTTTACTGGCAAGTCAAAAAGCCAAATTTTCCTGATTTATCTCCATGGCAGCAAAGCCAACCAAACTAATGGTATTTTAAGTTGTTGAGAACCAGGGTTTGAGGGTATTTCTTAACATCTAGACCTATAGCATTGAGGGGGGTGGAGGTCACCCTTGCATATGCTGCCCATTAAAATATGTCCGGAATGAAAAAAGGCCATATTTGTTGCACAGCCAAATACCGAAGGAGCTGTCCTCACACATACAATCAGGGAAGAAACCTCCCAGGAAGTGACTGCAGGAGGTCACATAGTCGATCAGGAGAATGGGGCTGGCAGCTCTACAACTGTATCTGTGGATAGTTGCCACTCAGGCTAGACTCCAACCATGACTCCCTTAGTTCCTCTCATTACATAATAGGTTTAGTAAAGAAAGACAACATTGTTTTTAAATCCAGTTCGTTTCGCAGGCAGTAACAGAGCCACTTCCATTTGTGGCAGGATCAACAGGTATTTTCTGTACTTACCAAAAATATTCTTAGCCTGAAGAAGTAAAACAAATGAAGCCACCACATTTAAGGACTGGTAATCTGCAATGGTTTACATTGTTGTTTATGGACTTAGTTATCCTTTGCAGGGGTGTCAAACTGGCAGCCCTCCAGCTGTTGTGGAACTACAAGTTCCATCATGCCTCTGCCTGTGGGAGTCATGCTTGCAATTGTCAGCCTCATGGGATATGTAGCTCCGCCACAGCAGGAGGGTTGCCAGTTTGACACCTGTGCGTTAGGGAGATGGATGAAAGTTAATCTGCCTCGGATCTCAGCTGGCTTTATCACTACAATCCTGGAAGGTGAATGGAGCCAGGTTATCAGCCATACACCTGTGACGGTTCCTTAGATTTCATCCATTACTTTTACAGAACTGACCAACGATGATGTTGGAGGCAGGCTGGAGTCGATATTAATTGGGTTTCCCTTCACCCTACATAATTTCAAGAGGTGGGTTTTACTTCCTCTATATCCCTGCAAAGGTAAAGCATAATGGGCTTCACAGTAGCCCATTATAGATCACTAACCTGAGACCGAAGCCCACGATGGCATCTCTCTCTCTCTGCGAGGGAGCCACCAGTCACAGCATGACCCCCTATCAGACCCCCCTCACGGCTTCTTAGTAAATACCTCCTAAACCATGGCGGTTTAGGCGATATTTCAAGCACCTACAGGTAAGCCTTAACCACTTCCCACCCAAAGACGTTTGACTTTCAGTGGTAATATCTAAATGATGCCTGCAGCTACAGGCATCATTCAGATATCCTTGTTTTCCGACAGCAATTCTGTGCACCATAAGAACGATCATAGCGGCGGTTCCACCGCTTGATCGTTCTTACAGACGATGGGAGGAGACATCCGCCGCCATCCGGTGCTTCTCCAGGCTCTCCCGTGCCATTAGGGACCCGGAGAAAGAATAAGCCACCACCAGATGACAACCATAGAGATTTCCAGTGACCAGATGGTCACCAGTCATCTCTATGACCATTAGAGGCCCAGGCATGACTTTATGATGTTACATCCAGGCCACAGATGTAAATAAAGCAGCAATCGTGGGACCCCCCCCCCCCCCCCAATCTCATACTTTCCAGCCTGGAGGAGAGATGTGGGGTCTTATAGACCCAGCAATCTTTCCATATAGAGGACCTTTCATGAACGATTCCTATTACAAGGGAGGTTTACATTCTTTGTAATAGGAATAAAAGTGATCAAAAAAAAGTCTACATATGTAAAGGCTGTTCAAACCACACATGTGAGGTATCGCCGTGTGCGTTAGCACATGAGCAACAATTCTAGCACTAGACCTCATCTGCAACCCTAAACATGTAACCTGTAAACGTTTTTAAAGTGTCGCCTAGGTAGATTTTTAAGTACCGAAGTTTGGCGTCATTCCATGAGCGTGCGCAATTTTAAAGCGTGACATGTTTGGCTTCTATTTACTTGGCACATCTTTCAAATTATACAAAAAAAATTGGACCAACTTTACTGTTATTTTAAATCATGAAAAATTGTTGTGCAAATACCGTGTGAGATGAAAAAGTTGCAACGACTGCCATTTTATTCCCTAGGGTGTCTGATATATATATATATATATATATATATATATATATATATATATATATATATATATATATATATTTGGGGGTTCTGAGTAATATTCTAGCAAAAAAATGTAATTATGATTTTATATGTAGGAGAGGAGTGCAAGAATAGGCCCAGTATGGAAGTGGGTAAAATTTTTTTGCAAGAAAAATTCTGTTTACAAATTTCAGCTCCAAATTATTCAAAACCAACTACCAATATCGAATTTCAACTAATTCAAAAGAAATCATTATAGCGGATATAACAAATGAATTTGAATGACAAAGTGTCATTTTTGCAGGAAAAAAAGCTATTTCAAATCACTCGCGGCTATTGCCGGCAAATGAATTGTCGGCTCTGTAACACAGAGAACAGTCATTCATTGAGATAGATCGATCTATCTATCCAAAAAAAGCATGGGAGTCCCCCCAAATTCAATAACCGTACCAGGCCACATGCCCTCAACATTGGGAGGATGCTTTGGGGGTCTGAGACCCCCAAAGCACCTTGTCCCCATGTTGATGAGGACAAGGGCCTCATCCCCACAACCCTGGCCGGTGGTTGTGGGGGTCTGCGGGCAGGGGGCTTATCGGAATCTGCTAGCCCCCTTTAACAAGGGGACCCCCAGATCCCAGCCCCCCCCCCGTGTGACATGGTAAGGGGGTACAAAAATACCCCTACCATTTCACCAAAGGTGACAAAAATGGTAAAAATTACAGGAGACGGTCTTTGACAATTCCTTTATTAAAATCTTTCTTCTGGTCTTCCTTCCTTCATCTTCTCCTTCCATCATCATCTTCTTCCTCTGATCCACTTCTTCTTGCTCTGGTCTTCTCGTCCGGCATCTTCTTCCATGGCGTCGGCGTCTGTTCTTCTGTCGGGCCGATCCTCGCAATGGAAGGCTTCGCTCCGGCTGACAGGACTTTTATAACGGAGGGCACCTGGTAACCCCGTCCCCTCTGCTGCACGGAGAAGTCATGGGGAATTCCCTATGGCTTTTCCCATTATGTCAGAGGGGGCGGGGTCACCAGGTGCCCTCCGTTATAAAAAAAAAAAAAAAAAGACCTGTCAGACGCAGCGAAGCCTCACACAGCGGTAGCCTCCCATTGCGAGGAGCGGCCCGAGAACAGACGCCATGGAAGAAGATGCCGGACAAGAAGACTGGCGCAAGAAGAAGCGGATCGGATGAAGAAAAAGATGGAAGAGGAAGATGAAGAAACTGAAGGATGAAGAAAGGAAGAAGAAAGAAGATTTTAATAAAGGAATTGTCAAAGACCGTCTCCTGTCATTTTTACCATTTTTGACACTTTTTTTGGTGAAATGGTAGGGGTACAAAACCCCTCTTACCATTTCACACAGGGGGGGGGGGCGGGATCTGGGGGTCCCCTTGTTAAAGGGGGCTTCCAGATTCCGATAAGCCGCCCGCAGACCCCCACAACCAATGGCCAGGGTTGTGGGGATGAAGCCCTTGTCCTCATCAACATGGGGACAAGGTGCTTTGGGGGTCTGAGACCCCCAAAGCAGCCTCCCAATGTTGAGGGCATGTGGCCTGGTACGGTTCAGGTGGGAGCCGCTCTCATCCCCCCTCTTTTCCTGCGGCCTGCCAGGTTGCGTGCTGGGATAAGGGTCTGGTATGGATTTTGAGGGGGACCCCACGCCATTTTTTTTTTGGCGGGGGTTCCCCTTAATATCCATAGCAGACCTGAAGGGCCTGGTTATTGAATTCGGGGGGACCCCCTCGCTTTTTTTTTTTTATAAATGACTTCAATGAATGACTGTTCTCTGTGTTACGGATCCGACAATTCATTTGCCGTCAATAGCCGCAAGTGATTTTAAATAGCTTTTTTTCCATGCAAAAATGACACTGTGCAGGAACAGTTCTCTATATTAGATATACTGAATCTCGAATCATTTGTTATATCCGCTATTATAATTTCTTTCATATTGGTTAAAATTAGATATTTGGTAGTAGTTAGATTCAAATTGTTCTCTGTGTGTTACGGGAACTGGCAATTCGCCGCAAGTGATTTTAAATAGCTTTTTTTACTGCAAAAATGACACCTTGTACAGGGACAGTTCTAAGCACAGGAAACATGCCCCCCCCCCTTTATTTATTTATTTATTTATATATATATATATATTTATATATATATATACACACACACACATACACACACACACACACTCTATAGTATGTCTGTGAAGGGGCGTATGTTTCCCGTGCTTAGAACTGTCCCTGTACAAGGTGTCATTTTTGCAGTAAAAAAAGCTATTTAAAATCACTCGCGGCTAATTGCCGGTTCCCGTAACACAGAGAACAATTCGAATCCAACAACTACCAAATATCTAATTTCAACTAATATGAAGAAATTATAATAGCGGATATAACGAATGCTTCGAATGAATTTGAGATTCAGTATATCTAATATAGAGAACAGTCCCTGCACATTGTCATTTTTTTCCTGCAAAAAAGGTGCTTATGTTTCCCGTGCTTAGAACTGTCTCTGTACAAGGTGTCATTTTTGCAGGAAAAAAATCTATTTAAAAATCACTCGCGGCTATTTCCAGAAAATGACTTGTCGGATCCGTAACACAGAGAACAGTCATTCATTGAAGTCATTGATTAAAAAAAAAAAAAAAATTCAATAACCAGGCCCTTGAGGTCTGCTATGGATATTAAGGGGAACCCCAGCCAAAAAAAATGGCGTGGGGTCCCCTAAATATCCATACCAGACCCTTATCCGAGCACGCAACCTGGCAGGCCGCAGGAAAAGAGGGGGGACGAGAGCGCCCCCTCCCTCATGAACCGTACCAGGCCACATGCCCTAAACATTGGGAGGGTGCTTTGGGGGGTCTGAGACCCCCAAAGCACCTTGTCCCCATGTTGAGGACAGGGGCCTCATCCCCACAACCCTGGCCATTGGTTGTGGGGGTCTGCGGGCGGGGGGGGCTTATCGGAATCTGGAAGCCCCCCCCCCTGGAAGCCCCCTTTAACAAGGGGACCCCCAGATCCCAGCCCCCCTGTGTGAAATGTAAGGGGGGTACAAAAGTACCCTACCATTTCACCAAAAAGTGTCAAAAATGGTAAAAAATTACAGGAGACGGTCTGACAATTCCTTTATTAAAATCTTCTTCTTTCTTCTGGTCTTCCTTTCTTCATCCTTCGGTTTCTTCATCTTCTCCTTCCGGCATCTTCTGCCATCTTTTTCTTCCTCCGATCCGCCGGTCTTCTCATCCGGCATCTTCTTCCATGGCGTCGGCGTCTGTTCTCGGGCCGCTCCTCGCAATGGGAGGCTCCCGCTGTGTGAGGCTTCGCTCCGTCTGACAGGTCTTTTATAACGGAGGGCACCTGGTGACCCGGCCCCCCCCTCTGACGTCACGGGGAAAGCCATAGGGAATTCCCCATGACGTCCCCGTGCGTCAGAGGGGGCGGGGTCACCAGGTGCCCTCCGTTATAAAAGTCCTGTCAGACAGAGCGAAGCCTCACACAGCGGGAGCCTCCCATTGCGAGGAGTGGCCCGAGAACAGATGCCGACGCCATGGAAGAAGATGCC